>BLSH010240985.1:3364-20188 GCA_018402905.1 Glandirana rugosa
CGTCGGACGTCTAGGGTTCTTAATCAGACGTCAAAACTCTGAGGCATTGTAAAAAGATAGAGGGGGGGGGGCTAAACACCCTTTCAACAACAAGCATCAGGTGCAGACTAATTCTTGGGATCTGCAGGCTGCTGGTGTTTTATAGTTCCTGTTACCACTGACACTTCCTCCAGCTCTCTAACTGAGAGTCCATACATCAGTACAGACAGGGAGCTGGAGGAAGAGTCTACAGGAGCCCTGCATTGCACCCACTGATCACAGTTGCAATGCTTTATGGGCTCCTTTGCAAAAATATAACAAAATTCACTATTTTCCTGCAAATATATAGGCATGTATTATTTTTTTGTAAAATATGGAGCTACCTTTAAGGGCACAGCAATACACCAGAAGCCCAAACTTTTTGAACAAGGCACAGATAAGAAAAAAAAAACCTGGCATGATATTTAACCAGTCTCTACTCTAGAAAATGGGAAGCAAGTAATGTATTTAAATATACTTTAAAGTGGTTGTAAACCTGGGTCATGGAATTCGAGCAAAGCACATACAGTATATCTGTAGTGTTTACTTTTCTCTCTCCAAAGCTCTAGGTGTCGTTTTCCCAACACATGAGATAAATATGTGTAGAGAGGGGAGGGAGAGCTTAGACCAGAGCTTGTCTATTCACAACACCATTCTTCTGCTGTCTGGAGGGGAGTGAGTTATTTTCCTCCAATCAGCTCTCACACACTGTAACTGCAGTCTCTCTGCCCTCTTCTCTGTGCTGCTGACAGATGAAGAAAGATTTTTCACATGATCTGCACTTTTGAAAAGGTGTAGAGAGGGGAAGACTGCAGATAAACAAGTAAAAGGTATGTAGGAGGATTAGTTTCATTTTTGTGTATCATCTGAGGCTGTTCATTTCACTGGGTATATGTGAGGGTTTACAACCACTTTAACTCCATTTCAACTTTAAAGACTAATATACCTCTGGTCTTATCTCCTTACTTTATTCTTCTGGCATGAATACCCCCAAATCAATATTTCTACAAAATGTAAAAAACATGGGGTTCACAATGAAAGATGAATTATGGAGGCAAAATTGGCACAAAACTAGGACACACTCTCTGGATTTTTTTTTACTACAGAACCTAATTACAAACATCTACTTAAAGCATACGTTTATTTTTCATAACATGTTGCACCCATATTCATGGTGTAACATGTAACATGTTATGAAAAGACCAGCCCCCACTTCCCCCCAACCCCCACTCTGACAACTAGCAGGGATCTTCTCTTCCGCTAGCTGTCAAAATGTAAAATTGTGCTCTTTGAATGAAAAGCTACAAGTCCTAACAGCTTTAGTGGCTGTCAGCTTTTAGTTTTCAATGAACTACCACTGCACTATTGAGCGCTGTGATAGTTCATTGAGTCTTCCTATCATCAACAGGATGTACAGGCAAGAAGTTACACTGACAGTGTGCAGGAGACCTGCATGGCATTAGCAATCTCTTGATTGTTGGTGCAATCCTTTACAAGCTCCTACTACAAAAAAAATATATACACTTTTTTTACCTGCAAATAGATGTGCATTTATTATTTGTTGTAGAAAGCTGAACTTATCCTTTAAGGCAACCTATTAATTATGCAAAGAAAATGCACATGGCCCCATGTTTTTAGTAATGCAGTGTACCACAGTTTATGAAATCTTTTATCTCAAACTGTCTCCCTACCTTAAGGTCCTGAAATACTTTGTTAACCATGAAAACACAAGCCTTACAATGTCCACACGTATATGACCCTTTAACAGAAATTGGAAACTGTACCCAATAATGTATTTGTTGTTTCTTACTGTAATGGGTATGGACCAACATGTCCTTCACAGTTTTTTCCCCCCCATGGGTTATATTTTAATTTGTTGGAAAAATATCACAAGCATTAGATCTTCTTGCAAAATGTTCCATTATTCCTAAAAACCAATGGTTTTCAAGCATAAAGACACAACCCTTTAACCATGAAGAATAGAAATGTTGTTTCTTAAAGCGGAGTTCCACCCAAAAGTGGCCACATTTGGCATGTCATTTTTTTTTTTTGGGGGGGGGGGGCGGGTACCTAGTTTTGACAGGTATCCAGCTTCCACTTCCGTTTGGCCACCTAATCAGCCCTTCCCTCCCTGCAATCCTCTGGGACACGTCACAGGTCCGAGAAGATGGCCCGGCTATTCAGGATGTGCAGTGCGACTCACGCGTGTGCAGTGCACACCCAGCTGTAAAGCTACAAGCTATCACAGCTGGGTGACCACAGTAGTGATGATGGTGTCATGGAGAGGAAAAGGAGAGATCCGAGGCTTTGGGCGGCCACGTCGCTGGACCAGGGGACAGGTGAATGGCTGTTTATTAAAAGTCAGCAGCAACACTTTTTGTAGCTGCTGACTTTAGATAAAAAAATGAGGGGAACTTCTCTTTCATATAACAGGTATAGACCAATGTCCTTCATGGCTTTTGCCCTGCTACAGGTTATATGAGAATGTGGAGATAAAATAGCACAAAATGTAAGATCTTCTTGCCCGATTTTCTTAAAAAAATGCATGGATTTAATTAGGCAAAGTTCCTATTATGCTGATTCAATTCTTTCTCTCGTACTTTGGTTGAGTAGAATCTCATTCTAGGGATTTATTGGCACATAATTTGACAGGTTGATAAAAGGTTTTCAGAGTTTGAGATGGGTGGCATTTTCTCTAGAACATCTTTTGTATTTTTGGTGTCAAATAGCATGTATCTTCAAAGAAACATCAGTCACATTTTGGAAATCTTTAAGGTTTCTCCTCTGTATGAACCCTCTGGTGATTGATTAGTGAAACCTTCAATGTAAAAACTTGTTCACATTCTGAGCAAGAAAATGGCTTCACTCCTGTGTGAATATTTTCATGTTGATTAAGATTTGCCCTCAGTGAGAAGCACTTGCCACATTCAGAACATTTATTAGTGCAAAACAATGAAAATACTGTGGTATAGATAACCTTTTTTTCAGTTGACACAGCTCTGTTATTTTTTTGTGTTACATTTTAATGATATATTATGAATTAATTATATATTGCTGTTAAATTTCAAGTTTATATGTTGGTGTTAAGACTGCTGTAGTCCTTTAACAACTCAGAACTTTAACAATTTAGAACTCAGGGTGGATTCTTTGAAGGCTGTTAACTTTTCTAGTTTTTTAAAGCTTAAATCAGTATTCAAGCCATACACAAAAGCACATTATATCAGAGCTTATCAGTTCTCACAAGTGGTGGCTGCATTAGTTATATTTTTGTCCTTTATTTTCACTTGTTTCATTAACCAGTAAACATGTATTTTTCAATTTCCTGGCAGCTAAGGGTTAAGATAATCCATATACCACTGACAAGGGTGCTTACAATGGTCGGCTTTTATTCATTTGTGTAAAACTTTTATCCCAAAAGAAAAAACTGTTTGTGTAACTGCTTAAAAAGTGTTATCTTAAATTTGTTAGTCAAGACCATCCAAATCTAACACCACTCTCTCCCCATACTGACAATGCTGCTGTCCAATCGTGTCTTCATTGCTCATCCAGTGTAGTGGAGATTCTGTAATTCCGGCCACAGCCGGTTCAAATCTCAGCCGCTTCAGCAGGGAATAGCTGTGATTCTGACCATATATGAGCAAGCTGATTGTACCCAAGTTGTCTGATTGAACAACTTGGGTGCATGTAACATGTCCGATTTTTAAAGGTATTATTGCCAGCGGCTATGGGCACTTACAATAGTCACTGTGTGTTATCCCATCAGGAATGACTCCCTGTGCCCCCACCCTGCTAGAAGAACACAATAGCTCAGTGGGAGAAATTCCCCCATCAACACCACCTGTATTAATGGGGGAATTGAGTGATTTCCTTTCCTGCAACTCGCGGTTGCAGGGAAACAATTTTCACTATCTATGACTGGCTACAGACAGGAAGTGTGTTATTGATCAGATCACAAGGTGAAAATAAAGTAAAATCCCTTAAAAAAAAAAAACTACTGCAGTCACCACATTTAATGGCTGGTAAGATGCAACATATTACATATTATATTATTATTATATTGTAACATTGTAATAATTTTCTCCTGGAGATAATATTGACCATTTGCAATAGGTAACCAAGTCCTGAGTGATACAATTTTTATCCTAGATAAATCCTAGTTCAGCCTGTTTGCTGACAAATACAACAACAAAAGATAATAGGGTTGTTTTCCTAAAGGGGTGGCACATGTTCTCTTTATACAGTGAACTTTCACCTATTCTAGTGAATAATGAATGATAGAAGTCAGTACAGCTTCACCTCAAGCTAAGCTAAATAAAAATAAGAAAAACACTTTTGTAGACAAGTTTAGTGAATGAGGGGAAGCAGTGCTGACTTCCATCATCCAATCATGAGCAAGCAAAAGTCCTTTTTTGTTTTGTTTTATTCTACTTGTATCTCATAGGGTAATCTTTGAAAAATGTCAAGTGAAAATTATCTTTGTAAAGTAAACATTCTCTACTTCTTTAGTAAAGTAATCCCTTTGAGAGAGAAAATAAAACCTAAAAATTCAATGTAAACAAAAAAATAACAAAGACATCTACCAATGTTTAAAGTTACAATTATATAAGAGATCACCAAATACAACCATGTTTTAAAAATCCATAATACATCCTAACTAAGATACAGTACAATTATCAATATAAAAAAATACCAATGTGTAACACAAATGTATTATTATCAAATGTAATGTTACCTGGAATGGTGTAGTATAGAAACGTCTCAGTGAAACCTTTTTCTCCTGAAAATCCAATGTACTGACTGAGCTTTGTCTCACCTTATATACATTTCATGACCATTTTCTAGCATGCAGCAGCTTTTGATTTGCTAAAAGGATTTAATTTACCTAACAAAGGGCATGTTTTTAGTAATGTTATTGAACAATTGCTTCCACTCAAAGTCATTAACATTTTAATAATGGAGAGGGAACATACCAGAATAAAAGTTACATTTATCTACCTCTTAGGCCCCTTTCACACGAACGGATAGAATCAGCTGATTTGCCGTTGCTATCCATTAGTCAGATAAAGCACAACGATTACTTGCATTTGTTACATTCCGATTAGCCACGGATACATGCTGCTGCGGTGGAAACATTGTTAACGTTCTTGACATTCCTGAAGTGCTTCCTATTGATTTCTATGCTTGTTGCCGTTGCTATCCGTAACTGACACAGTTTAGCTGCAGATTCGTGCAGATACGTGCAGATAGGTGCGGTTAGCTGCATAACATCGTTACTGGACGCATTCCAATCCATTTTTTTCTAATCTTTCGAAATCATCTGTAACAAAACTGTTGCTAAATGTAGAGTGTGAAAGGGGCCATAGGAAAGCATTGTCACAGTATAGCTGCGGTAGATAACTTCATCTATCCGCAGCTAAAAGCTGGAATCTATCCGTTCTTGTGAAAGGGGCCTTAGGCTCCATGCACACTGGCTTAATTAAAAAAACGTTGCTTCTACAGAAGTTTTGTGTTCTGCCTGTAGAAGCAGCTCAATGTTCTCATATGTGTCCATGCACATTAGGATGATTACAGGCGTATTTTCAGCTCAATGTTCTCCTAGGTGTCCATGCACATTAGGATGATTACAGGCGTATTTTCAGCTCAATGTTCTCCTAGGTGTCCATGCACATTAGGATGATTACAGGCATATTTTCATCTCAATGTTTAGAGGCAGGAAAAAAATATTTCTGGTTCGCGTTTCTGATTGGTGCTTTCTGGCAGAAAAAACGTAGAACTCTCCTAAACACGTCTAAACTTTGTACAGAAAATGCTTTATAAGAGCAGATGTTTTTTAAGCCAAGTGTGCATAGAGCCTTATTCCTTTTTTGGAAGCCCTAACATATGGGAGATTTACTAAATCTGGTTCACACAGAATCTGGTGCACACAGCATATATGCTGTGCATAGTAACCAATCAGCTTCTAAATTCAGCTTGTTCAATTAAGCTTTGTCAAAATCTAGAAGTTGATTGGTTACTATGCACAGCATCACCAGTCTTAGTAAATCTCCCCTTATCTATCCTAAGAAAGGATTAAAGATCCCAATGCTTGGATGGTAAATTGAACCTGGACAGATTATTTATTACTACAAAACAATGAAAATACTGTGGTATAAATAACCTTTTCAGTTGACACAGCTCTGTTAATTTTCTTTACTACATTTTAATTATGTATTGCTGTCAAATTTCAAGTGTATATGTTGGTGATACGTCCACTGTATTCCTTTACAAAAGTTTTACCAATCTGCAGTTATACTGTGATTGTACCGGGGAGTCCAGACTCAGCATGGCTTCTATGAAGGCTAGTAACTTTTTAGATTTTTAAAGCTTAGAGCCGCATTAAAGCCATACACAAAAATGTATTATATCAATATCACAGCTTAACAGTTCTTACATGTGGTGGCTGCATTAGTTATATTGTTCTCCTTTATTTTCACTTGTTTCCCCAGTCAATAAACCTGTTATTTTTCAATTTCCTGCAGCTAAGGGTTGAGATAAACCTTATAACACTGACAGGGGTGCTTACAATGGTTGGCTTTTATTCATTTGCATTAAATTGTTATCCCAAATGAAAAAAAAAAGACGTTTCTGAAATTGCTTAAAAAGTGTTATCTTACATTTGTTAGTCAAGTCCATCTAAATCTGTTAATGCACCCAACATTACCCTCTCCCCAGACTGACAATGTTGCTGTCCAATTGTGTCTTCATTGCTCATCCAGTGGAGTGGAGATTCTGTAAATCTGTCCACACACGGTTCAAATCTTGGCCGATTCTGTTTAGACCCACATATATCATTGACCCCTCTGCCAAACAGGGCTGCAGAAAAAGATGAGTAAAATTGTAAAGCCTCGTACACACGGGACGATGTTCGTATACAACAGGTCGTACTAACGACCGTTGTATGCGATATCGATCGTTCGTATGCGCGATTAGAACAGCCGAACATACGACGGTCGTACAAGTGAGTTGTATGAGCAAACTAGAAAACTTGGTCGTACCAACAAGCGCTCATACGACCATTGTATCGTGTGTACAGAGCCGTTGGTACAACAAGTTGTATTGTGCAAAACACGCATGCTCCGAAGTCAGGAACGGCCGGATGCTAATTACATGCACCTGAACATTCTTTCTGTGCTCGTACAATCGTGTAGTGCAGTCAGTATGCAAGTTACAATATGCAACATACGATTTGCGATGATCGTACGTACGATCGTCGTCCCGTGTGTACGAGGCTTAAGGCTCATTCAAGTGAGTACTATGGCTGTGTGAATGATGGTTTGTTCATGCAGTTGGAAGCACCTGTTACTCTATGGGTGGCTTTACAAACACAGCTGTAGGTCCTAATTTGACAGGTGTGCCAATGTTGGTAAGTAGACCAAATGCACACTGTCTGTACTGTACACCTGCATCCACATGCCTGGGGAAGGGGGCCTGTCAGGTAGGCTATAGGAGGCCCCATGATTTCTAAAGCCTGGTACACATCACTAGTTTCTTTTTCATTCAACCCAGTGGATTGAACAAAAAAAAACTGACAGCTCTGGTCAGAGCCACAGTACTAATAACCTGATGTTAGTGCAGTTATCTCCCCTGCTGTTCTTTTGTGTTCTGAAAGGGGGATGGCCCCCAACCAGAATGCTCTAATCTGAGATCGCTGATCTGGAGCTGGTCGCCTGCTTGTTATCCAACATTCTCATCCAACAGAATCCGGCCAAATGACCAGCTTCTGTCAGACCGGCTGCCTTACACACAATTGTTGGCCATTTTTTATTGAAGCGGCTGATATCACCTGACATTCGGCCCGTGTGTACGAGGCCTAACAGCCCTGCAGCTGACTCCCTTTCAGGATTTATATTCTTCATTCATCCTTTATGGGAATGAGAAAAATGATTAGGATCAAGGAAAAAACCTCTGTGAAAGCAGCTCCTCTCCAGCAAAGATGTGAGAGTGTTGTGGTAATAAAGGTGCAGATTAGATGAGATGATGCCAGACAAAAAGAATGGCCAAACACTAGATGATTGCCTTGATTTTTCAGGTACAGTAAGTTTATTGTATTTGTGTATAGATCTGTATATTCAAGTGTGTATGTAAAGCCCAAACTGTTTTTTTTTTGTTTTTTTTTTTACTTTTGACAAAGTAGGTAAGGGTCTAAAACCCTACAGGTTACTTTTTGTGGTTTGCTGCCCACATTTCCCTTCACTTCCTGTTTTGGTGACAAAAAATGAAAGGGTATCCCCAAAGTGAGCAGAATTCCCATTTTAGACAGTTGTCACCAGAACGTTTGTCCTCGTGGGATAATTTTCCCTCACCTAATGCTCTCATGATAACTCAAAAAAAATTGATTTTTTCCTTTCTATGTCAGTTACAATAGTTACCAGGACAATTAGAGAGTAAATCTACTCAGCAAGGACACAAACAATAAAAACTCGCAGTGAGTACAACCCATTCCGTCTCTTATCATATGACCAACATTGTTTTTCATTTGCATGAACTTTAAAAATATTTAATTCAAACAATAAAAAATGTAATATATTGTGTGGTTGCTGCATTCGTTTTCAAATTTTCAGGTTATGTTTATCAGCACATACAGAAATTACCAGTCCATTTAGCCAGAATTGCCATGTCTCTTTCTATGAACTGGATAAATAAAGCAAAATTAAACCCAATAATTATTAATACCCAAAAGTAAGCATATGTTAGAAATAATCAATAAATGTTATTAAGCGCTCATTGACACTGAACGGGGGTTTGAAATCCTGCAAGTTCAGCTGAACTTACAGGATTTCAAAACCCACATTTCAGTGTAAGTTTGGGGGGCAATTTTAAAAGCATCTGTGCTGGTTCATGCACAGATGTCTATTTAAATCACCACAGAAGTTACCAAAAATAGTGCGGGAACTAGTCTTGGAAATTGGTGCGGCGCCGCAAAGACGGCGTCGCCCAATTGGGACAGTGCCATTGCCAACAATAGGCTGCGATTTGGCATGTCAAATCATGCCGATGTGAGCGGGGGCTTTATCCTCAATCAAACCTGTTTGTTTTATTCTGCCTACTAGTGATGGCTTTGGGGGGTGTGTTCAAAACCCTACGTGTCCGATCCTGCCAGGAGGACAACACTGCTAATCACAGGCACTGAGACATTTCAGCTGCACAGGTCTGGAAATGTCTCACTGCCCATGATTAGCCGTGTGCAGTGTTGGCTTCCTGGCAGGATCGGGCATGTGAGGTTTCGAACACGCCCGTGCCCATTTCTACTGCCTACTAGCACATATGCAGCATTTGCTACATTCAAGGCATGCCTCTGATGATAGCTGTCACAATTGTAAGTCGGCTTGTAGTAGTAAGTTATGGGATATTGGTAGGTTTGCAAATAAATTTATAGTATATGTGCATAAAAATCTATACTGAAAATAGTAGCAAGTATTTCGGTAATCTGAAAGTGTTAGTCTTGCTTAAGTGTGAGTTGCTATGCTAATGTATTCTTATTTTAAAACCTCTAAGCATCCCCCACCTACAAACACTGTCATATGTGTTCACTGAAAATTGATTAACACAAGATAGACAAATAGCGACACACCTTGTGCTAATCAAGTATTTCTGTAGCTGATGTGTGAAGACACCTGAGTCATATGCTAACTAGGCCTTTGTTGTGATAAACTTCCTGACCAGTTGGCCTTGAGTTTGTTTCCAGTGTCATAAAGCATTGTTTGACTGTAGACAATGGAAACAGCTGTAGAGAATATTTTTCAATAGAAACCTGTTGATTAATCGCAATGATTAAGCATGTATTAAAGCAGAGTTCCACCCAAAAATGGAACTTCCACTTTAAGCACTCCTCACCCCCTTACATGCCACATTTGGCATGTAATTTTTTTTGGGGAGGAGTGTGTCCCCAGGTTTCAGAGGGACTTCCTGTCCCTCTTCCACCTTCTGCCTCTGGGCCACCTAGGCGACTCCTCCTCTCCTCCTAGGCGGCCCCTCCCTCCTGGCAATCTTCTGGGACACGTCACAGGTCCCAGAAGATTGCCTGGCCACTAGGGATGTGCAGCGCGACTCGCGCATGCGCAGTGGGTGCCCGGCCGTGAAGCCGGGCGCCCACACTAGGAGTGGCGGGCCGTCGGGAGGAGCGGCGAGACGAGCGAGGCTTCGGGAGCAGCCGTCGCTGGACCGGGAGACAGGTAAGTTACTGTTTATTAAAAGTCAACAGCTACACTTTTTGTAGCTGCTCACTTTTAATAAACAAAAAACAGTGTGGAACTCTGCTTTAACCTGGGTATAATTTTGTTCAACATTTTCTGTTGTAAGTTCATTGTAAGAATGTTCATTTTTCTAAACATTAGTGGGGGTCAAATCAACATTTGTTTTTGACCACAGTGATGAGAATATTTGAAAGAGCAAGACGGAAAATTTTACTTGAATGTACAAATTTCTAACAGTGTACTGTTTATGGCTTTCGTTCAGTGAAGTCCATTCCTTCCAAATTCCAGTGTTAAAAGCAAACAAAATTCATGTGAATTGTAGTTCAAAATTCTACTTGTGTATACCCAGCTGTAGGATGGACATAGCTGAATCTTTTTTTCAATGAAAACAAAAAAACAAAAAACTGATTCCTCCATCCACGGAGTCGGGGACTCTCCACTGTCAGAATACACTGATCAGCAGCTGCAGCCACTGATTAAGAAAAAATTTCCAGCAAGCCCATTGAACAGTAATCGAACATTAGTGTGACTTCTGTAGAATGAGAGTGACAAAGTATGAATTAAAATTCTGCCACTCCAGATAAGGGGATTCTGTCATTGTCTGTATTATTTTGTATATAATCTGTTGAATGTGTCATCTGTCAATCAAATAAATGCTACACTTGCTGAAAAAGAACCAAGATTGCCTGGTATTTGTTTGAAGAAGGTTGCATTGTTTGCCTGCTTCCTGTCTACTCAATGATAATTTTTTGTAATTATTATTCATTAAAATTGACACTCAACTGATCTTTTATGTTTTTATAGATGGTCATACATGCAGCAGCATGGCAACTTAAAGGAGGCTAAGGTGGCACCACCTTATGCAAAAGCCTAAGACTGTTTAGTTCCGCTTTAGAATCTGTTCTTAAATTATATTTTTGTTTTAGATAAAATAGTGAAGGATTCAAACCCCTTTTCAGGTATTTACTATTGTTTGTGTCCCTGCTAGGGAGATTCAACCTCTCTATTTCTTCTAGTGACAATTGAAGGATTCACAGCAAAAAGGAGGCATCGCCATATTTTCACTTTTTTTGGGTATATATAGCCTGGCTTGTTCAGAAAAATCTGCTCCTTTGATTGGACCAAAAAAGAAGTGTCTCTGAGTGTAAGTTCCCATGTTCCTCTGATGGAGTTGGCAGTTTGTCAGGTGACAGATGCGCACAGCTAGGGTGTGGATCACACCACTGGGGTTGCGAAGAGCACCGCTAAGGATGTGAACCTATAGCTGACTGCTGCGACTAGAGATCAGGATGGTGCAGGGAAGCGGGACTGCTGGGACCCTGACAAAGATTGCACAGGGAGCTAGAGCATAGGTTTCCCCAGGGCGTGGAGTCTAAGAGCCAGCAGGTGTTCACCAGAGCCTCTGGTGGTGAGGAGGGACTTGGCTGCAACTGGATCCAGGTTGTGGCCCCCCGAGGTCCCCCAGCACACACTCACAGCAGGCTACAGGTAACTGTAGAGGAGGCAGCAGTGAAAGATAGCAAGAGAAGGTTAGTGGGAGAGCCAAGGGTCAGGGCTACAAGCAGACAGAACAGACAGGAGACACACCAAGGTTAGGGTTACAGGCAGACAGGGAAGATCAAAGAACAAGTTGAGATCGGGGACACTAGCAGACAAGGAAGGTCAAGAACACGCCAAGATCGGTACACGAGAACAAACGAAGAGCACATGGCAGAAGCAAACACACAAGCCAAACGCACAATATTGATCGGCAACGAGGCTTGCAGCATGTGGTCTTAAATAGTGTTTCTTTAATTGGAGACCGGGGTGGAGTTAACTGAGAGGAGATTACTTAGCCCACAGGTGGTGATGTGCACTGCTTCTAGGCTGACACAACCAAAGAGGTAAGCAGACAGGACATGAATGTTTCTATGGGTTCATGACACAGTTTGATTGCTAAATGGAAGAACCATGCCACTCCAAGGTTTAAAAATGTTTTATAAAAAATATATGGGACAGTAGGCAGAACATATATATCCTTATTAAACTATAAAAAATGTGTAACACTGGACTCAAATTTTATTGTGCATTCAAATGGCCTTTTATTTTAGGTTTAATATTTTAATAACAGCATATAATTTAATACCAAGCTTTAAAATTATACAAACAGCATATTTTAGCTCAGCTATTACCAGCTCGAGCTATAAACATTACCACTCAAAGTCCCCAAACGCCATTCTCATGCACAAAGAGCATGGCGCCCCACCCGGCCCATGGCCAACTCCACAGTTTTGTAAATTAAGGTTAAAGATGTCCAATGCAATATCCGGCAAGTGGATTTGGTCACGCTGGTAAAAACCACCAACACCTCCTTCCAAATCCACAAGCCGGAAAGAAATAGCATTTAATGAAGTCATCAATCTTGCAATTGTTCTGTTAATTTTCTTGCAAATCTTTTCACAATGTTTAAATTTCAGGCTAAGCCATAGCAATCGAGGAATGATTTCCAAAAATACGAGGACACAATCCGGGAGGATCGCATGCAAATCCGACTGAATAATAGAAATCATGTCCAACGTTCTTCGGAAACCAATATCATTGCCAGCTAAATTAAATATAATAATATTTGGAACAGGCCACTGCAAGTACAATAAAGACAAATATTTACAGAGATCCGTCCACTTCATGCCGCATATGCCACACCGATAGATACTAAAACGAGATGAAGGCACATTCAAAGAAGGACCATAACATCTATATTCAGCTCTTTCTGAGCCCAAAAGACATATTAATTGTCCAAACCACATATGAAGGTTCTGAAATTTAAGAGAAAAATTAGGGCGCACATGACATTTGTAACAGTTTGATTTCCACCCACCAATCCCTTTGATGACAGCTTCCGAAAGACCTAAATTAGCTGCTTCCATAGCAGCATCAATTCGGAAGTAGTGAGAGGATATTGGAAGGTGATTAATACTCAATATTGCTAAACATTTCTTTAAAACAGAATTAAACTGAAATATTGTTAAAGGATTAAAATCGGCATGAACAAGAAATTTCTCATGGGTCAATGGGCGACATTGTAAATATAAGCTTGTAAAAGATACTGCACATATAGAATGATTCAAGTACTTGTATAGGGTGATCCAATGACCAAGGCCGACTTGATCAGTCTTACTCCTGCACAGAAAGATGCCAAGCACTTCTGATTGGGATATCACATCAGAAATCATTAGACCTGCGCTCACTCGCCTATTGAGTGTAAGCAGTTCGGAGATTCGAAATGCGCCAGAAAGAAAGATTAAACAATAAAGATTCATAAGGTGAAAAACACACTGCTGTAGTAGCTGAAAACAACGACTGTAAAATATCAATAGTAATCAGGAGTCCTTAGCAAAGTGCTCTTTGCGATAACCTTTTAAAGCGCTTTTTACAGAAAAGAAATGAACGCATGAAGGTGCCCCTCACAAATGTAAGAAAAAAGACACCACGGGTAGCGTTTTTAATATATGAGAATAAGAATATTTACAAGTTTTACAACTCATCAAATAATTCAAAAAGGAAAGAACAAGACTTTCCGTAAAACAATTACTTGGAAACCATTATTATGTAAAAAAGAACACCCCAGATTCCACCTGGCACTATATCCTGCCGACGTAGAAGGAGCTAAGGAGTTCTGTATAGAATGCAGCACAGCTGTCATATCAGAGTACACAAATGGGAAGGACACAGGCCCACAGGATCTGCATCTGGCACCAAAAAACATAATTTGTCCATCTGTTGACGAGACAATGAGTCTGCAATGAGATTTTGAATACCAGGCATAAATTTAGCTTTGATCCAGATGTTAAGCTCAAAACATTTAAAAACAAGCTGATGTAAAATAGCAATAACCGGCAAAGACTTAGAAACCAAGCAATTAATGACATAAACCACGCCTTGATTATCTGAGTGCAATAAAATTCTCTTATCGTGAAACTGAGGGTCACAAAGTTCCAAGGCTACAAGAACTGGAAAAATCTCTAGAAGTACAATATTGGATGCATAACCTTTCTGCAACCATGAAGTAGGCCATTCACAAGCAGACCAATGTCCCTACCAAAATGCTCCGTAACCACAAGAACCAGCAGCATCTGTAAAAAGATTCAGAGCAGAGGAAACACAAAATGGGGCTCGCCACAAAGAGAAACCATTAAAAGAGGACAAGAACCTCTACCAGACAATTAAATTGTCTCTATTATCAGAAGTGATTCTAACAAAATTATTTGGGGGAAGAGATACTTGATATAGCCCTGTAGAGGCATTTTGAGAAAACTTGGCCCATAGGGAACACCCTAGAGGCAAAAGTCAATAATCCTAATAAAGACTGAATAGTCCTTAATTGAACCTTACTTTATGATAAAATAAAATCCAACAGTAATCTAATGTTAACCACTTTTGACATCGGAAGCCTGAACTTCATTGCCACTGTGTCAATCTGAACACACAAAAATTCTAAACAGGTGGTCGGAGGTACAGATATTTCAGGTGCCAAAGGAACCCCAAATAAATGACACATTATTTGAAATTCAGTGAAAAGGTAAAGACAATCTAAAGAGTCAGCTTTACCAACAAGGAAATCATCTAAATAGTGCAAACAATTCAAAGAACTTGATTGATAACACA
This sequence comes from Glandirana rugosa, assembly GCA_018402905.1. NCBI lineage: Eukaryota > Metazoa > Chordata > Amphibia > Anura > Ranidae > Glandirana > Glandirana rugosa. Next base: position 18,259 of record BLSH010240985.1, read on the forward strand.
CAACCCATTCCAAAAAAGTTGAAAAAAGCTTGGAGAAAGAGAACAACCTATCGGGAGGCACTTGTCAAAGAAATAAGCACCTTGAAAAACAAAACCTAAGGAGTTAAAAGCAGAAGGGTGGATAGGTAATAAGGGAAAAGTTGATTCGATATCCTCCAGCGAGGGTGGGGATGAAGTCAGGCGAAAGGTAAGGCAGATTCTTAGAAACACAGAGAGGCCAATCTGTCACAAAGACCTGAAGCACCGAACTGTAAACTGTTTACCGGGCGCTCGGGTTCGGGACATCACGAATCGGGTGGACAGATTGCTGGGAGGGGCTGGGGAAGACCCTTCTGTCATGGTGCATGTTGGCACCAATGACAAAGTTAGAAGTAGGTGGAGTGTCCTAAAAAAAGATTTCAGGGACCTAGGAGCAAAATTGAGGCTTAGGACCTCCAAGGTAGTATTCTCAGAAATACTACCGGTACCTCGAGCCACACCAGAGAGGCAGCGGGAGATTAGGGAAGTTAACAAGTGGCTGAGGAGCTGGTGCAGAAAGGAGGGTTTCGGGTTCCTGGAGAACTGGGCCGATTTCTCAATCGGTTATGAGCTCTATAGAAAGGATGGGCTGCACTTAAATGGGGAAGGTGCAGACCGGCTGGGAATAAGGATGGCCGAAAAGTTAGAGGGGCTTTTAAACTAGGCAACGGGGGGGAGGGTCCAGACTTAGAAATAGCCAGTGTGGAACTGAGTTCAGGGGGTAGTATTGGAGGGAGGAGTGATAGGCCGAATAAAGAATTTAAATCCGAGGCGAGTAGTGTAACAAATCCTATATGCAAAAGAGAATTACCCAATAGGGGAATAGTAGGTGTCCAGACAAAACGACGTGGCTTGTTCACTAATGCCAGGAGTCTGACAGACAAGATGGGAGAACTAGAGTTACTACTGTACGAGGAGGAATTAGACTTTGTGGGAATTTCGGAGACTTGGTTCAACAGCTCTCATGATTGGCTGGCTACCATTCAGGGGTATTCCCTATATCGCAGGGGCAGGGTGGGCAAAAAAGGGGGAGGGGTATGCCTGTATATAAAAAATGACATAAGAATAAATGTGAGGGATGACATTATTAGTGGATCCGGGGAGGAAGTTGAAGCATTATGGCTAGAGCTACAAAGGGAGGATAGCAGGGGGAAAGTAATACTGGGAATATGCTATAGGCCCCCAAATCAGAGGGAAGAGGGGGAGGCAGACCTCCTATAGCAATTTGGAATAGCGGCTAGGATGGGAAGTGTTATCATAATGGGGGATTTTAATTACCCAGATATTGACTGGAAGGAAGGTACTGCACATTCAGCTAAGGCTTGCCATTTCCTAAATGTCCTGCAGGACAATTTCATGGGTCAAATAGTAAATGCACCAACAAGAGAAAAAGCATTATTAGACCTTCTGATTAGAGTTGAGCGAACCTCTGGAAGTTCGGGTTCTGCTGGTCCGTCCGAACTTCGGGACAAAGTCCGGGTCCGGGTCCGGACGGAACCCGAACGATCGCACGGACAACGAACCCCATTGAAATCAATGGGGACCCGAACTTTTATGCACAAAAATGGCTGTAACAAAGTCCTGGAAAGCCCTAGAGGGCTGCAAAAGGAAGTAAAATGGGGGTAAGGGTAGGGCAAGTGCCCTACAAAAAATGGGGACAGGGAAATAACTGTAAATATTTTTAAAAAAATAAAAACATAAAAAAAGCAAAAATGGAGGTGAATGTGGATCATCTTCAAACTGTGTCTGAAAAGTAGAAGCCATATAACTGTTCTAAAATCATCTTCAAACTAGGGCAAGTGCCCTACAAATAAATGGGGATAGGGAAAATAAATTAAAATCAAGTAAAATAACGGGAAGGGGGGTGGATGTGGAGTAGGAGCCTAGAGGTTGACTAGGCCGTGACCGTGGC
>BLSH010240985.1:32045-42589 GCA_018402905.1 Glandirana rugosa
ATTATACCGAAATACGCCGATGTTATGTGAATAACTTACCTCGAACCTGTACTAAAATATTGTGATTATACCGAAATAGGCCGATGTGTAGAGTCTGTTGCTTTAAGGGAAAGATTATTGTTCTAAAATCATCTCCAACTTGTACAGGGAAAGGTTCCAGCTGTTGCTTTAAGGGAAAGATTATTGTTCTAAAATCATTTGCAAGCTCTATTCACTAAGTGAATTGTAGCCGCATAAAGCCATATTAGTGTTATAAAATCATGTCCAAGCTCCATTCACTAAGTGTATTGTAGCCGGATAAAGCCATATTAGTGTTATAAAATCATGTCCAAGCTCCATTCAATAAGTGTATTGTAGCCGCATAAAGCCATATTAGTGTTATAAATGTCTAATATGGCTTTATGCGGCTACAATACACTTATTGAATGGAGCTTAGACATGATTTTATAACACTAATATGGCTTTATGCGGCTACAATACACTTATTGAATGGAGCTTGGACATGATTTTATAACACTAATATGGCTTTATGCGACTACAATACACTTATTGAATGGAGCTTGGACATGATTTTATAACACTAATATGGCTCTATGCGGCTAGAATACACTTAGTGAATGGAGCTTGCAGATGATTTTAGAACAATAATCTTTCCCTTCAAGCAACAGCTGGAAACTTTCCTTGTACAATTTGGAGATGATTTCTTGCACAAAAAATGAAAAAACAGTGTTGGCTACCTCCTCCTCCACTGCCACTTTCACCGCCTCCTCAACCTCCAACTCCACATCCACCTCCATTTTTTATTTTTTTATGTGATTTTAGTTTAAATATTATTTTAAGTTATTTCCCTATCCCCATTTCTTTGTAGGGCACTTGTCCAACTCTTTCCCCATTTTCCTTCCTTTTGCAGACCTCTAGGACTTGCCAGGACTTTGTTACAGACATTTTTGTGCCTAAAAGTTCGGGTCCCCATTGATTTCAATGTGGTTCGGGGTCCGGGTCAAGTCCGGACCCGAACCCGGACTTTGTCCCGAAGTTCGGCTGAACCTGCAGAATCCGAACTTCCAGAGGTTCGCTCAACTCTACTCCTGAACTATACAAAATTAGTACATATTCAAGTTAGCCAAAAAAAACAAAAAACGAATCTCCTTAACTACCCAGGATAAATAAAGGATTTAGTTGCATACATTTGCAACTATATGGGAAGGCCACACTGCTGTATTAAGGGTCTTCTGATAAATGTGGCCCCACTCTAAATTATCTTCCTAAGTGTAGGATATCTATATTAATGCCCAAAATAAGAGTTTACAAAGAGTCAGCTCCATCCTGCTTAAAGGCTAAATCCACCTTTTGAACCATGCTACATGTTACACCCATGAACTAGAATTTGAAGATCTCAATGGATCATAAGTTTGGGGATCATTGCACTCATAGTCCTGTTATTATTAACTTAGTGCTGATATCCAGCAAAAACAGGGTTGACCAGAGCTGTGTAGTTGTACGAAGGAGACAGGACCCAACTAATTTCAATTATAAAAAGATTTATTAATAACACAGCAAAAAAACACCCAACACCATAAACAGAATATAAGCAAATGTGAAACATGTGTGATAAATAAAACACACTAAACAACTAGATAACTAACAAATTAACTTTGATAAACTATATACAAGCAAGCTTAAAGATTAGGTAAGTTAGGGTCAGGCAGGAGATTCAAGGAACAGTGGGTTAGGCAAGTCAGGAAGGGGGACAAAGCTGGAATGAGGTACAAGGAGAGAAGATAGAGGCAGCCAGATCATGGGAACAGGTATAAAATATCAAGGGTCAAGGTAACAGGTACAGAAGCAGGATCAAGACAGAAGCAACAAGATCAGGAAGTTTGGAACACATGTCAAAACTCTGAGGCATTGTGGAAAGCTAGAGGAGGGGCTAAATACCCTTCCAACAACCAGCATCAGTTGCAGACTAATTCCTGGGACCTGCTGGCTGCTGGGAGGCATCGACTGGTGTTATAGTCCCTGATACCACTGACACTTCCTTCAGCTCTCTAACTAATAAAAACTCTAATAAGTTCATGCATCAGTACAGACAGGGAGCTGGAGAAAGTGTCTACAGGAGACCTGCATTGCACCCACTGATCACAATTGCAAAGCTGTACAGCAGGGGTCTCAAACTAGCAGACCTCTACCTGTTGCGAAGCCCATGAGGCATTGCAAGGCTGACAGTTACAAGACCCTAGGGAAATAAATGGTGGTCATTGCAACTTTTTATCTTGCACGGTATTTGCGCAGTAGTTTTTCAAACGCTTTAAAAAAAAAAAAAACGTTTCATGCATTAAAAAAACCAAAACAGTAAAGTTAGCCTAATTTTTTTGCATAATGTGAAAGATGATGTTATGCCAAGTAAATAGATACCTAACATGTCTCGCTTTGAAATTGTGCACACTGGTGAAATGGTGCCAAACTCCAGGTACTTAAAAATCCCCATAGGCGATGCTTTAAACATTTTTTTACAGGTTACATGTTTAGAGTTAAAGAGAAGGTCTAGGGCTAGAATTATTGCTCTCACTCTAACATTCACAACGATACCTCACATGTGTGGTTTGAACGTTGTTTACATATGTGGTGTGACTTGCATATGCGTTCGCTTTTACCTGCAAGCTCGATGGCATTTTTTTTTTCTATTGTTTATTTTACTTTTGTTTTTCTATTTTGACACTTTTTTTTACTTTTTTTGATTACTTTTATTCCTGTTACAAGGAATGTAAACATCCCTTGTAAGAGGAATAATGTGTGACAAGTCCTCTTTACAGTGAGATGTGGGGTCAATAAGTCCCCACATCTCATCTCTAGTATATGAAGCCTGGACAAAAAAATGATCCTGGCTTCCCAGCCAGAGGAGCAGCATTTTTTCAAATGCAGAGCCCGGGCGTGATGTCATCATATCGTGCCCAGCCTCCGAACGATCACAGGGACTCTGGGAACTATCTGGCCCACCAGAAATCTCTGTGGTCAACATCCAGCATGGACAAATTCCTCCTCCCCTCGCCGATCGCTCCTGCAAGTCGGGAAAAGAACTGGAGGGCAGTGGGAATGGGGACGTCCCATCCCGCTGCCTGTAAGAATGATCAAGCAGCTAAACAGCCTCTATGATTGTTCTTGCAGTGCAGAGAATCGCTGGACATAAAAGAAGATATCAGAATGATGCCTGTAGCTGCAGGCATCATTCGGATATCTCCACTCAAAGTCTGCAACGTCATTTGACTTCATGCGGGCGGGAAGTGGTTACAGTGGTTGGTCATGGAATTTCAGCAAAGCACATACTGTATATCTGTAGTGTGGAAAACTGAAAAAATATTGCACTCGTGAGATAAAGTGCTGGGTTATTAAAGTGAAAAAAAATTAACTTAGTGTAGTAGCAACACTATTTGCAGGATATAAATACAAATGGACAAAGTAAATAATTAAAGTGTTGCGCTGAAACATTCATTTTACAATTAATTCAAAAATATTAGTGCAAAAAAGGTAAAAAGTTAATTCAAGTCCAAAGTGAGTGATTCCGCTTTAAAGCACTGTTGTGCACTGTTGTGCACTGTGGTAGTTGATTGAGTCTTCCTGTCAGAGAGTATCAACAGGATGTACAGGCAAGCAGATACACTGACAGTGTGCAGAAGACCTGCAAGGCATTAGCAATCTCCTGATTGTTGGTGCAATTCTTTAAAAGCCCCTACTACAAAAAAAAAATAAATGCACATTTTTTAACCTGCAAGAATATGTGCATTTATTATTTGTTGTAGAAAGCTGGACTTATCCTTTAAGGCAACCTATTGATAATACAAAGAAAATGCGCATGCCCCAAATTTTTAGCAATGCAGTGTACCACAGTTTATGAAATCTTGTATCTAAAACTGTCTCCCCACCTAAAGGTCCTGAAATACTTTGTTAAGTATGAAAACACAAGCCTTACAATGGCCAAACATATATGACCCCTTAACAGATAGTGGGAACTGTATCTAATAATGTATTTGTTGCTTCTTAATGCAATGGGTATGGACCAACATGTCCTTCACAGATTTTGCCCCCCTATGGGTTATATGTGTATTTGTTGTAAAAATATCACAAGCATGAGATCTTCTTGCAAAATGTTCCATTATTCCTCAAAAGCAATGGTTTTAAAGCATAAAGACACAAACCTTTAACCATGAAGACTTGAACTGTTGTTTCTTAAAGTAGAGTTCCACCCAAAAGTGGAACTTCTGCTTTAAGGGGCCCTGACCCCTGACAGCCACATTTGGCATGTTTTTTTTTTTTTTGCAGAGTGGATACCTAGTTTTGACAGGTACCCAGCTCCCACTTCTGACTGCCTAGGTGGCCCCATCCTCCCTGCAATCTTCTGGGACACATCACAGGTCCCAGAAGATTGCCCGGCCATTCAGGATGTGCAGTGCGACTTGTACAAGTGCAGTGCACACCCAGCTGTGAAGATGCAAGCTGTGACAGCTGGGTGCCCACAGTAGTGATGACGGCACCACGGAGAGGAGATGGAGAGATCCAAGGCTTCGGGTAGCCGTGTCCTGACAGGTGAGTGGTTTGTTATTAAAACTTAGCGACTACACTTTTGTAGCTGCTGACTTTAGACACTGTAAACAAAAAAAATGAGAGGAACGCCACTTTCATATAACAGGTATAGCCCAATGTCCTTCACAGCTTTTGCCCTGCCACAGGTTATATTAGATTGTGTTGAAAAAATAAATAAGAGGTTCGTGGCCAAATTTTTATAAAAAATAAAAAAAAAATGCATGGATTTTTGGGTCTTAATCAGGCAAAGTTCCTATCATGCTGATTCAATTCTTTCTCTCATACTTTGGTTGAGTAGAATCTCATTCTAGAGATTTATTGGCACATAATTTGACAGGTTGATAAATGGTTTTCAGAGTTTGAGATGGATGGCATTTTCTCTAGAACATCTTTTGTATTTTTGGTGTCAAATAACATGTATCTTCAAAGAAACATCAGTCACATTTTGGAAATCTTTAAGGTTTCTCCTCTGTATGAACCCTCTGGTGATTGATTAGTGAAACCTTCCATGTAAAGAGTTGTTCGCATTCTGAGCAAGAAAATGGCTTCACTCCTGTGTGAATCTTTTCATGTTGATTAAGATTTGTCTTCAGTGAAAAGCACTTGCCACATTCTGAACATTTAAACGGCTTCACTCCTATGTGAATATTTTCATGTTGCTTAAGATTTCCCCTCAGTGAAAAGCACTTGCCACATTCTGAACATTTAAACGGTTTCACTCCTATGTGAATATCTTCATGTTGCTTAAGATTTCCCCTCAGTGAAAAACATTTGCCACATTCTGAACATTTAAAGGGCTTCTCTCCTGTGTGAGTCTTCTGGTGGGCAATAAGGCTATTCTTCGAAAGGAAGCCTTTGTCACATTCTGAGCAAGAAAACGGCTTCACTCCTGTGTGAATATTTTCATGTTGATTAAGATTTGCCCTTAGTGAAAAGCACTTGCCACATTCTGAACATTTAAATGGCTTCTCTCCTGTGTGAGTCTTCAGGTGGGTAATGAGATTACTGTCCGAACTGAAGCATTTGTCACATTCTGAGCAAGAAAATGCCTTCTCTCCTGTGTGAATCTTCTGGTGTTCAATGAGTGATCTCTTCCACGAATACACTTTTTCACATTCAGTGCAAGAAAATTTCTCTCCTGTGTGAATCTTTTCATGTTGAACAAAATGTGCCCTCTGTGAAAAGCACTTGCCACATTCTAAACATTTAAATTGTTTCTCTCCTGTGTGAGTCTTCAGGTGTGTAACAAGACAAACCTTATCAGAGAAGCATTTGTCACATTCTGGACAATTAAATGGCTTCTCTCCTGTGTGAATTCTCTGGTGACTGATTAGCGATTTCTTCCATAAAAAAACTTTTTCACATTCAGAGCAAGAAAATGTCTTCTTTCCTGCGTGGCCCTTTTCATGTTGAGCAAGATGTGCCCTCAGTGAAAAGCACTTGCCGCATTCTGAACATTTAAACGGCTTCTCTCCTGTGTGAGTCTTCAGGTGGGTAATGAGATTACTGTCCGAACGGAAGCATTTGTCACATTCTGGACAATTAAATGGCTTCTCTCCTGTGTGAATCCTCTGGTGAATGATTAGTGATTTCTTCCTTAAGAACACTTTTTCACATTCAGAGCAAGAAAATGTCTTCTTTCCTGTGTGAATATGTTCATGTCGAAGAAGATTTGACCTCTGTGAAAAGCATTTACCACATTCTGAGCAAGTAAATGGCTTCTCTCCTGTGTGAATCCTTTCATGTTTAGCAAGATATGCCTCCTGTGAAAAGCACGTGCCACATTCTGAACATGTAAATGGTTTCTCTCCAATGTGACTCCTCTGGTGAATGAGTTTTGACTTATCAATAAAACTTTCCTGCCACTCCGAGCATTGATACAGCTTGTCTCCTACTTGACTCATTGTGTGTTGATGTTGATCTGTTTACCTATAAAATATTTTCAGAATAAGTCTTAAATAGTAGTTCATTTTTACCAGTGGTTAAAAAGTATCTTAAAAGTATCTAAATCTTAAAGAGCATTTCCACTTTTGAACCCAAATTGTAAAGCATCCTATGTTATACAGTATTTGTTATATGTACCCATTCACATAGCAAAATGTAAAATATGAGCAAGAAATTCTGCTTACCTTTTTCTTGCTTGGAAATACTAGCTATCTTCTCCTTCTATGTAATGTTAATGGGGCGGGGGTGAAGGAGTGTTATGATTTCCATATATACCCCAGTCTGTACTGTCAGATCTCATCAATTGTAAACTAGATTTGAACATTGGGGGGGGGATTTACTAAGACAGGTGCACACAGAATCCGGTGTAGCTGTGCATAGTAACCAATCAACTTCTAAATTCAGCTTGTTCAATTTAGCTTTGACAATAAAACCTAGACGTTGATTGGTTACTGTGCACAGCTGCACCAGATTCTGCATGCAACAGTCTTAGTTAATCTCCCGTATCTATCCTACAAAGGGTTAAAGATCCCAATGGTTGGATGGTACATTGTATGAACCTGAACAGATTATTTATTAGTGCAAAAGAATGAAACTACTGTGGTACAGATAACCTTTTTTTCAGTTGACACAGTTCTGTTATTTTTCTGTATTACATTTTAATTATGTATTATGAATATTAATTACATATTGCTGTCAAATTTCAAGTTTATATGTTGGTGCTAAGTCTACTGTAGTCCTTTAACAATGTAGAACTCAGAATGGGTTCTATGAAGGCTGAAAATGTTCTACTTTTTTAAAGCTTAAAGCAGTATACAAGCCATACACAAAAGCATATTATATCACATAGTATCAGTTCTCACATGTGGTGGCTGCATTTATTATATATTTGTCCTTTATTTTCACTTGTTTCACCAGCCAGTAAACCTGTTATTTTTCAATTTCCACTGAGGGGGGTGCTTACAATGATCGGCTTTAATTAATTTGTGTAAAACTTTTATCCCAAAAGGAAAAAAAAACAGTTTCTGTAACTTATTAAAAAGTGTTATCTTAAATTTGTTAGTCAAGACCATCCCAATGTGATAATGCGCCTAACACCACCCTCTCCCCAGACTGACAATGCTGCTGTCCAATCGTGTCTTCATTGCTCATCTAGTGGAGTGGAGATTCTGTAAATCCGTCCACAGCCAGTTTAGCAGGGAATAACTGTGATTCTAACCATATATGGGCAAGCTGATTGTACCCAAGTTGCCTGATCGAAAAACTTGGGTACATCCAGCATGTAGGATTTTTAAAGCTATTATTGCCAGCGGCTATAGGCACTAACAATAGTCACTGTCTTTTATCCTGGCAGGGATGGCTTCTTGTGCCTCCACCCTGCCAGAAGAACACAATAGCTCAGTGGGAGAAATTCCCCCATCAACACAACCTGTATTAATGGGAGAATTGAGTGATTTTCTTTCCTACAACCCATGGTTGCAGAAAAGAAAAATGCACCATCTATGGCCGGCTGAAGACAGGAAGTGTATTATTGGTCAGATGACAAGGTGAAAATAAAGGAAAATCCCTAAAAAAACAAAAACTACTGCAGTCATCGCATTTAATGGCTGGTAAGATACACATATTATATTATTATTATCTTGTAACATTACGCTGTAGTAATAATTTTCTCGTGGAGATAATATTCACTATTCCCACTAGATAACCATGCCTGAGTGATACAATTTTTATTCTAAATATTTCATAGTTCAGCCTATTTGCTGACAACTACAGCAACAAAAGACAATAGGGTTGTTTTCCTAAAGAGGTGGCACATATTCACTTTATACAGTGAACTTTCACCTATTCTAGTGAATATTGGATGATTGAAGTCAGTACAGTTTCACCTCATCCACTAAACACAATTTTAAAAAAAATCACTTTGTAAACAAGTTTAGTAAATGTGGGAAAGCTGTGCTGACTTCCATCCTCCAATCATGAGCAAGCAAAATTCCTTTTGTGTTTTTGTTTTATTCTACTTGTATCTCATTAGGTAATCTTTGAAAAATATATTTTACCTTGCTTCATCTCATTCACTATGCCAAGTGATAATTGGCTTAGTTAAGTAAACATTCTCTACTTCTTTAGTAAGTTAACCCCTTTGAGAGACATCTACCAATGTTTAATACACTTTATATGATTACCAAATACAACAGTGTTTTAAAAAGTCCATAATACATCCTAACTAAGATACAATTATCAATATAAAAAAATACCAATGTGTAACACAAATGTACAATTATCAATTATAAAGTTACCTGGAATGGTGTAGTATAGAGACGTCTCCGTGAAACCTCTCTCTCCTGAAAATCCAATGTACTGACTGAGCTTTGTCTCACCTTATCCATTTACCCACCGGGGTCCATTTTTTACATTTGTTGGTTACAAGTTAAAAGCATTTTTTTTGCTAGAAAATTACTTAGAACCCCCAAACATTATATTTTTTTTCAGACACCCTAGAGAATAAAATGGCGATCGTTGCAATACTTTTTGTCACACAGTATTTGAGCAGTGGTCTTTCAACCATGATTTTGTTTTGGAAAAATTTCACTTTTTTGAGTTAAAAAAATAAGACAGCAGTAAAGTTAGCCCAATTTTTTTGTATATTGTGAAAGAGGATGTTATGCTGAGTAAATAGATTCCATACATATTACAAACTTTGGTATACTTAGGTTACCAGGTTAGAGGTGCAGAGGAGGTATTTTGCTAGAATTATTGCTCACACTCTGGCGATCGCGGCGATACCTCACATGTGTGGTTTGAACACCGTTTTCATATACTGGCGCGACTTAAGTATGCACTTTCTTTGCTGCGCAAGCTTTAATTTTTTTTTTTAATTGTATTTATTTATTTATTTTTAACACTGTTCCTTTAAAAAAAAAAATCTGATCACTTTTATTTCTATCACAAGGATAGCCCTTGTGATAGTAATATATGGTGACATGTACTCTGTATGGAGGGATGGGGGGGTCTAAAAACCCATTATCACCGAATAGCCGACCACTAGCTCCAAAAAACGGTACCCGGATATAGCCTGCAGCTGCAGGCTATATCCCGATACAAACACTCTTTTTACGGTGATGTGGGTGAAGTGGTTATATACATTTCATGACCATTTTCAAGCATGCAGCGGCTTTTGATTTGTTAAAAGGATTTAATTTTCCTAACAAAGGGCATGTTTCTAATAATTTTATTGGACAATTGCTTCCACTCAAAGTCATTAACATTGTAATAATGGAAAGTCCCCTATTTTATAGTCAGTGGCAATTGTCAGCAGATACTTTGTGGTCTTTTTGAAAGTTTTACCTGAAATGATGTACATTTCCTTTGTTTAAATCCATGAGCTGGGTGCACACTGCCCGCTGCTCAACTGTAAGTTATTATTTAAATCTGATGAATGATATAAGAAAATATCAAGAATGAAAGCCCTGAGGTTCTTATTCAGCCTTGCAAATGACTGCCTTGTGTACAAAATGAATCAAGGCTTTCCATCTTGGCATCTGTGTATATAGTCCATTGGATTTTTGCATTAAACTTACAGTGAACAAGGAGAAGCATGGAGACTAGAGTTGAGCGAACACCTGGAAGTTCGGGTTCTGCTGGTCCGTCCGAACTTCGGGACAAAGTCCGGGTCCGGGTCCGGACGGAACCCGAACGATCGCACGGACAACGAACCCCATTGAAATCAATGGGGACCCGAACTTTTAGGCACAAAAATGGCTGTAACAAAGTCCTGGAAAGCCCCAGAGGGCTGCAAAAGGAAGTAAAATGGGGGTAAGGGTAGGGCAAGTGCCCTACAAAAAAATGGGGACAGGGAAATAACTGTAAATATTTTTAAAAAAATAAAAACATAAAAAAAGCAAAAATGGAGGTGAATGTGGATCATCTTCAAACTGTGTCTGAAAAGTATTAATTAACGGTAGAAGCCATATAACTGTTCTAAAATCATCTTCAAACTAGGGCAAGTGCCCTACAAATAAATG
>BLSH010240985.1:45895-56929 GCA_018402905.1 Glandirana rugosa
AATAAGAAGGAATGTAGATCATAATAAGTACAAAATACCTGTGACCATATTATACTTGGTAACTACCAATCGTACAACTTCTTTAGAGACCTCCGAAACCAAACCGTAAGGCGGGAGAGTAGGAAAAAAAAAATTCGGTATTGTTTTTTCATATTGTTTTTGTCTTTGTTAAACTGGAACCAGTTTTATGTTAGTTTATTTTTTTTGACAGAGGTAATCACAACTCGCTTGGGCCTGACATTGCAAGCCCAGGCATGGCTTGAAATCCCACAGGCACCGTGCCTGGGCCTGGGCCTGTAAAGTTTTTAGCAAGCCCAAGCCAGGCCCCAGAACCCGAACGATTTTTGAAATGTCCGGGTCCGGGTCCGTGCCACGGACACCCTAAAGTTCGGTACGGACCCGAACGTTACAGTCCGGGTTCGCTCAACACTAATGGAGACAGTTTTTTTTATTTGATTGTATTTTGACCAAGGTCAAATTGTTTCTGTTTTTGTTATACTTTTTTGTTATGGCTTAAAAAAAAAAGGATGAGAGGGCGGAATGCCAAACCAAAGCCTCCAGAGATTTCTTCAACATGCTAACCATCAATGGTTCATATTATACCAGTGTCCATAAAACATGAATAATACTAGATGTAAGGAAGAATAATAATGATATAATAATAATAATGATGATAAATAATGTCAGTGATCTAATGTCCTGTAAGTCTAAGGTCATCATCATCCAAGATGATTTCCTTATGTTTAAGACCTATGTATGACATATATGTTCATATTGTAGATGAAACAGATGAAATCACTGTGATATATTCCCCTAATGAAGATTTGTGTCAACAATTGAAATGTATTGGGATTTTCATATACATTGTCTATGGATACGTGTGGTATATACTGTATATACGCGTCATTACATCCATAGTTTTATATATATATATATATATACATATATATATATATATATATATATATAAAACTATGGAACGTAATGACACTATGCTATTAGGATTATGGGCACAGTGTTTAGATTTAATAAACATTGAGCTGTCATACCATTTTTTGTTTTGCTGCTTTGAAAATCCCCATAGTTGCATTTTAATTTTTAATTGTTATACATTTCTCCTTTATTTTCACTTGTTTCATCAGCCAGAAAACCTGTTATTTTTCCTGGCAGCTGAGGGTTGAGATAAACCATATAAGACTGACGGGGGTGCTTACAATGGTCGGCTTTTGTTAATTTGTGTAAAACTTTATGCCAAAAGAAGAAAAAAGTTTGTGTAACTGGTTAAAAAGTGTTATTTTAAATGGATTAGTCAAGTCCAGCTAAATCTGTTAATGCACCTAACACTTCCCTCTCTCCAGACTGACAATGCTGCTGTCCAATCATGTCTTCATAGCTCATCCAGTGGAGGGGAGATACTGTAAATCTGGCCACAGATGGTTTAAATCTCAGTCAATTCAGCAGGGAACAGTGGAGATTTTAACCATGTATGGGAAAGCTGAACTTTCCCAACACCCAAATTGTTTAATCAATAATCTTGGGTACAACCAGCATGTGGGATTTTTAATGGGATTATTGCTAGTGGCTATAGCCATTAGCAATACTCACTGTGCAGGAACAGCTCCCTGTGCCCACTGCCAAAATATCATAATAGCTTAATGGGAGAAATTCACCATCAACACCAACTGTGTTGAAGCAGGAATTTAGTGATTTTCCTTCCTGCAACTGTGGTCAAAAATCGCACCGCCTATGGCTGGTCTAAGACAGGAAGTGGGTTGTTGGTGAGATCACAAGGTGAAAATAAAGGAAAATCCCCTCAAAACCAAAACTACTGTAGTCACCGCATTTAATGGCTTGTATGATGTAATATATTACATATTATATTATTATTATATTGCACCATTTCTCTGTAGTAATATTTTTATCCCGGGGGTACTATTCACCATTTGCACAAGGTAACCATGCCTGAGTGATACAATTTCTATCCTAGATATATCCCAGTTAAGCCTGGCTAAGCCAAATGAAAATTCACTTTGTAAACAAGTTTAGTGAATGTGGGGACTTCCATTATCCAGTCATGAGCAAGCAAAATTCCTTTTTTTGGTTTTATTTTATTCTACTTGCATCTCATTGGGTAATCTTTGAAAAAAGCATTTTACCTAGCTTCATCTCATTTACTATGCCAAGTGAAAATTATCTTTGTAAAGTAAACATTCTATACTTCTTTAGTAAAGTAACCCCTTTGAGAGAGAAAATGAAAACCTAAAAATGTAAAAAAATAAATAGCAAAGCCATCTACCAATGTTTAATACAATTTATATAAAAGAATGCCAAATACAACAGTGTTTTAAAAAGTCCATAATACATCCTAACTAAGATACAATTATACATATAACAAAATACCAACATGTAACACAAATGTACAATTATCAAATTTAAAGTTACCTGCAGTGGTGTAGTGGAGAGACGTCTCAGTGAAACCTTTTTCGCCTGAAAATCCAATGTACTGACTGAGCTTTGTCTCACCTTATATACATTTCATGACCATTTTCTAGCATGCAGTGGCTTTTGATTTGCTAAAAGGATTTAATTTACCTAACAAAGGACATGTTCCCAGTAATCTTATTGGACAATTGCTTCCACTCAAAGTCATTAACATTTTAATAATGGAGAGGGAATATATCAGAATAAAGGTTATATTTAAAATACATAATTGGCTACATAGGTACCAGTGTTAAGTTCCCCCCTTATTTTAATGTTAGAGGTTACAGTTATCTACCTCTTATTCCTTTTATTGGAAGTCCTAACATATGAGAGATTTACTAATTTTGTTTCACTCAGAATGTGGTGCAGCTGTGCAAATCAAATTTTCAAATTCAGCTTGTTAAATTAATCTTTGACAATACAACCAGGAAGTTGATTGGTTACAATACACAGCATCACCAAATTCTGTGTGCGCCAGTCTTAGTAAATTCCCTCTTATTTGTTCTAACAAAGAGTTAAAGATCCCAATGCTTGGATGGTATATTGTGTGAACCCGAACAGATTATTTATTGGTACAAAACAATGAAAATACTGTGGTATAAATAACCTTTTCAGTTGACACTATTCTACTAATTTTCTGTATTACATTTTAATTATATATTGCTGTCAAATTCCAAGTTTTTATGTTGGTGTTAATTCTGCTGTAGTCCTTTACACAATTTTTAACAATTTGGAGTTAGACTGTCATTGTAGAGGGGACTCCAGACTCAGGGTGGGTTCTATGAAGGCTATTAACTTTTTTGTCTTTTTAAAGTTTAAAGCAGTATTAAAGCCATACACATAAATGTATTATATCACAGCTTAAGGCCCCTTTCACACTGGGGCGCCTTACAGGCACTATTTATCCAAAAATAGCACCCGTAAAGGGCCTCTCCATTAAACCTAATGTGTCTTTTCACTCTGGGGTGGCTCAGGGCGATGCGCTTGCAGGAGATGAAACAAACTCCTGCAAGCAGCATCTTTGGGGTGATGCGGTGAGCGGTGTTTACACCGCTCCTCCACTGCCCCTGCCATTGAAATCAATGGGAAGCTCTTCCAAAGTGGCTGCACGTCGCCTCGGAAGCACTGCACGCTGGCCCTTTTGGGGGTTAAAAGTGCCGAGCTCCCATAGCGGTGGTTTGCTGCTACTGCCCCAGTGTGAAAGTAGCTGAACAGTTCTTGCATGTGGTGGCTGCATTATTTATTTTTTTTGTCCTTTATTTTCACTTGTTTTATCAGCCAGTAAACCTGTTATTGAAAAATGTTTCATTTTCCTGGCAGCTGAGGGTTGAGATAAACCTTATAACACTGACAGGGGTGCTCACAATGGTTGGTTTTTATTTGTGTAAACATTTTATCTCAAAAGAAAAAAGAAACTGTGGCTGTAACTGCTTAAAATGTGTTATCTTAAATTTGTTAGTCAAGTCCACCTAAATCTGTTAATGTACCTAACACTTCCCTCTCCCCGGACTGACAATGCTGCTGTCCAATTTTTTCTTCATTGCTCCTCCAGTGGAGTGGAGATGCTGTAAATCCAAGCTGTTTTATCAATCAACTTGGGTGCATCCAGCATGTCAGATTATTAAACTGATTATTGCCAGCGGCTATAGCATCCACATTGTGGAGGATGTTATATATTATGTTGTAGTGTGGTGAAAATAACTAATTGTTGAGCAAGCAGCATTCACTTTTGAATTTGTTTTATTAAATTTTTCATGAATTTATAGACTTTTATTATTAACTGTGCTGATTGCTTTCACTGCTTTTCACTGAGTAACCAAAATGCATGAATTGGAAAAATCAAGTTGGTTTCTAGAGGGTAAAAATTAAGTGTTATTATCTATCAATATTACAAAGATTGGGCAAATGGTGTTTTTCCTTACAGAACAAACTGATTAAAACAAATAGTATCACAACAGTGGAAGAGAATTAAACAAACGTAATATTACTCTGTAGTAATAATCTCCTGGAGCTAATATTCACCGTTCCCACTAGGTAACCAAGGCCTGAGTGATACAATCTGTATATATCTTAGCCAACAAAAGACAATAGATTTGTTTTCATAGAGGGGTGGCAAATGTTTTCTTTGTACAGTGAATTTTCACCTATTCTAGTGAATATTGGATGACTGAAGTCAGTACAGCTTCACCTCATTTACTAAGCTAAATTTAAAAAAATCACTTAGTAAACAATTTTAGTGAATGTGGGGAAGCTGTGCTGACATCCATCAGCCAATCATGAGCAAGCAAAATTCCTTTTTTGTTTTTGTTTATTCTACTTGTATCTCATTGGGGGAGCTTTGAAAAATACATTTTTACCTAGCTTCATCTCGTTTACTATGCAAAGTGAAAATTATCTTAGTAAAGTAAACATTCCCTACTTCTTTTGTAAAGTAATCCCATTGAGAGAGAAAATAAAAGCCTAAAAATTCAATGTAAACAAAAAATAAAAATAACAAAGACATACATCTTCCAATGTGTAATACGATGTATATAAAAAATTGCCAAATACAACAGTGTTTTAAAAAGTCCATAATACATCCTAGCTAAGATACAATTATCAATATAAAAAAATACCAATGTGTAACACAAATGTACAATTATCAATTATAAAGTTACCTGGAATGGTGTAGTATAGAGACGTCTCAGTAAAACCTTTTTCTCCTGAAATTCCAATGTACTGACGGAGCTTTGTCTCACCTTATATGCATTTCATGGCCATTTTCTAGCATGCAGTGGCTTTTGATTTGCTAAAAAGATTTAATTTAACCTAACAAAGGGCATGTTTCTGGTAATATTACTGGACAATTGCTTCCACTCAAAGCCATTAACATTTTAATAATGGGAGGGAATATTTCAGAATAGAGGATATATTTAAATGCAAAATTGGCTAAACAGATACCAATGTTAAGTCCTCTATTTTATTGTCAGTGACAATTGTCAACAGATACTTTTTGGTCTTTTAAAAAGTTTTACCTGATATTTTGAACTTTTCCTTTGTTAAAATCCATGAATTGGGTGCACACTGCATGCTGCTCAACTGTAAGTTATTATTCCATTCTAATGAACAATATAAGCAAATATCAAGAAGGAAAGCCCTGACTTCTTTAACACACAGGGGTCTTATTCAGCCTTGCAAAACCTGACTGCCTTGTGCACAAAATAAATCAAGGCTTTCCTTCTTGACATTTGTGTATATAGTCCATAGAATTTTTGTATTAAACGTACAGTGACCAGGGAGAATCATGGAGACAGTTTTCTTTTATTTCATTGTATTTTGACCAAGGTCAAATTATTTCTGTTTTTGTTATACTTCTTTCCCAATCCTGCCTGACACACTCATAATTACTATATATATATATATATATATATATATATATATATATATATATATATATATATGTAACTGTTAAAAATAGTACTGACGAGGGAATGCCAAAAACACTCTCATATGTTATGGCTTACAAAAAAAAAAGTCCTTAAAACATGAATACTAATAGATGTAACGAAGAGGAAAAACTTTGTGCAAGCGAATAAGAAAGCAGTGCGTGTTGCTGCACACATACTGCTTTTGTATCCTATTCAATCTAGATGTTAAAAAAAATCTCTGGTGGCTCAAACTGTTTGGTGTCCATCCCTCTCATTCCTTTTTTATTGGAAGCCCTAACATAAGTGACTTTTTTTTCTCTTTCTTTATCATAAGTATATTTTTGTCTAGTGGGAAACTCCTTTGCGACCTGTGTGTCCCAGCAGTCTTAACCTTGTGGAAACATGATAATTTCAGTGATCTAATGTCCTATAAGTCAATGGTCATCATCCAAGATGATTTCCTTATGTGTAAGATCTATATATGACATATATGCTCATATTGTAGATTTAACCACTGTGATATATATACCCTGATGAAGATTTGTGTCAAGAATTTAAATGTTTCAGGATTTTCACATACATCGTTTATGTATATGTGTTTCATGGTGTATATATATATATATATTTTTTTTTTTTTCAAGTTCCTTGAAGCTGAGGGTTGAGATAAACCATATAACACTGATGGGGTGCTTACAATGGTCGACTATTGTTCATTTGTGTAAAACTTTTATGCCAAAAGAAAAAGAAAGTTTCTGTAACTGCTTAAAAGTGTTATCTTAAACTAATTAGTCAAATCCATCTAAATCTGTTAATGCAACTAACACTACCCTCTCCCCAGACTGATAATGCTGCTGTCCAATCATATCGTCATTGCTCATCCAGTGGAGGGGAGATACTGTAAATACGGCCACAGATGGTGAAAATCTTGGTCAGTTCAGCAGGGAACAGCTGAGATTTTAACCATGGATGGGTGAGCTGATTGTACCCAAGTTGTTTGATCAATCAATTTAGGTAGAACCCAAAATCCCGTGAGACTTTTAATGTGATTATTGCCAGTGGCTATAGCCACTGGCAATAATCATTTTGTGTTATACCGGCAGGGAAAGCTCCCTGTGCCCCCACCCCAGCCAAAAGAACATAATAGCTCCATGGGAGAAATTCACCAATCAACACCAACTGTGTTGATGGGGGAATCTGATGATTTTTCTTCCTGCAACCCGTGGTTAAAAATTGCCCCATCTATGGCCGGTCTGAGGTGTCAGTTTATGAAACTGTGATCAGCGGTGATCCCAAGGATCACCGCTGATCACAGTTCATTTTCAGTTTATGAAGCAGAGATAATTGAGGGAGAACCTGTTCTCCAACGATTATCTCCACAGACGGAGAAGCTGTGATTGACTGATACCGAATCGGCCAGTTTATAAAGCTGCTATCTCCGCACTTCACTGTTGATCTGTGTCAGAATTCACACTCCTCGATTCACCAGCTCAGAGGTGGTAAATTGGGGGGGGGGTGAAGAGAGAATCCCGAGGAAGGAGGAAAATTACTGACTTCCTTCTTCCTTGGTCAGACCCCCAATACAGTAAACATGTCCCCCTGCCATGTATATGTGTGTATATATATGATGTGTGTATATATGTAAGTATATATAATATATGTGTATATATATGTATATATAATGTGTGTGTGTTTACATATACATATAGTGTGTAGGGCGACTGATTATTTTATTAACGAGGTGGGCGGTCTCCTCCTAGAATGTCCGTTACTGAGTAGTGATAATTTATCACTGTTTAATAAACCAACATCTCTGTGTTTCTGTGAATTTCTGGTGCTCTAATCTTGTTATGTCACGAGATTCCAGTATCAGGGGCGTTCTCCAATGTTTGAACCATTTGTAGATCACTTCACTTCACAAAAGGTGAAGCAAGCTACACGGATTCATAAACTGACACACAGTGGAGAGAATGGCGGAGAATGGAGCAGTGGATTTTTTCCACTGCTTTATAAATGGATACCTAAGACAGGAAGTATGTTGTTGGTCAGATCACAAGGTGAAAATAAAGGAAAATTGCCTGAGAAAAAAAAAATGACTGCCGTCACCACATTTAATGGCTGGTACAATGCAATATATTACATATTATATTATTATTATACTGTAACATTACTCTGTAGTAATGTTTTTATCCTGGAGATAATATTCACCATTCACACAAGGTAACCATGAT
This sequence comes from Glandirana rugosa, assembly GCA_018402905.1. Lineage (NCBI taxonomy): Eukaryota > Metazoa > Chordata > Amphibia > Anura > Ranidae > Glandirana > Glandirana rugosa. The sequence continues at coordinate 54,012 of BLSH010240985.1, forward strand.
GCAATTTCTATCCTAAATATATCCTAGTTCAGTCTTTTTATTCACAACTACAGAAACAAAAGACAAAAGGGTAATTTTCCTAAAGGTGCGGTACATGTTCACGTTATATACTGAGCATTCACCTATTCTAGTGAATATTGGATGATGGAAGTCAGTACATTTTCACCTCAATTAAAGCTAAATTAAAATTCACTTTGTAAACAAGTTTAGTGAATGTGGGGAATATGTGCTGACTTCCATCATCCAATCACGAGCAAGAAAAATTCCTTTTTTGTTTTATTCTACTTGCATCTCACTTGGTAATCTTTAAAAAATACATTTTTACCTAGCTTCATCTCATTCACTCTGCCAAGTGAAAATTATCTTTGTAAAGTAAACATTCTCCACTTCTTTAGTAAAGTACCCCCTTTTGAGTGAAAAAAACCCCTAAAAATTCAATGTAAACAACAAAATAACAAAGATATCTACCAATGTTTAATACAATTTATATAAATGATTGCCAAATGCAACAGTGTTTTAAAATGTCCAAAACACATCTTAACCAAGATACAATTATCAGTATAAAAAAATACCAACATGTAACACAAATGTACAATTATCAAGTTTAATGTTACCTGGAATGATGTGTCAGTGAAACCTTTTTCTTCTGAAATTCCAATGTATTGACTGAGCTTTGTTTCACCTTGTACGCAGCATCTTTTGATTTGCTAAAAGGATTTCATTTACCTAACAAAGAACATGTTCCCAGTAATTTTATTGGACAATTTCTTCCACCCAAAGTCATTAACATTTTAATAATGGAGAGGAAACATTTCATAATAAAGGATGTATTTAAAATGCAAAATTGGAAAACTGATACCAGTGTTACCTTATTTTATTGTCAGTGACAATTGTCAACAGAAACTTTGTGGCCTTTTTGAAAGTTTTACCTGAATGATGTACCTTTCCTTTGTTTAAATCCATGTACTGGGTGCACACTGCCTGCTGATTACAGGCACATTTTGAGCTCAATGTTTAGAGACAGGGAAAAAACTTTCTGGTTCGCGTTTCTGATTGGCGCTTTCTGACAGAAAAAATGAAAAACTCTCCTAAACTCGCCTAAACTTTGTACAGATAATGGAATGCAGACTTTTTTAAAGCCCATTGTGCATTGAGCCTTATTCCTTTTTTTTGGAAGCCCTAACATATGGGAGATTTACTCATTCTGGTTCTCATAATCTGGTGCAGCTGTGTATAGTAACCAATCAACTTCTAAATTCAGCTTGTTTAATTAAGCTTTGACAATTAAATCTATAAGTTGATTGGTTACAATGCACAGCATCACCAGATTCTGTGTGCACCAGTCTTAGTAAATCTCCCCTTCTATGTCCTAAAAAAGGGTTAAAGATCCCAATGCTTGGATGGTACATTGGACCTGGACAGATTATTTATTAGTACAAAACAATGAAAATACTGTGGTATCAATAACCTTTTCCGTTGACACAACTCTGTTATTTTCTTTACTACATTTTAATTATATATTGCTGTTAAACTTCAACTTTATATGTTCGTGTTAAGTCATCTGTAGTCCTTTACACAAGTTTTAACAATCTGGAATTATATTGTGTTTATATCGGGGAGTAGAGTTGAGTGAACCCGAACTGTAAAGTTCGGGTTCCGTACCAAATTGTGGGTGTCCGGGACCTGGACCCGAACCTGGACTTTTCAAAAAAAGTCCGGGTTCGGGTCTGGTATTTTATTACACGTGTTGAAAAGCTGCCAAGGGCAGCCAATCAACAAGTGTTTCACTGGTTTTCCCTAGAAGCCATCACAGCCATGCCTACTAATGGAATGGCTGTGATTGGCCAGTGCACCATGTGACCCATGGGGCTGGAGTCACCGTGCTGCATGTCATATGCTCTCAGGGTAGTTTAGGGAGAGGATGCTGCTGGCTCTGTGAGGGACAGATTGCAGAACATCTCATCCTGCATTACTGAATGATCTGATTGTGGACTAGGGAGAGATACTAGTACTGGTGCTTTGAGGGACAGATTTCACACCTCATCCTGCTGCACAGAACGATCTGACTGGACTAGGTAGAGTCTGTTGCTTTAAGGGAAAGATTATTCTTCTAAAATCATCTCCAACTTGTACAGGGAAAGGTTCCAGCTGTCGCTTTAAGGGAAAGATTACTGTTCTAAAATCATCATCAAAGTGTGTGTGAAAAGCCTATTTCAGCCCCAGGGAGCCATATTAGTGTTGCAAAATCATCTTGAAACTGTGTGTGAAAAGTCTATTTCAGCCGGAGGGAGCCATATCAGTGTTGTAAAATCATCTTCAAACTGTGTGTGAAAAGTCTATTTCAGCCGGAGGGAGCCATATCAGTGTTGTCAGGAAATGTCTCACTGCCTGTGATTAGCCATGTGCAGTGTCGGCTTCCTGGCGGGATCGGGCACATGAGGTTTCGAATACACCCAAGCCCATCTCTACTGCCTACTAGCACATGTGCAGCCTATGCTACATTCAAGGCATGCTTCTGATGATAGCTGTCACAATTGTAAGTGGGCTTGTAGTAGTAAGTTATGGGATATTGGTATGATTGATTTGCAAATACATTTATCATGTATGTGCATAAAAATCTATACTGAAAAATAGTGGCAAGTATTTTGGTAATCTGAAAGTCCTGTGAGTTGCTATGTTGATGTTTTATTTTTTTAAAACCTCTAAGCATCCCCCACCTACAAACACTCTCATATGTGTTCACTGAAAATTGATTAACACAAGATAGACAAATAGCGACACACCTTGTGCTAATCAAGTATTTCTGTAGCTGATGTGTGAAGACACCTGAGTCATGTGCTAACTAGGCCTTTGTTGTGATAAACTTCCTGACCAGTTGGCCTTGAGTTTGTTTCCAGTGTCATAAAGCATTGTTTGAC
>BLSH010240985.1:104740-115517 GCA_018402905.1 Glandirana rugosa
GTATAATGACAAGATTTTAGTAGAGGTTTCACACACCCTTTTCAGATAACGTCCGCGTATCTCGGTATAATGACAAGATTTTCGTAGAGGTTTCACACACCCTTTTCAGTTTAGAACAGTAATATGGCTCTATGCGCCTGCAATAGACTTTTCCCACACACTTTGGAGATGATTTTAGAACAGTAATATGGCTCTATGCACCTGCAATAGACTTTTCCCATACACTTTGGAGATGATTTTAGAACAGTAATCTTTCCCTTAAAGCAACATCTGGAACCTTTCCCTGTACAACTTGATGATGATTTTAGAACAATAATCTTTCCCTTAAAGCAACAGCTGGAACCTTTCCCTGTACAACTTGATGATGATATTAGAACAATAATCTTTCCCTTAAAGCAACAGACTCTACCTAGTCCAGTCAGATCGTTCTGTGCAGCAGGATGAGGTGTGCAATCTCTCCCTCAAAGCAGCATTACTAGTATCTCTCCCTAGTCTACAATCAGATCGTTCAGTAATGCAGGATGAGATGTTCTGCAATCTGTCCCTCACAGAGCCAGCAGCCTCCTCTCCCTAAACTATCCTGAGAGCATATGACATGCAGCACGGTGACTCCAGCCCCATATAGAGGCTGGGTCACATGGTGCACTGGCCAATCACAACCATGCCATTAGTAGGCATGGCTGTGATGGCTTCCAAGGGGAAAACCAGTGAAACACTTGTTGATTGGCTGCCCTTGGCAGCTTTTCAACACGTGGAATAAAATACCCAAACCCCGGACCCGAACCCAGACTTTTTTTGAAGTCTGGGTTTGGGTCCGGGTCCCGGACACCCCAAAGTTCGGTACGGACCCAAACTTTACAGTCTGGGTTCGCTCAACTCTATTCATGACATTTGGTTCCTGATCTGTCAAAGTTGCATATGAAATCTATGACCTTAGTTTGCTTCAGAGGTAGAAAAGAGTCTTGTTTTGCCAGGGAAGGGGTCTCAGGTAGCAATAAAGCAAGCTGCATATCAAAGTAATACCATTCATGCCCGGAACTCGGTCTTGCGTCTCACTGATGAGGGAGAAAGCCTAGGTCCTTCATTGGTCTCCATGTCCCCACGGAATCTACAAGGCAAAATGGACGAGGATCTGAGGCACCTCTGGTGGGATCCCTGTTGACGTGGTGAGTCATCTGTCTGGATGGGGAACCAGGGATCAGGCTGCATGAAAGAGCTATACCACTCAGGGACCTCCACTCTTGGGATTTCGAGGATGTCACAAAAGACCTGCAAATCCGCAGGGGTTCTCACCATCGCCGTGCGGTTGCCCAATGTTGCTTGCAGACAAAATGGAAATTTCCACTTGTAGGCAATGTGCCTGTCATGCCACACTTGGAGATGGGGATGCAGGTCTCTCCTGTGTTGTATTGTAATGGGGGAGAGGTTGTGTTATAACTGTATGCGTGCCCCCTCATGCATCAGGTGTTCATGATTGCAAACAGCTCTTAAGATGTCCTCTTTCTACACAAAGTTCACCAAGCAGCATACTATATCTCTGGGGGGGTTGTTCTAATGGCCCCGGGTCATAAGGCTTGGTGGCACCTCTCAAACTCAACTGGGGCATCTAGGGGTCTACCTAGCAATGTATTGAATATGGCCCACACAGGCGGTTGTAGTTGAGGGCCCTCAACTGTTTCTGGGAGACCCAAGACTCATAGATTGTGCTTTCTCCCCCTATTGTCCAAGTCTTCTAAGTGGCGGTACATCTCTATTAGATGTTGAGCATGTACACTGGAGGAACGTTGAATTTGCTGAATTGCAGCTCCATGTGTCATGGCCGCCGTCTCCACGTGTTCCAGCCGAGACGATACTGCTCTGAGGTCTAATTTCAGATCAGATATCGCCGCAGACAGGGTGTTCTTTATGTGTAGTGCTACTAGTTGCAAGTCTGCAAGATTAAGAAGTGGGGTTTGTTGCTGTGCCATCATACATGTGTTGGTAGAGCTGGGATGGTCCGCGGGGCTGGAGCGTGCGACTGTACCTTGGTCCACGGCTTGTGATGAGGCCTGTGTCTCCGACTGCTGCATGCGGAACATCGTTGACGTAGTTCTGCTGAGCTGGGTGGAGGAGTCCTCCTGGGATCCGGTAGGTGAGGGGCCACGTTCTGCCATCTTTCCAAGCTAATTGTGCCATCTCACCCGCTAATGTGAGCTTTGTAGAGGCGGTGGATGCCGAAGCTTCACTACTTTGCTGCCATCATGCTTCAGCACCAGACCACGCCCCCCCAATAATGGCGGCGATTAAGGACTTATAGGGGGAATGCGATATTGCGGCAGACAAATTGGACACCTAACTGACACTTTTTTGGGGACCAGTGATATTATTACAATGTGTTAAAAACATGCACTATGACTGTACTATTGACACTGGCAGGGAAGCGATTAACATCAGGGGCGATCAAAGGGTTAAATGTGTGTCTTGGGAGTCCTTACTAACTGCGGGTGAGGTGCTTTTACTACTTGAAGAAATGGATCTGTGTTCCTGAATCACTTCCAGAATGACAGCCTGCCTTGTTTACAGACTGTCATTCTGCTGTCAGAGTGCTGAACAATCACAGCTCAAGGGAGCTGCTGCTGGCGCACGCTCGCTCCCAGAACCCGGAAATGCAGAAACATATATATATATATATATATATATATATATGTCCATCACAAATTGCAGCGCCCAAAACAATTATAAATTGTAAGTAATTGTAAATTGTAAATAAAAAAGAGCTCTCAGTAAAAAGTGACAGAAAGGGTCAGGAAACCCAACATGTTTCGGCTCCAGCAGCCGTCATCTGGAGTATAACAGAAAGGGTCAGGAAACCTGACATGTTTCGGCTCCAGCAGCCGTCATCTGGGGTATAATACCCCAGATGACGGCTGCTGGAGCCGAAACATGTCGGGTTTCCTGACCCTTTCTGTCACTTTTTACTGAGAGCTCTTTTTTATTCTATACATTGTGAGTATTATTCAATCATTTGTGCGCAATAAATATTGTCAATACAGTATCACACTATTGCGTTTTTTCTATCCATTGCGAGTTGGAATGCAGCTATGCTGTAGGTGATCTACCGCCTGGAGAATTTTGGAGCCATCCATCTGGATTGGAATCGTTTTCTTTGCACTCCGGATCACTTGGATAGATGACTTCATCCCACTATATCCTGAAGCTGGTTATCCGTGTCCCATATACCATCCATCTTGGACCTTGAGGACAACAGACGACCTAACTTGGAGATAATATCCTGATACCTGCGCATGCCCTATGGGCTTCTGGTAAGCTTACATCTATACCATTTATTGGAGTCATCAGAACAGTTGTGGATTTGAACACTTATACACAGCTTATAACCTTGAACTGCACTTAACACACATGAACCAATGAGTTGTGGGAAATATTTATATACAGATTTCATCTTTTAAAATTTTATTGAACATTTGTTTCTGAACAGACTGTATATATTTTTATCTCTTACAATTTATAATTGTTTTGGGCGCTGCAATTTGTGATGGACAGTTTTGGAGCAATTTGATCAAGTTGTTGTTTGCGAGCAGCCCATTTGTTTCAAGTTATTCTCTCGGTATAATATCTTCATAGTATTGTTCTGTTATTTGTGTGTGCGGGCTTTTGTTTGTTCTTATTTATATATATATATATATATATATATATATATGATTCTGCACAGAGAAGCTGCCCCCGTAGCAGTTAATCTGCCATGGGACAGTTGTAAAGCAGTTAAAATCTTGTTCCAGAGACTACTCTCTAAAGCTGGCCACGCTGACACTAGAAGAATTTCCTCCAAACCTTTCATTTTAGTAACTCTCGTTCAATTTTGGAATTGTTAGTGGGGTCAAACTTATGTACCTTTTCGACTGCAGAGACAAGAAAATTTCATGCAGGATAGAAAAGATTTCTCAAACAAATGAATGTGGTTTTCGTTTTTGGAAAATTACATTCATTTTCAAATTGAATGTGAAAAGCAAACTAATGTTTGAAGTTCTTTTGAATAACACTTTCAAGCCATTGAATGTGCTGGTGAGAATTGTCATACGAGTGTTTGTACGGACATTCATTCAAAAATCCACTGGTATAATGGCCACTCTTTAGAGAGGATTTTTCTCACTTCTAAGCTATTTCCTATTCCTGTTTTGTTTACAGAACAGGAAGTGAAGGAAAACCTTTTGATTGTATAAAATTGATCTCCAGTAGACTTTCAAACTAACCAGAAAAAACAAACAAACTAATCTGTTTAACTACTCAGGTAAAAACAAAAGGATTTAGCTGCATAAATTTGCAAATATATGGGGAGGCCACACTGTTGCATCAAGCTACCTTTGATAAATGTGGCCCGTACTGTAAACTATTTGAGTTTCCAAACTGTAGGATATCCATACCAATCCACATAGAGAGCTTAGCTGGAGTCAGCTCCATCCCACTTAAAGGCTAACTCCACCTTTATGCCATTTTACACGTTACACCCAAATTTAGGGTGTAACATGTAACAGGGTGCAAACGGGACCTGCTCCCACTCCCCCCCCCCCCCCCCACGACAGCATGTGGGAGTTCTTATTTTCATTTACAGAGATCTGTAACTAAATTAAATTCCATTTGTAGTTCTCAATTGAACACAAGCACTGTTATCTTTGCACTTGTAGTCTTGTTATTCTTAGGCCCCTTTCACACGGACGGATAGAATCCAGCTTTTAGCTGCGGATAGATGAAGTTATCTACTGCAGCTATACTGTGACAATGCTTTCATATGGCCCCTTTCACACTCTGCATTTAGCAATGATTTAGAATGATTAGAAAAAATGGATTGGAATGCGTCCAGGAACGATGTTATGCAGCTATCTGCACGTATCTGCAGCTATCTGCAGGTAAAAAGCAGTGCACTGTGTCATCTACGGATAGCAACGGCAACAAGCATAGAAAATCAATAGGAAGCACTTGTCAAGAATGTTAAGAATGTTTCCACTGCAGCTGAACGTAGCTGCATGTCACTGTGTCTAATCGAAATGTACAAAGTAATCATTGTGATTTGGAGTCTGGTATCTGGCTTGCATTTAGCAATGGCAAAACAGCCGCCCGTGTGAAAGGGGCCTTAGACTACCATGTGCTGATATACAGCAAAAGTAGGAGTGATTGGATCTATATAGCTGTGCAAAGGAAACTCAAACCAAATGAATTGCAATTATAAAAAGATTTATTAATAGCACAGCATAAAACACTCAACACCACAAACAGAATACAAGCAAATGTTAAATAGTAATAAATGAAACCTAGTAAACAACAACATAACTAACAAATAAACCATAATAAACCATAAACAAGTAAGGGGAAAGACAAGGTAAGGCAAGGTCAGGCAGGACGTGCAAGGAACAGCGGGTGAGACAAGTCAGGAAGGAGCCAAAGCTGGGATCAGGTACAAGGGCAACAGGTAGAAGCAGAGAAATAAGGGGAACAGGTACACAACAGCAAAGGTCAGGATAACAAGTACAGAAGCAGGATTAAGGCAACAGGAGCAACAAGATCAGAATGTCTGGCACACAGGTCAAAACTCTGAGGCATTGTGGAAAGCTAGTGGAAGGGCTAAATACCCTCCCAACAACCAGCATCAGGTGTAAACTAATTCATGGGATCTGCTGACTGCTGGAAGACATGTGCTGCTGGACAGTTCTGAAAACCATAGTGTCACCAGTAGGTGATTTGGATACCATTAACACTTCCTCCAGGTCTCTAGCTAAAAATCCATGTTTCAATACAGATAGGGAGCTGGAGGAGTTGGAGTAAGCATTTAAAAGTACAGCCAAAAACTTTTTGAACAAGGCACAAAGATCACCTGCCCTATTTCAATCAGACCCTACTCTCGATAATGGCATATACTTTAACTCAGTTAAATTTAAAAGGCTCACATAGCTCAGATCATATTTTATTACTTTCCTCTTCTAGCATAAACACCTTCATATTAGTACCCCCCTTCCCCCAACAAAAATAACTGTGGAAGATGAATTAGTCAAAAAGTGGTGCACAACTAGGACACAAGGCACATTCTGCGAGATACCTTTTTATATTGTACTGCAGTTTATGAAATCTTGAATCTTAAACTGTCTTAGTTTTTTAACTATGAAAACACAAGCCTTACAATTTCACACATATATAAACCTTTAACTGAATCTGGAAGCTATACTTAATGATGTGTTTGTTGCTTCTTAATACAATGGGTATAGACCAACATGTCCTTCACAGTTTTTGTCCTCCCAATAGGTTATATATGGATTTGTTGACAAAACACATCACAAGATGAGATGGCCTCCCAAAATTGTCCAAAGTTCCTAAAAATGAAAGGTTTTTAACCATGAAGACACAGTCCTTTAAGTATGAAGGCTTCCATTGTTGTTTCTTAATACATTGGATATTGACCAATATGTCCTTCACAGTTTTTGCCCTCTTACAGGTTATTTTCAAATGTGTTGATAAAATATCACAAAATGTAGGATGTTCTTGGCCAAAATTCCTAAGTAAAAAGTCATGTTTTTCTGTGCCTTGGTTAGATAATGTTCCTTTCATGCTGATTCAATTCCTTCTCTCATAGCTTGGTAGAGTAGAATCTCACTCTAGGACTTAATTGTCACATGATTTGACATGATGATACGTTGTATTCAGAGACTGAGAAGGGCAGAATTTCCCTAAAACATCTTTTTTTTATGTCAAATAATATGTATCCTCTGAGAAAAACATCAGACACATTCTAAACATCTAATCTTTATGAACCCTCTGGTGACAGATTAGTGATACCTTCTGTGAAAAGCCCTTGCCACATTCTGAGCATTTAAATTGCTTCACTCCTGTGTGAATATTTTCATGTTGATTAAGATGTGCCCTTTGTGAAAAGCACGTGCCACATTCTGAACATCTAAATGGCTTCTCTCCTGTGTGAATATTTACATGTTGGGCAAGTCCTTTCCTGTGTGAGAAGCACTTGCCACATTCTGAACATTTAAATGGTTTCTCTCCAGTGTGAACCCTCTGGTGACTTATAAGTGATGCTTTCCATGCAAAAGCTTTTTCACATTCTGAGCAAGAAAATGGCTTCTTTCCTGTGTGAATAATTTCATGCTGAGCAAGACGTGCCCTCTCTAAAAAGCACTTGCCACATTCTGAACATTTAAATGGCTTCTCTCCTGTGTGAGTCTTCAGGTGTGCAACAAGATTAATCCTATAAGAGTAGCATTTGTCACATTCTGAACATTTAAATAGCTTCTCTCCAGTGTGAATCCTCTGGTGATTAATTAGTGATTTCTTCCATGAAAACACTTTTTCACATTCAGAGCAAGAAAATGGCTTCTCTCCTGTGTGACAATTTTTGTGTTGAGCAAGATTTATCCACTGTGAATAACATTTGCCACATTCTGAACATTTAAATGGCTTCTCTCCTGTGTGAGTCTTCATGTGTTTAACAAGACTAGCCTTTTTAGAGAAGCATTTTTCACATTCTGAACAATTAAATGGCTTTTCTCCTGTGTGAATCCTCTGGTGATTGATTAGAGAGTGCTTAGATAAAAGCACCTTTTCACATTCTGAGCAAGAAAATAGTTTGTCTCCAGTGTGACTCCTCTGATGAACGCTGAGTTTTGACTTACAAATAAAACTTTCCTGCCACTTGGAGCACTGATACGGCTTGTCTCCTACTTGACTCATCATGTGTTGATGACGATCTGTTTACCTGTAAAATATTTTCAGAATAGGTCTTGAATACTCGTTGTTTTACCAGTTTGCAAAAAAATGTTTTCGTGGAATCTTAAAGTAAATTTCCATTTTTAAACCCTATGTTTGTTACATTCTACCATTCACCTAGCAAAACATAAAATGTGAACAAACATTCTGCTTGCATTTTTACTTGATTGGAAATCTTACATATCTTCCCTCTTTGGTGCAATTTTAAGGCTGTATGGTGTATTTATGATTTCCATATTTTTCCCATCTGTGCTGGCAGATCTCATCAGTTGTAAACTAGATTTGAACACTTTTTGTCCTAGCAAAGATTTAAAGATCCCAATGCTCGTGGTACATTGCATGAACCCGAACAAATTATTTATTAGTGCAAAATACTTAAAATACTGGTATTTTCATTATTTTGTGCTTTTTAGGGGACACAGCTCTGTTAATTTTCTGTACTACATTTTAATTATACGTTGCTGGTTAAATTTTAATTGATACTTTGGTGTTAGGTCCATTGTAGTCCTTTACACAGCTTTTTACAATCTGGAATTAGATTGTGATTGTTCCAGGGACTTTAAACTTAGGATGGGTTCTTTGAAAGCCACTGCTTTTTTTTTATTTTTTAAAGCCTAAAGTGGCATTAAAGTCATGAACAAAAATGTATTATATCACAGCTTACAAATTCTTAGATGTGGTGGCTTCATTTGTTTTAATTTTTTTTAGGGTTTTTTCATGTATTTTCATCTGTTTCACCAGCCAGTAAATCTGTTATTTTGAGGGTTGAGATAAACCATATAACACTATCAGGGAGCATACAATGCACAACTTTTATTCATAAATATAAACGTTTTTTAGTCTGTCTAAATCTGCTGGTACATCTAACACGACCCTCTCCCCAGATTGACAATGCTGCTGTCCAAAGGTCTCTTTGTTTCTCCTACAGTAGAGAGGAGACACCCTAAGACAGGAAGTGTGTTACTGGTAGGATCACCAGGTAAAAGCAAAGGGAAAAAAACCCTAAAAAAAGCTTCTGAAGCCACCACATTTAAAGATTGATAAGGTGTAATATATTACATTTTCGGTTTTGGGTGTAATATCTATGTAACCAAAATGCATGCAATGCATAAAAAACTGATATGTTTATTGGGTAATGATGGAACATTAATAATGTAGTATTGAAAATAAATAATATAAGTAGTATTGATTAGTAGTGATTTTTATATTTCCTTATGCAACAAACTGTTAAAAACAAACAGTCAAAAACATCACAAAAGTGATCGAGCGTTAAACTTATATAACACTATTCTCTGTCTCTAGTGTTCACTCTCTCTTGTAGATAATGTTTACCATTTATTATTTACTATTCTCACTAGCCAATCAGTTACAATATTTCAACTGGCAATACATCTACATCTGTGGAACATTTTTTTCATTTATGTACCTCTCATGTGAACAGGAGCATTAAAGAATCTATAAAATCCTCTAGTTTAGCCTATTGACTCACTATTACAACAACAAAGACAATAGGATATATTTACTAAAGGTATGCATCATGCTCTCTTTGCACAGTGGTTTCTCTGGTTATCATGAATTTGGATGATGGAAGTCAGCACAGCTTCACCACATAAACTTAAATTCACTTTGTGGCAAAGTTTAGTAAATGAGGGGAATTTGTGCTGACCTCCAATCCAATTATGTGCAAGTAAAAAAAAAATACTATTTATACTATATATATAAAAATATTATTTTTTTTGCATATGATTGGATATGTATTCACTTAGCTTAATCTCATTCACTTTACTTTGTAAAGTAGACATGCACTACTCCTTTAGTAAATTATCTCCATTAAGAGATGAATATATATATATATATATATAGATATACTGTATGTGCATATATATATATATATATATATATATATATATATATATATATATATATAAAAAAAATTACAAGCACATCTATCAATGTTTAATACAATTTATATACAAGTTTGATAAGTATGATAATCCTTTGAAAAGTATGTAATACTTCCAAAGTAAGATACCATATAAAAACATATACCAACATGCGGCATATCTGTACAGTTGTAAAATATAAAGATACCTGGAATGGTGTAGTATAGAGATGTCTCAGTACCTCAACCTTTTTCTCCTGAAAATCCAATGTACTGACTGAGGTTTGTCTCGCTTTTTATACTCTTCACCATTTGTTAGCAGGCAGTGACTTTTGATTTGCTAAAAGGGTTTTGTTTACCTAACAAAGGGCATGTTTTCACTCATTTTATTGGAAAATTGTTTCCACCCACCATCTCAGTCATTAACATTTTAACACTGGAGACAGTAAAACCATCAGGGAGGAGGTTAGATCTAAAACTCATAACCATCTAAATAGAAATCAACATCAAGTATCAGCCTTATTTTAAAGTCAATGACAATGGTCAACAAATAAGTTGTGGTTTTAACAAGAGATTCAACTAACTTTATGTGAAATAATATTTCTTTTATACACATCCAAAAAACTGATGCACAATGCCCACCTCTCAACCATAAGTCAGTTGTATAAATCAGAGGAATAATACAAGCAGATATCAGGAAGAAGAAAGACTTGGCATGTTTCACAAACAAGGTACTTACTCAACATTGCTAATAAGTAGAGTTGAGCGAACTTCTAGAAGTCCGGGTTCTGCTGGTTCGGCCGAACTTCGGGTCAAAGTCCGGGTTCGGGTCCGGACAGAACCCGAACTTTGTCCCGGACCCCGAACCCCATTGAAATCAATGGAGACCCGGACTTTTAGGTACAAAAAGTGCTGTAAAATAGTCCTGGAAGGTCCTAGAGGTCTGCAAAAGGAAGGAAATGTGGGTAAGGGTGGGACAAGTGACCTACAAAGAAATGGGGACAGGGAAATAACTTTAAATATTTTTAAAAAAATAAAAACATAAAAAATGCAAAAATGGAAATCATCTTCAAAATGGGTCTGAAAAGTATTAATTAACATTAGAGGCCATAGAACTGTTCTAAAATCATCTTC
>BLSH010240985.1:133724-146701 GCA_018402905.1 Glandirana rugosa
TTGTGTGGGTTGACAAAGTTGGGACTCGGCTATATATATATATATAGCATTTTATAGTTGGCCCCCCTACTTTATTCCCTGTCCCCCCATGTGCCCCCCTAAATATGAAAGCTGGAGACGCCACTGGTTATAAATGAGCCCCTTGTGCACTGTTGCTGTTACTGCGGATCACTGGTTTGTTCTGTGATCTGATTATAACATCCGGAGCAGCAAAACTAACATTGGTGGAGAGATTATTGTTTTTTAGACCAAGAGGAGCTACTCCCAGGGTTGTTAAAAATGAGGTCGGCAGCAACAGATACTGTAGCTGTTAACTTCTACCAAACAGGCACTTACCAGTCCAGGGAGTACAGCATTGTCTTAGCGGCTCAGGGTTGAAACAGTTGGGTGTGTTCTCAGTGAGCGCCTGCTCTCCTCTGCCCACTACAGGCTGCTGCAGAATAGAGTAGATTCCACCCTCCAGCAGATATCAGCCCCTGCTCCTTCTGACAGAAGTCACACTGCTGCCACCTCCGTCAGGTACAGAATGGAGCGAGCCACCCCCCCCCCCTCCAACATTCCATGCTTGGCTGTCTCTTCTATCTTCCTTCATCCCTTGTCATGTCTAACCTTCGCTCCTCTTTATTCCTCTATTCAACAGTGGCTGATTTCAGCCCTGGGTGATATTTCCTATAATTTACTATTACCGCTAGGTTAAAGCAGAACTAAACTCTTATATTTGGCTGCCATCTTAGCCTCTATTTGATCTGCAGCTGCCATGATGCTGCACATGATCAATTAATGACACCATCCGTTTGATGGCTTGACAGTTCAGTTGAGACCACAAGCAACTAAAAGTTATCATTAAAGTGTGTCTAAACCCAGTAATATGAAAATAGTTAATCTGCCCCCCCACAATGCCCACAGCTTATAAATCATCTTTTTACATTAAAATACAAGCTGTACACTCACTACTTTACATTGTAGCAAAGTCTCATTTCTTCAGTGTTGTCACATGAAAAGATATAATAAAATACTTAAAAAAAACGTGAGGGGTGTACTCACTTTTGTGAGATACTGTGTATGTGTTTTTAATAAAAATGGTAGAAGATCTTCTTATAAACTTGTGAAATTAAAAAGAATGAAATCATAAAATTGACATTTAATTCTGTTACGCTTGTCCCCAGGTACGTCTCTTCCAGGATGAGGAAATCTACAGTGACCTCTTCCTTATGGTGTGTGAGTGGCCCAGTGACAGCTCCAAGGTCATTATGTTTGGCTTCAAGTAAGTCTTCCACCTTCACACATCTTGACAGTCCTTTACCTCACCCAGTCCAATCCGCAGTAACCACTATTTCCCTGTTCAGCACTTCTGGCAATGGGATGATAATGAATATGATGAGCGATGAGAATCATCGAGATATTTACATCAGCACTGTGTCTGCTCCTCCAACGTCACCCTGTATAGACTGCCGGGAGTCTGGGTCTGGTAGGTAGAGTTTGGACTGTGTCACCTCTTCCACTACGTCATACAGTCATGTTTTCACCAACTCTAAATTGCCCTTATTAGTTCAGCGCCGTCTTCCTAAAGGAAGATTTCATTACCTTTCTGGTTCTCCATGTCTGCTCAGAATCTTGACAAAACTATAGTACCTAAAAGGGAAGTGTTTTGATTTTTTGCTTCTTGCCGTTGGGGAACAGTAATCATATCTGTGTATGGAATACTCTGTTTCTGTAACCATAATGTAGTGTCTGTACTTGGAACAAGCTTCGTATTAGCTGCTGCACCATTTAGGAGATATTCCAGTGAGCAGCAGCCGGTGTTGTCACAGACACATATGCTCTGAAGGTATGGCATACCCATGCCATTCCTTCAGAGCTCTGTGCCATGTTCCCGCGTGCATAGGCGGGAGTGATGTCATCGCGGCTCTGGCCAATCAGACGGCCGGAGCTCGTGAACTCTGGTTAAGATGGAACCCCTGTCAGTGGGGACAGGGCACCCCTGGAGGGGTCCGTTCTAAAGGTAAGTCTAACATAATGTGCTAGTATGCAGCACTGTGACATCCATCCATGTTTCTATTAATTATTTGGTTGAGATATCACTTTGAAAAACACCCCCCTACCATTTCTCACCATGGCCAAATAATTAATGTAGCATTACTTCCTGGATTTCATCTGCCTTTAGCTCAGGCATGCATGAAGGAGAGTGTGTTTAGCTGAGAAACCCTCCTCCTCCCCTCCTGAAGACTCCTGAGATGTATGGCATAATTTGCCAAGGCAAGAAACCAAATTTCACACTTCTCCTGTAATCGGTAGTGAGGGAAGGAATAAGGATCACAGTTGACAATAATATTTCCTGTATTTCTATATTTGTAATGTGTATATTGTGTGTGTGTATGATGTGTGTGTATAGGATTCCTGATTGTATTCTCTGTCCTCAGACCCGTGTTTGTTGCACAGTTTCATGCTGCATACAAAGTATCAGGTGGTCTATCCGTTCCCCACCCATCAGCCAGCCTTCCAGTTGAAGAAAGATCATGTTGTGTTGCTGAATACGAGTTATTCCCTGGTGGCCTGTGCCATAACTGTACACCCAGCAGGTAAGTGGTCTTTCCAGCTTTGCTGACTCGCACTTGATCAGCATTGTCTTTGTGAATTAGGTCTGACATTGTACCTCCACATGACCAGACAAGACTGTGACTGCTCATTGTTTAACTTTTATAATGGGAAGAACATGTTTTTTTTTTTTTTTACTCTTCTGTTTTTAAATGTGACCAGGAACCCAGCCGTATCCTCTACAGAAAGCAGAACCGCCACAGCACCCGCACTTACTCTTCTCCATCAGCAAGCCCCTGTACCCCTTCTTTCGAGCAGCCAGTCCCCTCGCCTACCTGACCCCAGTTCCCCCCCTCTTCCAGAACCTCCTCCCACTGTTACTCGCGCACGTGAGTTTGTGGCTGGGATATTCTGATGAGCACACAAGGTTTCAGGCATAGAGCATCAGGACAAGGGAGAGAAGGCCAGGCCCAGCAGACAGAGCCTTTCACAGCCTGCTGAACCAGACTCTCCTGTATGGCACAGGCTGCACAAAAGAACAATCGCAGCGAGGAACCCAGGTATGTCAACTACTCAAGACTGTGTTATGTCCTGGGGGAGGTGACAGAGAATGATAGAGAGAGTAGTAAGAGCATTGGGGTGTTCTTATAGAGAGGTATATTACACTTTGTCCACGTATGCATAACTGGCATTGCATCCCAAATAGAAATTGAGGGAAAATGCAATATGTAAATATGACACATGACACAGAGTAAGAAGTAGTAATTTTATCGGAAATAGTTTTAAGTAAAATATTTTGTATCTTTAATGGGCTGGGCATGTAATATTTGATACATTTCACACCCATTTTGTCTCCATCACACTAGCATACTCAACCTCTTCACGACTGTGCTATAGCCAAATGACGGCGACACCGCAGTTGCACATTGCCGGGAGGGCGTCCTCCTGTGAGTGTGCTTCTCGTGCGCCCCCTGGCATGTGTGATCCCTCTGTCCTTGAGACACAGCTGATCACAGATCATGGTAAAGAGCCAATCAGTGTAAATGGGATTTGACAGTTATCATCATCCTTCTCCTCACACTGACAGCGCGTGAGGAGATCCAATAACTGGCAAATCCACACAAGGGATGTCTAAACTGATTATCAGTGAAGCCCCAACAGTGCCCACCAGTGCTGACACTCAGCCTGGGCAAGAAAGGGGTAAAATTGCCCAGTAGGCAAGTGGTTAAGCATACATACCTTTGAAGGTCCGTGTTTGCCCTCACAGCATGCACAGGTGTTCCAGGAGTCAGGGTGTTAGGCCTGATTCCCGCCTATGCATTTTTAGTGCTTTTTGCATTTTGCAGATTTATACCACATAATGTGTTCCATAGGAAACCACGTTAAATGGTAGTAGTGCAAATCTGCAAAATGCAAGAAGCACTAAAAATGCATAGGTGGGAATCAGGCCTTAAATAGGCTTTGCCTGGCCCAAGATGGGGTCAGTCATATAAGGGTAGCAGCATCCAATTGGATCCCTATCCCAGTGACCCAGGAAACAATAGAGGAAACAAGTTCCTGTTGACTTCCCCTCCAACTGCAGTGTCACTATGGAAGAGCGCAGTGTAGAGATTAGGAGAGTGGACTGCACCTGCCTACCCCCCCCCTTTAACAGATTCTGTCCTTAGCGTCAATATAACATGTAAACAACAATAACATTGGTGATGAATAAAGTGTATAAGAGCAGAACAATAAGCTATTTCAAACTTAGTCCCATTCATGTCTGTTGGGACACAGCAGCTGAACAGACACAGCCTTTGGTCCCAATTTAACAGCCACGTAGGCGCGTGTCCCTAAACACACATTGTCTGCATTCGGGGACATGCTCCTGCACAGCAGTCAAATTGGAACCAGAGGCTGTGTTTATGCAGGAGTACATCTGGGGGTGGTCACCTCATATTGAGAAGTGCCAGAACAAGGACCACCAGATAATATTCTAATGAAAGCTGCAAACTTAAAAGGATAAAAACACCTCATACAATGATGATAAAATGTTACAGCTTGTATGAGATTTTAGAGATTGGAGTTGGATCTTATTGTAGACACAGAAAATATCTTCAGGTGAGGGGTTGCACACGACCTGCCGTTTTTGTGTTGTATGAATTGGCATATGGTTGAGAATTCTAGTAAAGCTCTCTGGGGACAGTAGGAGCAAGGGAGAAAGCTAGATTTGCTTGATTTTCCTGGATATATTAAAAAAGCCAGGTGTGTTTTCCCAAGTTATTCTTAAGAAGGTTAGATCACATTTTAATACTTTGTGTCTCTGCAGAATATGAAGATGACAAAATGTCTCTGCCTTTCCTGGGCCTCTGAATGACAAGGCGTGTTTCCAGGTGAGCAATACTCTTCGTCTCTGCTGTGTCATATAAAGATGCTTTCCAATCTTATCTGATCTCTGCACCCTTTTTATTTACTTAAGGCCCCTTTCACACGGATAGAATTCAGCTTTTAGCTGTGGATATATGAAGTTATCTACCGCAGCTACAGTCAGGTCCATAAATATTGGGACATCAACACAATTCTAATCTTTTTGGCTCTATACACCACCACAATGGATTTGAAATGAAACGAACAAGATGTGCTTTAACTGCAGACTTTCAGCTTTAATTTGAGGGTATTTACATCCAAATCAGGTGAACGATGTAGGAATTACAACAGTTTGTATATGTGCCTCCCACTTTTTAAGGGACCAAAAGTAATGGGACAGATTAACAATCATAAATCAAACTTTCACTTTTTAATACTTGGTTGTAAATCCTTTGCAGTCAATTACAGCCTGAAGTCTGGAACGCATAGACATCGCCAAAAGCTGGGTTTCATCCCTGGTGATGCTCTGCCAGGCTTCTACTGCAATTGTCTTCAGTACCTGCTTGTTCTTGGGGCATTTTCCCTTCAGTTTTGTCTTCAGCAAGTGAAATGCGTGCTCAATCGGATACATTCCACTTCTTTCCCTTAAACTCTTTGGTTGCTTTCGCAGTATGCTTCGGGTCATTGTCCATCTGCACTGTGAAGCGCCGTCCAATGAGTTCTGAAGCATTTGGCTCAATATGAGCAGATAATATTGCCCAAAACACTTCAGAATTCATCCTGCTGCTTTTGTCAGCAGTCACATCATCAATAAATACAAGAGAACCAGTTTCACTGGCAGCCATACATGCCCATGCCATGACATTACCACCATCATGCTGTATTGATGAGGTGGTATGCTTTGGATCATGAGTAGTTCCTTTCCTTCTCCATACTCTTCTCTTCCTATCACTCTGGTACAAGTTGATCTTGGTCTCATCTGTCCATAGGATGTTGTTCCAGAACTGTGAAGGCTTTTTTAGATGTTGTTTGGCAAACTCTAATCTGGCCTTCCTGTTTTTGAGGCTCACCAATGGTTTACATCTTGTGGTGAACCCTTTGTATTCACTCTGGTGAAGCCTTCTCTTGATTGTTGACTTTGACACACATACACCTACCTCCTGGAGAGTGTTCTTGATCTGGCCAACTGTTGTGAAGGGTGTTTTCTTCACCAGGGAAAGAATTATTTGGTTATCCACCATAGTTGTTTTCCGGGGTCTTCCGGGTCTTTTGGTGTTGCTGAGCTCAATCTTTTTAAGGAGCGTTCTCTCTTTTTAAGGATGTTCCAAACAGTTGATTTGGCCACACCTAATGTTTTTGCTATCTCTCTGATGGGTTTGTTTTGTTTTTTCAGCCTAATGATGGCTTGCTTCACTGATAGTGACAACTCTTTGGATCTCATATTGAGAGTTGATAGCAACAAATTCCAAATGCAAATAACACACTTGAAATGAACTCTGGACCTTTTATCTGCTCCTTGTAAATGGGATAATGAGGGAATAACACACACCTGGCCATGGAACAGCTGAGCAGCCAATTGTCCCATTACTTTTGGTCCCTTAAAAAGTGTGAGGCACATATACAAACTGTTCCTGCACCGTTCACCTGATTTGGATGTAAATACCCTCAAATTAAAGCTGAAAGTCTGCAGTTAAATCACATCTTGTTTGTTTCATTTCAAATCCATTGTGGTGGTGTATAGTGTCAAAAAGATTAGAATTGCGTCAATGTCCCAATATTTATGGACCTGACTGTATACTCTGACAATGCTTTCCTATGGCCCCATTCACACTCTGTATTTAGCAACGGTTTCGTTACAGACGATTATGTAAGATTAGAAAAAATGGATTTGAATGCATCCAGGAATGATGTAGTGCAGCTATCTGCACATAACTGCAGGTAAAAGCAGGGCACTGTGTCACCTGCGGATAGCAGCGGCAACAAGCAAAGAAAATCAACAGGAAGCACATCAGAAATGTCAAGAATGTTCCACTGCAGCTAAACGCAGCTGCATGTAAACACACATAAACGCAGCTAAACGCAATGTACAACTGCAAGTAATCATTGTGCCTGCAGCCTTGGAATTTCAAAATAACAAAACATGCTTTTAACAGAGGCAGAACAGCTGCCCGTGTGAAAGGGGCCTTAGGGCCAGCACCTTTGTGTGGAGCAGCTGACAGTGGACTTTGAGTATGTAATTAACAAGGTCATACGACATGATGCATCGTGGTCTCAATAGTTCTGCTCCTTTAGTGACTATGATATTGTCATCCTGGAGGTAAGCAGTGTGTGTGGTTGCTATATGTTTATCACATTGTATCTCAAGCAGTGAAAGACTCCATTGTTGTAGTCTGGACCAGTATGGGAATGGAGCCAATCAGTTTACTGGAAACTGTCCTGGGATTTTCAAGTGACAGGTTTCCTTGCTCACCACTACAATTACATTCACTCTGTATGTTCTATCAGTACCCAAATCTAAACCTTATTTAAAGTGGTTGTAAAGTCAGAAGGTTTTTTATCTTAATGCATCCTATGCATTAAGAAAAAAACCCTTCTGTGTGCAGCAGCCCCCCTCACCCCCCTCATACTTACCTGAGGTCCCTCTAGCTCCAGCAATGTTGTAGGATAGTCTCGGTTGCTCGGGACTCTCCTCCTCCTTGGCTGAGACATCAGTGCAGCACCATTGGCTCCCCCTACTGTCAATGTCAGTCAGCCAATCAGAATAGAAAGCGGGCGGGGCCGGGCCGCAGCTCCGTGTCTGAATGGACACAGGGAGCTGTGACTCGGCTCGGGTGCCCCCATAGCAAGTTGCTTGCTATGGGGGCAGCCAACAAGAGGGAAGGGCCAGGAGAGCCGAAGAGGTACTCGAGAAGAGGAGGATCTGGGCTGCTCTGTGCAAATCTACTGCACAAAGGAGGTGAGTATAACATGTTTGTTATTTTTAGAGTTGAGCAAAACCGAACGTTTGAGAAAAAGTCCGGGTTCGGATCCTGGGTTCTGGTATTTTATCGCGCATGTTGAATAGCTGCAGGGCAGCCAATCAACAAGCGTTTCACTGGTTTTCCCTAGAAGCCATCACAGCCATGCCTACTAATGGCATGGCTGTGATTGGTCAGTGCATCATGTGACCCAGCCTCTATATGAGGCTGGAGTCACAGTGCTGCATGTCACATGCTCTCAGGTTAGTGTAGGGAGAGGATGCTGCCAGCACTGTGAGGTACAGATTGTGAGGGACAGATTGCAGATCTAATAACTAGGTAGAGATTACTACTACTGCTGTGAGGGACAGATTGCAGTGATAATAACTAGGTAGAGATTACTACTACTGCTTTGAGGGACAGATTGCAGATCTATAACATCTCATCCTGCATTACAGAACGATCTGATTACAGAACGATCTCTCATCCTGCATTACAGAACGATCTGATTACAGAACGATCTGATACTGGACTAGGTAGAGATTACTACTGCTTTGAGGGACAGATTGCAGATCTAAAAACATCTCCCATGTTTCTTCCTTTTGCAGCCCTCTAGCACTTTCCAGGGCTTTTTTACAGCCATTTTTGTGCCGAAAAGTTTGGGTCCCCATTGACTTCAATGGGGTTCGGGGTCCGGGTCAAGTTCGGGTAAAGTTCGGTACCGAACCCAAAGGTTTCCGTGAAGTTCAGCCGAACCTGCCGAACCCGAGCATCCAGGTGTTCGCTCAACTCTATTTTTAATTTAAACAAAAGAGACTTTACAATCAGTTTAAAGCTAATCTCCAGCTTTTAGTGATGTTTTTTCCAGGGAGCTTTGTTTTCTGTGAATTAATACAAATGTTCCTCTGATCGTATGAGTAGCAGAAGTGGGTGGATAACATCAATCAGAGGAAGCTTTACATTCATTCATAGAATACAGAGCTTCCTGTGAAAAGCTGAGCTTTTGTTCTGGGAGTGGGACAAGAAGTTCCCATCTCACTGCTGGAACACAGCACTATATACTTTATGTAGTTGAGGCTACATACAGCTTATATACAGCCCTACCAGCTGCTGCATCATAGTGAAAGGTAATAGTTTTTTGGACCAGCTTGGTCGAAACAAACTATTTAAAGTGGAGTTTCACCCTACAGGGCATGTTTCCTCCTATCCACCCTTCCTCTTCTATGCTGCAAAATTTTTTTTTTGTAAAAAAAGGCTTGGTCCGCCACCCCGTGCACGTCATTTGTCTAGGAGAATGACATGCACTTTGCCTGTGTAACCTGAAACCACGTACCTGGTAGCAGAGCCCATCTTGAGTAGAAGGAGACCTCTCATACAGCTCTGGCTCAGAGCCCACTGGAGTGGGGACAGTGGTCTCGTGAGCGCAGCAAGGTAGGAGTGCCTCTTCCAGCAGCTGTAGACTGGATGCTGGAAGCAGAGCCTGGAACACTGGACAACAGACAGCTGGAACAGGAACGACAGCAGCAGATCAGCAATTATTATTATTATTACTATACAGTATTTATATAGCGCCAACAGTTTGCGCAGCGCTTTACAATATTAGGGCAGACAATACAATACAATACAATTCAATACAGGAGGAATCAGAGGGCCCTGCTCGGTAGAGCTTACAATCTAGGAGAGAGGGTTAAATGATACAAGAGGGCAATAACTGTGGGGGATGGGTTGATTGAGAATAAAAAGTGCAGTTGTTAGGTGGCGGCAGGATAGGCTTCCCTGAAGAGAAAAGTTTTCAGGGATCGCCTAAAGGTGGATATATTTGGGGATAGTCTGACAGATTGGGGTAGGGAGTTCCAGAGGATGGGAGCGGCTCGGGAGAAGTCTTGGAGGCAAGTATGAGAGGAGGTGATGAGGGAGCTGGAGAGCAGGAGGTCTTGAGAGGAGCGAAGAGGACGATTAGGTTGGTATTTTGAGACTAGGCTGGTGATGTAGCTGGGAGCAGAGTTGTGGATGGCTTTGTAGCTCATTGTTAGTATTTTGAACTTAATTTGTTGGGCGAGTGGCAGCCAATGGAGGGATTGGCAGAGAGGGGTGGCAGACGCTGAACGGTTTGTAAGGTGGATGAGTCTGGCAGCGGCATTCAAGATGGACTGAAGGGGGCATAGTCTATTTAAAGGTAGGCCAGTGAGGAGGGAGTTGCAGTAGTCGAGGCGAGAGATGACCAGGGAGTGAATCAGGAGCTTTGTGGTTTCATTGGTTAGGAAAGAACGTATTTTAGAGATGTTGCGGAGGTTGAGGCGACAAGCCTTAGAAAGTGATTGGATGTGGGGCCAAAAGGAGAGTTCTGAATCCAGGATAACACCAAGCACCCTAACATGTGGGGATTGGTAGATGGTTGTGTTATTGCTCTTGACAGAGAAGTCAGGGGAAATGGCATTTGGGGGAGGAAATATTATGAGTTCGGTTTTGGACAAGTTGAGTTTGAGGAAGTGGTGTGACATCCAGGCAGATATGTCTCTTAATAAGTTAGTGATGCGTGAGGAGACTGATGGAGTGAGTTGGGGGGTGGAGAGGTAGATTTGGGTATCGTCAGCATAGAAATGATATTGAAAGCCATGGGAGGCTATCAGCCGGCCCAGGGAAGAGGTGTATATTGAAAATAAGAGAGGTCCAAGAACGGAACCTTGGGGGACCCCGACAGAGAAAGGAAGAGGAGAGGAGGAGGTAGAATTGTACGTGACACTGAAGGGGCGATGGGATAGGTAGGATGAGAGCCACTGAAGAACACAGTCACGAAGACCAAGGGAGTAAAGTTTTTTGAGGAGGAGGGGGTGGTCAACAGTATCAAAGGCAGCCAAAAGGTCCAGGAGCAGGAGTACAGAATAGTGTCCATTGGTTTTAGCGGTTAGTAGGTCATTTGTGAGTTTAAGAAGGGCAATTTCTGTGGAGTGTTGAGGACGAAATCCAGATTGGAGGGGGTCAAGAAGGTTATTCTTAACAAGGTGGTCACTCAGTTGGTTGTAGACCAGGCGTTCGAGGAGTTTGGAGGAAAATGGGAGCAAGGAGATAGGGCGTAGATTGTTAAGATCAGTAGGGTCCAGGGATGGCTTTTTGAGTATGGGAGTGACCAATGCATGTTTTAGGGCATTGGGGAAGATGCCAGAAGAGAGGGAGAGTTTGAAGATGTGAGTTAGAGAGTGCAGGATAGAGTCAGAGGGTGAGCGTAGTATTTTAGAGGGAATAGGGTCCAATGGACAGGTGGTTAGGTGGGCATTAGAAAGGAGTTTAGCAACCTCGTTAATAGCAGGTTTGAATAAGGATAGTGTCGATTGTGCTTGTTGACATGGGGTGTTAACTGGAGAAGATGCCTGTAGAGTGGAGATTTCATCACGAATTGTATCAATCTTGCTTTTGTTGTGGTTAGCAACCTCCTGGGCAGTGAGTGTGTTAGTGGGTGGAAGTGGGGGGGGACGCAGTAGGGAGTTGAAGGTAGAGAAGAGTTGACGGGGACTGGATGAGAAGGTGTTAATAAGAGTGGTAAAATAGGTCTGCTAGGCAGTGTGGAGGCTAGAATTGTATTTATGGAGGGCAGATTTGTATTGGTTGAAGTATTTGAGAGACTTTGTCTTGTGCCACCAACGCTCAAGGGAGCGGCTACGCTTTTTGAGGTTTCTGGTGTCGTCTGTTTGCCAGGGTTGAAGGGGTCGAGGCCTGATTTTGTGTGTGGTAATGGGAGCTAGCTTGTCCAGTGTGGAGGACAGGGATTTATTGTAGATGGCAGTGGCTTGGTTGGGGCAGGACAGGGGTGAGATTTTTTCATAGAGGTGGTCAGTAGCAGAATAGAGAAGAGAAGTGTTGAGTTGGCAAAGGTTTCTACGGGTGACGATTTGGTGATTGGAGGGAAAGGTGGTGCAAGACAGGGAGAGAGAGAATCTAATAAGGTGGTGGTCGGAGAGGGGAAAAGGATTGTTGGAGAAGTTGCATGGAGTGCATAGATAGGAGAAGACAAGGTCGAGGGTGTTTCCATCAGTGTGAGTAGAAGCCTGTACCCATTGGTTCAGGTCAAATGAGGAAGTTAGACTAAGAAGTTTAGAAGTAGCAGTAGTGTTTGTGTTAACCGGGATGTTGAAGTCGCCAAGAAGGTTAGTGGGAATTTCAGAAGAGAGAAAGTAGGATAGCCAGGCAGAAAATTCATCAAGGAAAGCTGACAGTGGTCAAGGAGGCCGATAGATTACAGCAATTCTTAGGGAGGTTGGAGAGAATAGACGTATACAGTGGGCTTCAAATGATGAGAGTGACAGAGAGGGAGGAGAGTGAATAACCTGGAAGGTGCTCTGTGGGCATAGGAGGAATCCCACTCCACCTCCCTTGTGTCCATTAGACCTAGGGGAGTGAGTCCAGAGAAGACCACCATGGGAGAGGGAGGCAGGAGAAGGAGAATCACATTAGTGGAGCCAGGTTTCGGTGATCGCAAGAAGATTAAAGGAATTAGTGACGAATAGGTCGTGAACAGCAGTGAGCTTGTTGCAGAGAGAGCGGGCGTTACAGAGGGCACAGGAGAAGGGGAGGCTGGTTTTAGGAAGAAGGGGAATGGAGATTAAATTACGTAGATCGTGACTACTGCCAGAGGATGTGGGGTGGTGGTGATGGGCATGTTGGGTGTTGTTAAATGAGGGAGGCCCAGGATTTGGCCAGAGGCTAGGAGAAACAGAAGAGAAAGGGAGGCAACATGGGAATATGATTTATATGAGGGGACATGCTTGAGTTCCTGGTTTTGTTAGCATGTGGGCTAAGAGTTATAAAGAGGTGATGAGCGCAGTAATAGGGAGAGGGGAGAAGTGAGGGAGATATGTACAGATTGTGGGGTGAGGAAGAGGGGTGAAGAAAAGATAGTTTGAGGAGAGAGGCTGCTATTGTGAGAAGGAGAGGTAAGAAATGCATGTTTCAGAGAGGAATGTGTGAAGATTGGAAATGAGGTTACCTGTAGTCTGGTGTTATGTAAAATAGTTTGTTGTTAGTGTACGCTTTGTGCAAATCGCTGAAGTGCAAGAGCGGAAGTGCCCACTTATTTAACCACTTCAGCCCCGGAAGGATTGGCTGCTTTAGGACCGGAGCCCTTTTTGCGATTCGGCACTGCGT
>BLSH010240985.1:211339-231128 GCA_018402905.1 Glandirana rugosa
TAGGCACGGTGATTTCACGGATAGGTACGGTGATGTTACGGAGTGTTATCACATTATCCATCAGTTTAATCTAAACTTTACATACGAGGATCTTGTGGACTACCACGAGGGACGTACAACCCGGAGATATACACCGGTCCGACACCTTTTCCCAGTACCCCCCCCCCTAAACGTGAAAGGACCGTACATTACGGAGCATGTGTGCCCTGCTGCTAGCACAAGTTGTGCAGCATGAGTGCTGGCAACGTACGTCTTAGCAAGCAGACACCGCCGTGACAGTTGTCAACTTGCATGCTGCCAGCAAGCACCCTCAACATACACGTCTGATGTTTAGAACCAGCACAGTTGTTCGAGCGTATGCTGGCAACTCAGCGTACGTTCAACTGTTGACAGTGCCGCCACAGACGAACGATTCTGCATGCAACGGTCGTGAGTACGACGTGTTGAACACGATCGTCGTCCCGTGTGTACGAGGCATTACATGCCAGGAAAGTGCAAATCCCCCCCCCCATGACCCTTTTCCACAGCCTGGCCACATATAGAGGCCCAACATGCAGGGAGCACCATCAGGTGTTCTAGGAGCATACATTTCAAATCTAATTTGACTACCTATTACACTATTGTGAGGCATTGTAGTGGCATGGATAGGCACTTTAGTGGCACGGATGGGCACTGTAGTGGCATGGATGGGCAGTGTAGTGACACGCATGGGTAGTGTAGTGGAATGGATGTGTCACGTATGAGAACTGATGTGGTATGGATGAGCATGAATGAAGCACAAATAAGCCATGGATGGGGGTGGATGAGCCGTGAATGGGGATGGATGAGTCATGAATGTGGATGGATGAACCTGGATGGGGATGACTGAGCATGGATGGGGATGACTGAGCATGGATGGGATGACTGAGCACGGATGAGGATGACTGAGCACGGATGGGGATGGCTGAGTATGGATGGGATGACTGTGCATGGATGAGAATGACTGAGCATGGATGGGGATGACTGAGCATTGTTGGAGATGACTGATCATGAATGGGGATGCCTGAGCACGGATGGGGATGACTGAGCATGGATGGGGATGACTGAGCATGGATGGGATGACTGAGCACGGATGACGATGACTGAGCACGGATGGGGATGACTTAGCATGGTTGGGGATGACTGAGAAGGGATGAGGTTGACTGAGCATGGATGGGGATGACTGAGCATGGATGGGGATGGATAAGCACAGATGGAGATGGCTGAGCATAGTTGGGGATGGCTGAGCACAGAAGAGGATGACTGAGCACGGATGGGGATGGATGAGTATGGATGAGCGTGGATGGGATGACTGAGCATGGATGGGGATGACTGAGCACGAATGGATGGGTGAGCACGGATGGATGGGTGAGCATGGCTGGGTGAGGGAGCATGGCTAGGTGGGGGAGCATGGCTGGATGGGTGACCACGGATGGATAGATGGGGTGAGTGCAGCCTGGCACATAGTAGAGCTGTGTGCACTACAGATTCTGCCCACAGCGCTGCTGCATTCCATCTCTCCTCCTCCCCTCTCACACCGCACCGATCGGTGCAGAGAGGGGAGAAAAAAGCCAGACATTCGCCGGCTTGTTAGCATTTGATTGCTCCATCATCCGTCGGCCATTTACCGCAATCCGTGATGCATCACGGATACTCCCGGGTGCACGCCCCAGGGGGCGTACGGGAGCATGATTCTGGGAGGATGTCATTGTACGCCCTCCCAGAATAATGAGGCTGCCTTGCAGCCGTCTTTTTACAATGAGGGGATCGGTAAGTGGTTAACAACCAATGATGAGTCATCAGCTGTCAATGGCTTTCCCCACTGACAGCTGAATAAAAAAAAAAAAAATTCTGGTTAAAAAAACAGATTCCCCCCCCCCCCCAGTCCATACCTGGCCCTTTGGGTCTAGCATTGATTTTACGGGGAACTCCACGTCAAAATTAAAAAAACAAAAATGTGTGGGGCCCCCCAAAATCCATACCAGATCCTTATCCAAGCATGCAGCCCGACAGGTCAGGAAAGAGAAGGACAAGCAAGCTCCCCCACTCTCCTTAAAGTGGAGTTCTCCTCTGCTTAGACCTATGGAAATATGCACATTTTGCCAAATAACTGTGGACACGAGGCAGTTTATTAGCATTCCCTTGTTAGGTCCATGTGTTCAACATAAAAGTCTTGCAGAGCCAGAAACCATCTTGTGACTCTTGCATTGTTTCTTTGGTTCTCAGCAACCCACTGTAATAGAGAAAGGCCTGTAAACAATTGGAACCATCTTCCCAAAAGTTAATACCTCAGTGCCTCTAGTGCAGTGGTTCTCAACTCCTGTCCTCGGGACCCACCAACAGGCCAGATTTTAAGTATTGCCTTGGGGAGATGCAGACTAGAATACTGCAATGAGCAGCAAATGATATCACCTGTGATGCATTTCAGTTATCCTGCAAACCAGGCCTGTTAGTGGGTCCCGAGGACCGGAGTTGAGAACCACTGCTCTAGTGTCTACTTTATGGCAGAACCTTCCCTTTCCGTTATTGTGTAGTTTTTCCCTGTAGTGGTTAGGTTCCGGTTGAGGTATGCTACTGGATGTTCTTCTGCATTATTTTCCTGGGCGTAACCAACATCAAAAGTGCTTATTTTTACAAGAAATTCTTACCTGAAGTTGACAGTGGTTAACACTGGTTTCTTTTACATGAGTACAGCCACCTTTTAGTGCCCACAGCTCTTGAAAAGATTTTCTGCCTCTTCATTTCATTTCATCATGATGGATTTGGTGAGATCAATAAGTGGAGCTGCTACAGTAGCAAAGTTAGGCAAAAAGCACTAATCCACAAACAGCTTAACTCTTCAATGAAAAAGAAGTTGAATCCAACATAGCTGTAATTCACAAACATTTTTTCCAGTCTGTGACTTGCAGACAGGCAGGCCTAAGGCTGGAAGCCAAGGTTCTGCACGCGGAGTTAGTAGGGGGCGATCAGGTTCTGTCAACGAAGTAGCGGCCTGGCCATAGAGGCAGAGCACATCTGTCTTTTTGATTCACAGAGTTGCCATGTTATACCACATGTGCAGGGGGTAGTTCATTGGCTGTCAATGTCAGTCTGCTTGTCTTCAGCAAACTATTTGCGGGCTTTCTTGGGCATTATCTTTAGAAGAGGCTTCTTTCTGGGATGACAGCCATGCAGACCAATTTGATGCAGTGTGCAGCGTATGGTCTGAGCATTGACAGGCTGACCACCACCCCTCTGGATATGACGCTGATCACCTGCACTCAACTTCTTTGGTCGACCATGGTGAGGCCTGTTCTGAGTGGAACCTGTCCTGTTAAACCACTGTATGGTCTTAGCCACCCTGCTACAGCTCAGTTTCAGGGTCTTGGCAATCTTCTTATAGCCTATGCCCCCTTTATGTAGAGCAACAATTCTTTTTTTCAGATCCTCAGATAATTCTTTGCCATGAGGTGCCATGTTGAACTTCCAGTGACCAGTATGAATGAGTGAGAGCAAAAACACCAAGTTTAATACACCTGCTCCCCATTCACACCTGAGACCTTGTAATACTAACGAGTCACATGACACCAGGGAGGGAAAATGGCTACTTGGGCCCAATTTGGACATTTTCACTAAGGGGTGTACTCACTTTTGTTGCCAGCGTTTTAGACATTAATGGCTGTGTGTTGAGTTATTTTGAGGGGACAGCAAATTTGCACTGTTATACAAGCTGTACACTCACTACTTTACATTGTAGCAAAGTGTAAATTCTTCAGTGTTGTCACATGAAAATATAGAATAAAATATTTACAAAAATGTGAGGGTGTAGTCACTTTGTGAGATACTGTGTATATATATTTATATATATATATATATATATATAGTATATTGTGACAGTACGAGGTTCTGTCTTCATGGAAAGGACACTGGGTTTGCACATTTGCTGTACGCAGAATTACAAAGTGGGTGGGGATCTGTAATTTGGAGATTTCAAAGCGCTTTGGGAGGGAAGAAATCTCCAACTCAGTGTCCCAGGGCCAGGGAGGGGTTTTACCTCGCCTGGAGCTTGGGTGGCTCGCCTGGAAAGATCCTACCACAGGAGGCAGTTGTAGGGATTCAAGCCAGAGAGGCAGCAGGAGAGAGCAAGCAGAGACAGTCAGTAGATCAGCATGGTGCAGGGCCAAGACAAGGGAGGAGACTTCATTAAACCTTGCCCTAGGGCAGTGATAAGCAATTAGCGGACCTCCAGATGTTGTAAAACTACAAGTCCCATCATGCCTCTGCCTCTGTGTGTCATGCTTGTGGCTGTCAGAGTCTTGCTATGCCTCATGGGATTTGTAGTTCTGCAACAGCTGGAGGTCCGCTAATTGCATATCTCTGCCCTAGGGAATCTTCATGTGTGCGTGCCAGTCGGGAGGACTAGGGGAAGCATGCAGCCAAATGGGCTGGTAGCAGCCAGACGAGCAAGCATTTTCTGCAGAGGTAGAACTGGGTTCAGTGTCTACAAGGAAGCAGAAGGAGATGCTGTTCACTCCAAATGTGCTACTTTATCCAAAAAGGGACGGGAGGTTTCTAGTAGACATGTGCAGAACAAAAAAATTAGTTTAGTTTAATTTTGTTTAGATTCATTATTTACTTAAATATGTTTAGTTAAATTTGTTTAATTCATTTTCGGAATTTGCTTTGTTTATTCATATTCAAATCAATTCAAATTTTCAAATTCAAATAAATTCAAAACATTTTTGAATCATTTTCAAACAGTTTTCGAGTTTGAATAGTTTAAATATTCGAAAAGGTTTTGAATTCAAATCGTTTTTGAATCTCCAAAGAAAAGAAAATAGATAGGAAAATAAAGGAATAGAATAGAATAAAATAGAATAGAATAGAAAAGAATAAAATAATAATAATAGAATTAATAATAATAGAAAATAAAAGAATAGAATATAATAGAGTTAAACAGAACACAATAGGATAGAAAATAAAAGAACAGAATAGAATGGAATAGAATAGAATAAAAAATAAAAAATAAAATACAAAGATTATAACCATCTTCTGAAATTCGAACAGAATAGAAAATAATAAAATTAAAATAAAACAATAGAATAGAAATAATACAACCATTTTCCAAAATTCAAATAGAATCAATTTTAATTTGAATAGAATAGAAAAGAATAGAGTAGAATAGAATAGAAAATAACTTAATAGTATAGAAAAAAATAACAGAATTTATTTATTTTATTTATTTCAGGTACTTGTATAGCACCGTCAATTTACGTAGCGCTTTACATATACATTGTACATTCACATCAGTCCCTACCCTCAAGCAATAGAATAGAATGAATATAACCATCTTCCTATTCTAATCTGTTATTCTCTATTATTCAAATTTGAATTGATTCTATTTACAATTTTGGAAATGGCTATATTCTTTCTATTCTATTGTTTTTGTAATTATATTATTTTTCTATTTGTTTATTCTATTCTATTCTTTTCTATTCCATTCAAATTAATTATAATCGAAATTTGAATTTCGGAAGATGGTTATATTCTTTCTATTCTATTCTGTTGTTTTTTTCTATACAATTCTGTTATTTTCTATTATAATCTAATATATTCTTTCCTATTCTAGTCAAATTCAAATTGATTCTATTTAATTTTAGGAAATGGTTATATTCTTTCTATTCTATTCTATTGTTTTTTTTAAATTACATTCTTTTCTATTCTATTATAGTCTGTTCTATTCTATTCTATTGTTTTCTATTCTATTCTTTTTATGTGTTCGAATTCAAATTTATTATATTTGAAATTCAAATATCAGAAGATGGTTATATTCTTTTTAGATTATTCTATTCAATTCTATTTGTTTCTATTATATTCTAGTCTATTGTGTTCTTTTATTTTCTGTTATATTTTATTCTCTTTGGATATTGGAAAACTATTCAAATTCAAAAACTTTTCGAATTTGAAAACTATTAAAATTCAAAAAGTATTTGAAACAACTAGAAAATGATTCGAATTTCGTCCAATTTTTTTTCCGTTATTTCTGATTCGTTTAAATTCGGTACTATTGTAATTCGGAAATGGAAATTTGTCAGAATTTTAATTCTTAACGAAACAAACCGCACATGTCTTGTTTTTAGCCTTCTAATGGGCTGTTGCTGAATTAACCAGGAGACTGTTAATTCCACCCGGAGAGATCAGCAGGTGCTGTACATAGTGAATCAAGTTTGTGCAGGAGAAAGGAAGAATATTTCTTTGTAAATAGGGAGGAAGCTGTCCCCTGTTTGTTCTGTGTTCTGGACATTTTCAAGTGGGGCATCCCATTAATCCCTACTTCATTCAAGTTATCATCCCCTAATAAAACAACAAAAACAAGCCAAGGACTGATTTTCTGTGTTTGGGAGAATAAAGGAAATGCTATGTGACTGGCTGTGCAGCCGTGGAGACCCAGACATTAGCGAATCCTACGGGAGTAGTGCTACATTAGAATAAACCAGGATAGTGCTATTGTAATGACCTTGTATCATGAGCTGTCTGCTGATAATACCAGTTTACATATCTATGGTGCTCATCCCACCCCTCTTCATATACAGCCAATATCTTAGAATTCAACTAAATTGTACCAACAACCAAAATTTGCCAAGTCCAAGCTTATAGCCTACGCACATTTTATGTATTTATTTCAGGTACTTATACAGTGACATCAATTTACGCAGCACTTTACATATGGGTTATATAGTACATTCTCATCAATCTCTGCCCTCAAGGAGCTTACAATCTAAGGTTCCTAACTCACATTCATACATACACATACTAGGGCCAGTTTAGACAGGAGCCAATTAACCTACCAGCATGTGTTTGGAGTGTGGGAGGAGACCAGAGTCCCCGGAGGAAACCCATGCAGGCACAGGGAGAACATGCATCCAAAAACACAAACAAATATATCAGCAGAATGTATCCTTGTACTGATTGCTCTACTTTCAGTTGACATTTTGTTCTGTCCTTCACCCACCACTGCTATCATAATTTGTTGCAAGGGGTTAATACAGCTAAGGGGCTGTCATGGGTTCTCATCAATAGAGCCTGACTATGCCCACCCTTTCTCTCCAGATCCACCATTCATAGAAGCCATACTATAGCTTCTATGAATGAACAGGATCTCTGAATGGAGGATGCGTGGTTGATTGATACCTCCACCACCTCCATTCATAGGTAATATTTTATACAGGTGGGCAGTACAGAGGAGAAATACAGTATTACTAATACAAGAAGAATCCATACAAGTGTAGCACTACCCCCATAGGAGCCACTGGTATTTTGCCGGGGTCTTCCCCACTTTTGGACTGCAGACAGGGACAAGGTAGAGTTACACAGACAAATGCACATACACTTCAGCTCGTTTTCAATGATCGGTCTAAGAGTTGTTGTTTTATTTTTGGAGAACTTGGTTAAGGAAATAAGCCAGGGCTACAAGAATATGGCGTTGAATATAGGTTAACACGCTGCTATACAGATCTAAAGGAAAATGGTGTTTAACAATGTATTGAATTGGGGGACTATAACAAAATGGCGGCGGATGTCCATATACATTGGCAGGACTACAACAAAATGGCGCATTCATTATATAAAGAGTAAGCCATATGACCCTGTGGTCTAACACGTAGAGGAGGGGCTTGACATCCTGACGCTCGAACATAGGACAACGAGGAATTGCACTAATTGTACCCTGGAGAAGTTGCATTGGTGATTTTGGCAAAAGCATTGCTAACGAGCATATGTCTTTACCGTTTTGTGCATTGGGAGCACCAGAAGCATGTAAGTTGTTTACCTGGAGTTGAGGTTTTTAAGGATAAAGCACTATTAGTGTTTTTTATATTTATATATCTGTATGGCTGAGTGGAGGAACGAGTAACAGGAGAAGGAAACATCTGTGCTGTTGACATCTAGAAAGATTACTTCTGTGGAGGGACAAAAGCGTAATTAGACCATATCACTGTATGTGGTCCATTATTCCAAGTGAGAGCCCACCAGGTGGAGGGGCTGAGCACAGCAAGAAGCATGTTTTTCGCTGAGTAATTGGAATGTAACATGAAGATCACATAGCACTACTGAGGATTGTGCATATTGTCACTATTGATCGTGATACAGAGGACAT
Organism: Glandirana rugosa; assembly: GCA_018402905.1. NCBI lineage: Eukaryota > Metazoa > Chordata > Amphibia > Anura > Ranidae > Glandirana > Glandirana rugosa. The sequence goes on from BLSH010240985.1 coordinate 219,492, forward strand.
TAAATGAATTGTATATATTGGCACTGAAAGACCCTATTGGTGTTTACATGTAAAAACAACGAGAGAGGTGCCTCTAAGTGCAGGAGTAAAACAACCTTAATAAATTATCCAGACTCACATGTAGCTCTTAAACAGTAGGCACATTTGTAATAGTGATCCTCAGGGGGTGTCTACATTGAAAGAGAAATCCTGTCCTTAGCACCGTCCTCATGGCTGCATAGCAATCTCCGCTGTTTGCTCCTGTGATGGATAAATGGCCTTGTAGTAATGGGAGCCAAAATGAGGCTTGGCATGCAAAAAGCTGGGCAACGTCACCGGGATGCGACGCGTTTTGTGGGCATGCGCGCTATGGATGTTATGGTAGCCACGCCTTTTACTTGTTTACATGTGTTTAACACACAGTTAGTATTTATATTGTTTAACCACTTCAATACTATGCACTTAGAACACTTTACTACCAGACCAATTTTCAGTTTTCAGTGCTGTTGCGCTTTGAATGACAATTGCGCGGTCGTGCGATGCTGCACCCAAACAGATTTTTTATCATTTTGTTCCCACAAATAGAGCTTTCTTTTGGTGGTATTTGATCACCCCTGCGGTTTTTATTTATTGCGCTACAAATAAAAAAAATAGAAAAAAAAAATTCTCTATTTTTGTCACAAAACTTTGTAAATAAGTAAATTTTCTCCATCACTGGTGGGCACGGATCAGGCTACACTGACGGGCACTGATGTGGCAGTACTGATTGGCACTGATGAGGCGGCACTGATGATGAGGCACTTATATGCAGCGATGATGAGCACTGTTAGGCGGCACTGATAAGCAGCACTGACGGGTACTGAGAGGTGGCACTGATATACAGCACTGATGGGCACTGATATGCAGCACTGACGGACACTGCTAAGCGGCACTGATGGGCACTAATAGACAGCACTGATTGGCACTCATAGGCGGCACTGGGCACTGATAGGTGGCACTGATGGGCACTGATAGGTGGGCACTGGTAGGTGGCAATGGTGGGCACTGATATGTGCACTGGTATGCATTGATAGGGACACTGGTGGGCACTGATAGGGGCACTGGTGGGCATATACATTGATAGGGGCTCATTCCCTGGTGGTCTAGGGTGGCATCTGAAGGTGGCACTGAGTGCCATCCACATTGGGCAGTATGTCACTTACCTGGTGGTCTAGGGGGGTCTCCCTGGTGGTCCAGATCGGCTCCCTGGTGGTCCCTGGTCGGCTCCCTGGTGGTCCTGGGTGGGCACATCCCTGGCGGTCCCTGGGCAGGCTACCTGGTGGTCTAGGATAAATCATCAGCACAAATCCTCCCTGTCAGGGATGCAGCCGATCGGCTCTCCCCTCCTCAGGTCTGCAGACCTGAGTACAGGAAAGCCGATAAACAGCTTTCCTGTATTACACTGTGACCAGCCGTGATTGGTCATGGCTGGTCACATGGTAAAGTGCTTCGGATTGAATCGCTTTACCGAGATCGGTATTGCGGGGGATCAGACTGACCTCCCACACCACCGATCGCCGCGATGCGCGCCCCCCCGGGCGCGCGGCGGCTTGTTATCCTGAGGACGTCATATGACGTCCAGTCAGGATAACTGAGCCACTTCCCGGCCGTCATTTTGCATACGGCGGTCGGGAAGTGGTTAAACACTACAGTTGATGATCATATAGCCCATTGTGGAGCGTGACACCAGTCCAATTTCTGCACCTTCAGATCCCAGATAAACCCCAATGCATGCACCGTCACACCTCCAATTAGCTCCAATTCCTATACCATCACACTTCAGATCACCCCATGCCCTGCACCATCACACCTCAGATCACTGCAATTCCTGCACCTTCATACTTCACATCAACTCCAACTCCTGCACCTTCAGACCCCGTATCACCCCAATGTATGCACTTTCACACCTTATATCAGCCCCAATTCCTGCACCTGTAAATTAATAGTTCACAATAGCTTACATGGTTCAGCAGTGCAGGGGACAGGGGTAAGCAGGGCATTTGACAGTGTTCATCAAGGTGGAGCATAGGGTCAGCAGGGAAGAGGACTGGGGTCAGTGGGGCAGTGTACAGGGATCAGAGGACAGAGGTCAGTGAGGCAACAGACGTAGTCAGCGGGGCAGTGTACAGGGGTCAGTTGGGCAGAGGACATAAGTCAGCGGGGCAGAAGACGGGGTTAGAGGATGGAGGTCAGCAGGACAGAGGACACACAGCACATAGCTGAGATCAGATTATTTTACAAGATAATGCTAGTATTCCAATCACACATGTTCCCCAATCAGGCTCAGAAGTAGCTGGTGCTGCAGTAACATCCAGCTGGAAACTGGAAGCATTACAGGTCAACAGTCATATTTGCCAGCACACCACAGATCACTAATGTCGCACAAAAAGTTTTTTTTATTGCAGAATGATCACATCACAGAAAGAAAGGTGCAACTTTGGTGCTGTTCTAATCTGGAGCTTTCACAGGTCAAAGCAGCAACATAGCAGGCAGCTATATACCATGTAGATGGAGATTGTACGTCTAAAATAATTAAATTTCAGCTATGTGCTGTGTGTGAGGACAAAATCTGCAGAGTGCCCTGTGTGGGAATGGGAGGAGCAGCTCACCAGGCCGGACACAACATCCATTGGGGAAGTGGGGGCACAGCATGCCCTATATTTGGCTGAACGCTAGCATCTATGTCAGCATCTATGCATGCAAGCCGAATGAGGTGGGTGGTAATGAAGGTGGATGAGACCAGAGGCGGGAAAGAGGCAGCTGGGCTCCTTCTTGTGTAGCCAGCTGCAAGCATCGGATGGCTGGCTTTGTTGATGTGCGGGTGTCCCAGCCTTAGTGTGCCATCATAAATGCTTGTTTGTAGGGAGGTCTATAATACTTTTCACTAATCTGTTATTAAGAGCCAGATCCCTTCTACATCTGTCATATCTAGTGACAGGGCTTAAAGTGGATGTAAACCCTCTCCTATACCCAGTGAAGTGAACAGCCTCAGATGATACACAGAGATGAAACAAATCTCCCTGCATAAGTTTTACATGTATAGCTGCTGTCTTCAGCTTTATATATTCTTTAAAAAGTGCACATCATGTTAAAGATTTTCTCTTCCTGTTCAGCACTGTGATTGGATTATTGGAATACAGCCAAGACAGCTGATTGTAGGAAAGGTACACACCCACTCCACATAGGCAAAGACTTGCAGAGCTGTACTGTGACATGTCAAGCTGTTAGAGGAAATCCTGCAAAATGGGACTTTTTGGCCACTGATGCGCGTTCGGAAACGACGCCAAATGTCTCTATTTCAACCCTGCACGCCCTGCAGCAAGTGCTGTCTGATCTACAGCGTAGTGTGTGTTCCTGAGCAACCTGTATCTGTTTCTCTGTTCCTGTGACCCGGATTTCCTGACTTTGCTGATTTCTGCCTGCACCGCCGACCCCTGGACTGCCTACGACTACACTCTCTTGCCTAGCCCTCCTGTACCTTGCCTGCCCGCCTGTTGATGACCCTGCCTGAACCTGACCATCCGCCTGCCTGCTCCTCTTGTACCGCACCGCCAGCCTGTTTCACGACCCAGCCTGTACGACCATTCTTCTAGAGCACGAGTGCACCAACGGACTTCTACCGTCACCAGTCTGACCCTCGTGCCATCCTGTACTCCCGAGCCACCTGTCTACTCTACCAGGGGTTCCCGAGTCAGGGTCGTAAGGGAGGTTACCCACTGCATAAGCCAGACTCAACCACGAGGTACGTGACAGTATCAGACAGCCATGCCTAAGTCTGCGCAGGGGGCCTCCCCAACTAATGAACTTTGCACGCACCTAGCCAGCCTCACTCAAGCGGTGAAGGCTCTCCATGATGGCTACGTGCAGTTGGAGGGTCCACCGCGGGAGCTCTCCGCACCACCTGCATCAGGGTCCAACTTGTTTCTTGGTAACACCCTCGTCACTCTGCCTACAGAACCTGATGTACCCCTACCTGAACGGTTCGCCGGGACCGCAAGAAGTTCTGGACGTTTCAGAGTGCATGCGAATTGTATTTCGCCCTCCAACCCAGCACCTTCTCCAGAGAAGCCACCAAGGTGGGATTGGCCATCTCCCTTTTTCAGGATGGGCCCCAGGCCTGGGCTCACCGTCTACTTGAAGAAAAGTCCCCGGACACCACCACCATAGCAGGCTTCTTCCAGGCCATGGCACGTCTGTATGACGACCCGCACCAGACCGCCACAGCCGAAGCAACGCTCCATGCGCTCAAGCAGGGTGGCCGCCCGGTGGAAGGTTATGTGGCCGAATTCTGGCACTGGAGCGCCGACACCGCCTGGGACTCTGCAGCCCTCAGTTTCCAGTTCCGGTTGTGCCTGTCCGAGTCCCTTAAGGATGAGCTTGCCCGCATTGGGGTTCCCCTGACCTTGAGTGCTTTGATGGATCGGGTCATTCAGATCGACCGTTGACTACGGCAGCACAACGCGGAAAGGCAGGCCACCCACCGACGCCCAAGCCTCACCCCAGAGGAGAGACTAAGTCGTATGACCCATGGTCTGTGTCTATATTGTGGGGCTGCCGGGCACAGGGTGTGAACCTGTCCGGCCATGCGGCCTAGGAGTGCCTACCCCGTCAAGGGAGAGGTCCTGTCTCTGTTCAGTCCTATGGCCCACTTGGTGCTCATCGTGACCCTACAGCTACCTGGAGGTGATGTCCCAGTCCGGGCAATTATTGACTCTGGGGCCTGCGGTTGATTTCTGGACTTGACCTTTGCAGCCCAACACCAGGTTCCTCTCCAGCCCAAGGCCCATAAAATGATCGTCCACCTGGCCGATGGGTCCCCCATCAGTTCGGGCGTGGTGACCTATGAGACTGTTCCTATTCTAGCCCGCACTCCAGATTGCCATGCAGAGTTCCTACGCCTGGACGCTATCATGTCTCCGCTTTCCCCTGTCATCCTGGGGATCCCCTGGCTTCAGGCGCACTGCCCACAGATCAACTAGGTCACTGGCAACGTGCTGTTCACTTCCTCTTATTGCCTGCACCATTGTTTCCCGCAATCTGTGGATCTGGTCCTCACTGCGTCCAACCCGGACCCGGACGCTGATACAGCAACTCGCCTGGCCATCCCTCCAGTATACCACAAGTTCCTGGACGTTTTTAGTAAGAAGGGGGCGGACGAGTTGCCTCTCCACCGAGCCTACGACTACCCGATAGAATTGCTTCCAGGGGCAGAGGTACCTTTCGGCAGGATATACCCGCTGTCTGAGTTGGAACTTTCGGCCCTCAAGGCATATTTGGAGGACAATCTGCAAAAGGGGTTTATCCGGCCATCTACGTCCCCCGCCGGGGCAGGGATATTCTTTGTCGAGAAGGAGGACAAGTCCCTTTGACCATGTATCGACTACCTGGACCTCAATAAAATTACGGTTAAGAACCGGTATCCCTTGCCTCTGGTCCCTGAGCTATTCCAGAGATTCGGTTCGGCCAAGGTCTTCTCTAAGCTCGACTTCCAAGGGGCCTACAATCTCCTCCGCATCCGAGAGGGGGATGAGTGGAAGACGGCCTTACCGAACTTGGTCAACGACATTTTCGGGGACCACCCAGACATATTCGTAGTGGTCTACCTGGAACAACATTTTAATATTTTCTCATCCCTGGAGGAGCACCGCAGCCACGTCAAGAGCGTACTGAGCCGCCTGCGTCAGCATGGACTTTACGCTAAGGCTGAGAAGTGTGCTTTTGAATGCTCTAGCATTTCTTTCCTGGGCTTCATCCTCTCCACCTCCGGCATAACCATGTACCCCCAGAAGGTCTCTGCTATTGTGGAGTGGCCATCACCTACTGACAGGAAAGGGGTGCAATGCTTTGTTGGCTTTGCCAACTTTTATAGGAAATGTATTAAGGGGTTCTCTGCCGTAATCGCCCCCATCACTCAACTCACTAAGCAGAGTACACGCTTCCTATGGACCATGGAAGCCCAAGCGGCCTTTCAGCAGTTAAAGAGGCTTTTCACCTCGGCATCGGTCCTCAAGCATCCAGACCCTACTCTGCCGTACACTCTGGAAGTGGATGCATTCGAAACGGTGGTGGGAGCTGTACTCTCTCAGAGACAAGGGCCTAAGGCCACTCTTCACCCCATCGCCTTCTTCTCCTAGAAATTAACGCCTCCAGAAAGAAATTATGATGTGAGAGACAGAGAATTACTTGCCATAAAATACGCCCTGCAGGAATCGCAGTATCTGCTGGAGGGAGCTGTACATCCGGTTCTGGTGTTTACTGATCACAAGAACCTAGAGTACCTGCAGACAGCTAAGTGATTGAAGCCCCACCAGGCCCGCTGGGCCCTCTTCTTTTCCCTTTTTCAGCTCCATATAACATACAGGCCTGGGTCAAAAAATGTGAAACTGGATGCCCTATCCAGGATGTTCCATAAGACAGGGGAGTCGACCCTCCCAGATACCATCCTTCTATCCTGGAGCTTGTTATTAACGCAAGAGGATCTCCTCTCTCAAATTAGGTGGTCTATTGCCGGGTCAGTCAGCCCTCAGGACCCTAGGCTGACCCAACACGATGGACTGTGGTGGCTGGGCACAAGAATCTTTGTCTCGGAAGGACGTCTGGCAGTCCTGGAATTGTGCCACGACCATAGGCTGGCAGGCCATTTCGGGGGGCGCAAGACTACGGAGCTCCTGGCACGCTCATTCTGGTGGCCTCAGGTGGACAAGGACTGCTGGGAATACGTTAAGGCCTGTCCCACCTGTGCCCACAACAAGGTCGACCGGACCAAGGCCTGGGGGCTGCTAAACCCATTACCTGTTCCTGAGCGCCCCTGGTCGCATGTGTCCATGGACTTTATTGTGGAGTTACCTCTATCAGCTGGATTCTCCACCATCCTTGTAGTAGTGGATCGTCTGCCTAAGATGGCCTACTTCATACCCATGAGGGGCACACCTACGACCATCCAAACTATGGAAACATTTATCAGGGAGGTCATCCGCCTCCATGGAGTCCTGGCTAACATAGTGTCGGATCGGGGAGTGCAGTTCACCTCTCGGGTCTGGAAAGCTCTCTGCTCGTTACTGGGGATTGAGCTGGCACTCTCCTCCGCTTATCACCCTCAGACCAATGGCCAGACGGAGAGAACTAATCAGACATTGGAGCAGTACCTCAGTTGCTATTCGTCATTCTCTCAGGATGACTGGGCCTCCCTGCTGCCGGTAGCTGAGTTCGCCTACAACAACGCTGTCCACTCAGCCACAAACCAGTCACCATTTTGGGTGAATCTCGGCTACCACCCCTCTTTTCTGCCTGACGTGGTACCCGAAAGCGCAGTACCCACTGCTCAAGACATGGCCACCTTTCTGGTGGAAAACACCAAACTCTTGCGAGAGACATTATCCCGATCACAAGAGTATAACAAGCAAACATTCGACAGAGGAAGGCAAGGGGAACTGGATCTGCAGCCGGGCGATCAAGTGTGGCTGGCCACCAAGAACTTGAAGCTCGTCTGCCCCTCTAAGAAACTGGGACCTAAATTCATTGGCCCCTTCCCGGTCAAGAGAAGAATTAACAGGGTGGCGTATGAGCTGAGCCTTCCTTCCTCTCTTCGGGTTCACCCCGCATTTCATGTGGCCCTGTTAAACCCAGGACCAATTCCCGGGAAGGAGAACGACCCCTCCAGAGCCAGTCATTATAGATGGTGAAGAAGAGTTTGAGATCGAGGCCATCCTCAATTGCAGAGTGAGGAGGGGTGTGACATGGTTCTTAATTAAGTGGAAGGGGTACGGACCAGAAGAGAACTCTTGGGTACCCGAAGAACACCTCCATGCAAAGGAACGTCTCTATTTCAACCCTGCACGCCCTGCAGCAAGTGCTTTCTGATCTACAGCGTGTAGTGTGTGTTCCTGAGCAACCTGTATCTATTTCTCTGTTCTGGTGACCCGGATTGCCTGACTTTGCTGATTTCTGCCTGCACCGACTCCTGGACTGCCTACGACCACTCTCTTGCCTAGCCCTCCTGTACCTTGCCTGCACGCTTGTTGATGACCCTGCCTGAACCCGACCATCCGCCTGCCTGCTCCTCTTGTACCGCACCGCCAGCCTGTTTCACGACCCAGCCTGTACAACCATTCTTCTAGTGCACGAGTGCACCAACGGACTTCTACCATCACCAGTGACCCAGTCCAACCCTCATGCCATCCTATACTCCCGAGCCACCTGTCTACTCTACCAGGGGTTCCCGAGTCAGGGTCGTAAGGGAGGTTACCCACTGCATAAGCCAGACTCAACCACCAGGTACTTGACACAAGCTCTCTGCTAATATATTTACAGTTATAATACCTCCCACGATGCAAATTTCAGGCTGGTTTAATCTTGGTTGTCAGAGAACTTGTTAGAAGTTATCATACTGATAACAGAAGAATGGAGCATCAGAGACGCATGGAACTCAGGGCTTTGGGGAGAGATAAGAAAACACTACAAATATTTGTGCCTAGGTCAAATTTCATGAATCAGGTTTACATCCACTTTAAATATATTCTTTGAGAAGGTAATATTTGAGACCTTGTTAATATCATGGCATTGCATTCTGGTATGCAGGAAATTATTTACTGTATATGCACATTTACATTTACATATAGGTGCATGGGGGTGCAAGGAGATCTTTATATCAGTTGTGCCCTCACTGCGGCATGAGGTGATGCCATCTCTTCCCTGCTGTCTTCCTCTCACACATGCAGAAATGTGTCAGCAGTGTGAAGCCTGGAGAGGATTCTACTACCTTCTCCTCTCAGCTATTAAGGCAATACAAAGCTTTATTCAAGCTTAATTCAATTTCCTCACAATAGCACATTCAGCGCTGATCCAACTAACAAGTACATACAATATCAAATAAAGGCAGCTTGACACTACACAGGCATCAATTCATAAGCCTTGGACTGATATCAAATAAAACAAACGTGAAGCACCTCTGTCAATTAATATAAAACATCACTTAATGTCATTCAAAGTCCCAAAAGAAACAGAATAGCTATGCAGTAAGGTGAGTGCTTAAGGGTTTATGCAGTCCACTAATGGTAGCAGTGACCCCTCACCTTAACACTTCGACCCCATAGAGGCCACAGAGCCTATTATGTCTGTCCACTTAAAAAGCTGAAAGCGATCCTTCAATCTGGCAGGACACAGATGGTAACCACTGTGCAGGAGGGTGAAATTCACTCAACACTGTTTGTGCCAAGAGGTGCAGCCCATCACCAATTAGAATGGCCTCTCACCTTAACCCCTCGACCTCCTAGAGGTCACACAGCTTGTCTCTATATGAAACAGGGTCTTCTAAGGTCCAGATCGCTGACTCTCCCCAATGTTCAATCGTGGAAACATAAAAGAGGGGACAGATCTAATGCTCTCTGTATTTACTTTATTAAACAGGTTAAAATATATAGAAAACACTCACATTAGACTGCACCCAAATCCAGGTGCTGGTATGAAGACTCGTGTTGAATACAGCTAGACTGGTGTTCCAGTTATGAAAGATGGCCGCGGGTGACGTCACTACCGGCTCCTCCCCCCCGTACATGTTATGTTCCAGAGCGGAACTTCGCCAGTGGGTAAGGAGCTCTGCAGTGCGCCCGCTATTTGTATCATCTCAGTAGATGTTACTTATTCAGCAACTGGATGTCCATAATTTATTTATGAATAGTGTTGAGCGAACCCGGACTGTAAAGTTCGGGTCCGTACCGAACTTTTGGGTGTCCGGGACCCGGACCCGAACCCGGACTGGTGCTTTGAGAGACAGATTTCACACCTCATCCTGCTGCACAGAAAGATCTGACTGGACTAGGGAAAGCTACTAGTACTGCTGCTTTGAGGGAGGGACAGATACTAGTACTGGTGCTTTGAGAGACAGATTTCACACCTCACCCTGCTGCACAGAACGATCTGACTGGACTAGGGAGAGATACTAGTACTGGTGCTTTGAGAGACAGATTTCACACCTCATCCTGCTGCACAGAACGATCTGACTGGACTAGGGAGAGTCTGTTGCTTTAAGGGAAAGATTATTCTTCTAAAATCATCTCCAAGTTGTACAGGGAAAGGTTCCAGCTGTTGTTTTAAGGGAAATATTAGTGTTCTAAAATCATCAAGTTGTACAGGGAAAGGTTCCAGCTGTTGCTTTAAGGGAAAGATTAGTGTTCTAAAATCATCATCAAAGTGTGTGTGAAAACCCCTATATCAGCCTCAGAGAAGACATATTAGTGTTTTAAAATCATCTTCAAACTGTGTGTTTTAGAACACTAATATGGCTTCTCTCCGTCTGAGATAGCCTTTTTCCATGCAATTTAATGATGATTTTAAAACACTAATATGGCTTCCCTCCGTCTGAGATAGCATTTTTCCATACAATTTAATGATGATTTTAAAACACTACAGGGAGTGCAGAATTATTAGGCAAGTTGTATTTTTGAGGAATAATTTTATTATTGAACAACAACCATGTTCTCAATGATTCCAAAAACTCATTAATATCAAAGCTGAATATTTTTGGAAGTAGTTTTTAGTCTGTTTTTAGTTGTAGCTATTTTAGGAGAATATCTGTGTGTGCAGGTGACTATTACTGTGCATAATTATTAGGCAACTTAACAAAAAACAAATATATACCCATTTCAATTATTTATTTTCAGCAGTGAAACCAATATAACATCTCAAAATTCACAAATATACATTTCTGACATTCAAAAACAAAACAAAAACAAATCAGTGACCAATATAGCCACCTTTCTTTGCAAGGACACTCAAAAGCCTGCCATCCATGGATTCTGTCAGTGTTTTGATCTGTTCACCATCAACATTGCGTACAGCAGCAACCACAGCCTCCCAGACACTGTTCAGAAAGGTGTACTGTTTTCCCTCCTTGTAAATCTCACATTTCATGATGGACCACAGGTTCTCTATGGGGTTCAGATCAGGTGAACAAGGAGGCCAAGTCATTAGTTTTTCTTCTTTTAGACCCTTTCTTGCCAGCCACGCTGTGGAGTACTTGGACGCGTATGATGGAGCATTGTCCTGCATGAAAATAATGTTTTTCTTGAAGGATGCAGACTTCTTTCTGTACCACTGCTTGAAGAACGTGTCTTCCAGAAACTGGCAGTAGGACTGGGAGTTGAGCTTGACTCCATCCTCAACCCGAAAAGGCCCCACAAGCTCATCTTTGATGATAGCAGCCCAAACCAGTACTCCACCTCCACCTTGCTGGCGTCTGAGTCGGACTGGAGCTCTCTGCCCTTTACCGATCCAGCCACGGGCCCATCCATCTGGCCCATCAAGACTCACTCTCATTTCATCAGTCCATAAAACCTTAGAAAAATCAGTCTTGAGATATTTCTTTGCCCAGTCTTGACGTTTCAGCATGTGTGTCTTGTTCAGTGGTGGTCGTTTTTCAGCCTTTCTTACCTTGGCCATGTCTCTGAGTATTGCACACCTTGTGCTTTTGGGCACTCCAGTGATGTTGCAGCTCTGAAATATGGCAAAACTGGTGGCAAGTGGCATCTTGGCAGCTGTACGCTTGACTTTTCTCAGTTCACGGGCAGTTATTTTGCGCCTTGGTTTTTCCACACGCTTCTTGCGACCCTGTTGGCTATTTTG
>BLSH010240985.1:236136-261529 GCA_018402905.1 Glandirana rugosa
AGTACGATGTTTTCACTAAATTGTTAGATGTCGATGTGGGATAGTTTTATTAAATAGATGACATCCGTTAGTCATTTGTAAAATTAACTTCGTAACTTAAAAAAAATGAAACTAACAACAATTTACAAATAAAACCCCCCCGCACAGGCCCGGCGCTCTCCTCTACCGGCGAACTAGAGACTCGAGAAGGAGAGGCGAGACGATTAGTCGTAAAGGTCGGCATTATGTCGTGGGTTAGGGGGAGTTTATCTCTCCCCTAGTAGGGCCCTGGGTAGGTCTTATACGGGTTCTTTCTATTTGACCGCTTGCCGAGGGCATTCGAGCTATTGAGGGGGATTGGGTGCTGTATTACGGCTGGAAATGCTGATTAGCAGAGCGGAGAGGAAGAGCTCAGAGATCAAGCGGCCATCTCCTCTCGCGGCCCGGACACGCCCCCCCAAAATAAACATTTAACAACAATCAAAGTAAAAAAAATTCAATGCTTCAATTAAAATGTTTACTGATTGCCTACAGTAGATAAATTATTTTGATAGGGTGTAGCTGTAGATTGTTAAATCACTTTTGTAGCATGACAAAAAAAAAATAACAGTCCCTGATAAAGAACATAATTAATACTCACCTGTTCTGTATTTACGTTAATATTGATGAAAACCCAATAAAAGAATATCTTCAAAGATCTAAAGTAAATGCCTCATGGACAAGGGGGAGTCATTGGAACAAAAGATGCAAATAAACCTTCAATAAAGAATCTTGGCTATGACTACAATACCTATGAATTAATTATCAATAGTCTAAATGCAACACACTAGGATAGGTATAAGTAATAATTATAAAAAGTACACTTTATTAGTCAATAAGCCATAAAATCAAAACAGTAACACCTTGGCCAGTGTAGAAAAATCAAAAGCTGCCTATCAATGCTATTTTGTTGAAAAGATATTGCTGCCTGAAGAATTTTCAACACCTGCCACTTCTGCATTCTGTAGTCCACCAATCCCTTCATTGCTATAGGACACAGTAGTGACTGGCCATACCCAGTCTTTTTTATATTCAGTCAGTAGGCTGAACAAAATAAAAAAGCTCAAATAGTGTTGAACCACCAGCTGCAGGCCCACTGGCAAAACACAATAGTGGGAGGGATTCCCCCCACTGGCTGTGTTAATGGGGGAAACAAGCAATTTTCTTTTGTTCGTCCGTGGTGGAAAAAAAGAAGATTGCATAATCCATGGCCTGTCTAACAGATTCCTCCATCCACACAAATGAGGTGGATGAATCCCCCAACTGGGGCACTTTATTCTGATAGCAGCACCCACAGCAGCTGATTGACTGCAGTCGCTGATCAATGGAAAATTTCCCAAAATGTCCCTTCAATAGAAGTCAATAAAAAAGCAACTTCTGTTGAGTGAGGGAGGCCAAACACTAATTAAAATTTGGCCAGTGCCTGTTGGACTAGAACATTTTAGATCAAGTTATGGCAAACATAAGAAACTCATGAGTAGGAGAGTGGGCATCTGAATTCCCAGGAATAAAGATCAGTGGCACACACAAATGAATAATAATGGTGTCCTTTACAATAACATTTGTGTTGAATTTGATAGAGTGACAGGGTAACTTTAATTAACCACTTCAGCCCCAGAGCCCCTTTTTAAACTTGTTGTTTACAAGTTAAAATCATTTTTTTTGCTAGAAAATTACTTAGAACCCCCAAACACTATATATTTTTTCCAAAGACCCTAGAGAATAAAATGGCGGTCTTTGCAATACTTTTTGTCACACTGTATTTGCATAGCGGTCTTTCAACCGCGATTTTTATTTGGAAAAAATTCACTTTTTTGAGTTAAAAAAATAACACAACAGCAAAGTTAGCCCAATTTTTTGTATATTGTGAAAGAGGATGTTACGCCGAGTAAACAGACACCATACATGTTACTGTTGAAAATTGCACACACTCGCAGAATGGCGACAAACTCTGGTACTTAAAAATCTCCATAGGTAACACTTTAAAAAATGTTAACAGGTACCAGGTTAGAGGTGCAGAGGAGGTCTTTTGCCAGAATTACTGCTCACACTCTGGCGATCGTGGTGATACCTCACATGTGTGGTTTGAACACCGTTTTCATATGCGGGCGTGACTTACTTATGCGTTTTCTTTGCTGCACTAGCTCGCGGGGACGGTGGGGCTATAAAAATGTTTTTTTTTTTTTTTATTTATTTTCTTTTTTTTTTTAACTCTGTTCTGTTAAAAAAAAAATCTGATCACTTTTATTGCTATCACAAGGAATGTAAACATCCCTTGTGATAGTAATATATGGTGACAGGTACTCTTTATGGAGGGATCCCTCCTTTGCACTTCACAGTATTCAGATCGCCAAAAACTGTGATTCTGAATACTGTCTTTTTTTTAAAACTGGCGGCATTGGCCACTGAGTAGACCGGAAGTGAAGTTGTACGACGGAGTCCGGCTTCTATGGGGGACTCCACACAGCCGGCAGACATGTCGGATCGGAGCTCCGGTCTCCGGGTGGGACAGGAGGCCGGAGAAGAGCGGCGGATGTGGCAGGAGGGGGGATGTTCCCTCCCGTTGCCTGGGATAACGACCCTGCGGCTCCTAAGCCAGATCGGCCGTTATCACCGGATAGCCGGCCGCCTGCTCTAAAAAAGGGCTATACACTGATACATCCACTTAAAGCTGCCGCCGTTTATAAATGGTGATATGCGTTAAGTGGTTAAGGTAATAGGATAAATAATTCCAAGTACACACCTAAGATTTGTCAATATCGTGACATTAGAAATCTGTTTTCTTTTAGCAATAACCAGAAACTAGGATCATTATCAGCTGTTTAACAACTTATGACAAAAAATATTTTCTCTGGTCTTTCAGGTCAGTAAGTTGCCAGGGACCATCACTAATGCCTAGTACACAAGATCAGAAAATCAGATGAAAAATACCACTTTCTGAGCAATCGTATGATTGTCTAATTGATAGTACACAGCTTTCAAGAGCTGATCGCGACAGTTCATGTGAAAGTATCCAAAATAACAAACACAAAAAATGTTCTCATACCATAAAAGAACAAATGGCTTTCATTTAATCAGTACACTATTCATCCAAAAAATCAGAAGACCAAGACCACGCAAGCTTGGAAACAAAAGTATATTTTAAAAAACAATACAATATATTACATCAGTTGTATTCTGTTGTATGAGAATAGCTTTAGTAACCTCTTCATTTTCGTTATGAGACTATCGTGGGGAAAAAAAACAGACAATCGTTTGTCAGATATTCTCATTGCGTGTACGAGGCTTAAGGACTGTATTGTAGCCAAACTAAGATATACTTGTCATGGCAAACACAAATAAACATCTAATCAAGTCTACAATCATTAAAAGTATATAGATACTGCACCTGGAATTATTTAGTGTAGATATATCAGTAGCACCTTGGTTTCCTGACCCGTCTGTGATTTTTGCAACTGACTGAGCTCTGCCTCACTTTAAATACAACTTACCACCACTCACCAACATGGGGTGGCTTTAGATTTGCTAATAGGTTTTACCTAATTAACAAAAGACATGTTCCCAACAATATTATTGGACAGTTTGACTATTCTTTTTTTTTTCAGTCAGCCCCAGTCATTACCATTTTAATACTGGGAGAGAACATTTTTAAGAAGGAAATTTAATTTAAAATGCTCAACACATACTAACAGCAGGTGACAACCTCATTTTAAAGCGGAGTTCCACTTGTTTTTCTAGTTTATTAAAAGTCAGCAGCTACAAAAAGTGTAGCTGCTGACTTTTAATAAACACTTACTTACCTGTCTCCCGGTCCAGCGATGGCTGCGCCCGAAGCCTCGCTCGTCTCCCCCCTCCTCCCTGCGACACCGGCATTGTAGGTGTGGGCACCGGCTGGGCACGCACTGCACATGCGCGAGTCGCGCTGCGCGTTGCCAGTGGCCAGGCAATCTTCTGGGGCCTGTGACGTGTCCCAGAAGATTGCCAGGAGGGAGGGGCCGCCTAGGAGGAGAGGAGGAGTCGCCTAGGCGGCCCAGAAGAGGAAAGAGGGAGAGGGACAGGAAGTCCCTCTGAAAATAGGGTATCCACTCCCCCCCAAAAAAAAATTACATGCCAAATGTGGCATGTAAGGGGGCGAGGAGTGCTTAAAGCGGAAGTTCCACTTTTGGGTGGAACTCCGCTTTAATATCTTTGGAAGTGTAAAACATACTTCATGGTTGTTTTTGAATACAGGCCATTGTTTAAATATTGTTACTTATTGTTGCATAATTATAAATGGCTTACTAACCAATCACATGCAGATGTTCATTCATCTATGTATAAGGTTTCAGAGCATACAATAACTTGAAATATTTGGTATTTTTAGCTCATCTTCTCAACCTTTGTTGTAACTATAATAATTTATTAATACAAGTTTCACATTGTGCAATATACCATCTTTCATCCGTATTCTTACTACAGCTGATTTCATTGCAATGCTTTTATTCTTCCTTCCTAAGAGTAGGCAAATCAACACATAAAGTGGCCTTGCCTGAGCCTTAACTTCTGCAACAGTGTTGTAGTTATAAAAGTACAGATTAGAGGGGACATTAGAAATAAGTCCAGGGAAAAGTTAACTAAATAACCAGCTGAATTTTTAAATCCGTGACACAACCCCTTGGATTATATATTATTCTTGTATATATTTATTGTGCTTTTATATGGATCTCTATATTAGTTCATATTAGTAGTCATTGAGCTGTCATTACATTTTGTTTAGTAAAGACTACAATAAAAGCATAAAAAATATCAGAAATATTGTATGTCCACCTGATATTAAATTGTTAAAAAATCAGAAATATTAAAATGTATTATTCATTTCTACGCCTTTTACTATCATCTCCCTTTTTCTTTTTTTTTCCTGGAAAATATTGATCTGTATTGCTTTGACTCTTAATGGGCACTATGTTTTGCCCTTTAAAACTTACCAATGATATAACCATTGTGTATGTTAAAGCATATCTATATTTACCTTTTAACACCTCATATTATTGTCAAAATCCCTTATGCAATTAGATGCACTACTCCTAAAGAAAAAATATTTAGTACTAGGTATTCAGAAGTTATACTCAGGTTTACATCAATACCATTAATGGGTAATTACAGTGGGATTTAAGGCAAAATATATCTTCTGCAATTACTGACAATATAACTGGTCTAAGATAAATGGAGATGTTCAGTATTTAGAAACTGACCTGAACACTGAATTTACTAGACAGTTGACAAGCACATAAACATGTATGTTCATGTCTACAGAGTTTGAATAGATACAAACTTTCCCTGATTTCAAGGGAATGTCCCTGATTTGGAACAATGCCCCTCTGTCCCACTTCCCCCCTTAATTGTCTCTCATTGTGGTCTGATCTCTATAGTTGTGTATAAAATGCACTTTATATCTTTCAAAAAGTGTTTCCCAGTGCTAAATCTTTCGTCAAATTTCTGAACTTCTGCATTTGTAAATGTGAAAAGCCAGTATAAAGGAATAGTAGTGGTTAAAAAAAAAAGCAATCGTGGGTTTAACTAATCTTTTTTTTTGTAGAATTCTCCTTTAAGGGGGTGTGGCAGGGGGTGTGTGCTATGTCTACATACTTTTGCTAATAGGTGTCCCTTATCCCATCTCAAAAAGATGGGAGGTATGAGTTTGCTATGTAAAAGAAATGCCACAATAACAGATATAAAAAATAAAATAAGATGTGTTTACTGAAGCTTTTACATCATAGAGCCCAGAACAGAAGCACTGTATTTAGAAAGAAGTACAGTTCTTGATTAATAGCTAACAGATACCAACAAAATTAAAGAACAAGATTGAAGGAGGCAAAGTACTGAATACAATTCAACAAGCTTCCGCTCTTCCCTTTATATTTCACAGGTATCTTATACCATTACTAATCAAGATTTTTTTTTTAGTTTTCCTGTGGTGGAAGGAAAGATATTGCATAATCTATGGCCTACCTAACATGCTCCTCCATCCACACAAATGAGGTGGATAAATCCCCCAACTGGGACATTTTGTTCTGATAGCAGCATCCATCGCTATCAGAATACACTGATCAGTGGTTGCAGCTGATTGACTGTAGTCACTGATCGACAGAACATTTTCCAAAATGTCCCTTTAATAGAATAATAAATAAGCAACTTCTGTTGAGTGAGGGAGGACGCACACTGATTGCAATTTGGCCAGTGCCTGCTGGACTGGAAAATATTAGATTAATGTATGGCAAACAGAAGAAGTATCTGATGAGTAAGAGAGTGGGCATCTGATTTCCCAGGAATGAAGATCAGTGGCACAGACAGATGAGAAATAATGGTGTCCTTTACAAGAACTTTTGTGTTGAATTTTATGGAGTGACAAAGTAACTTTAATTAAGGTAATAGGATAAATAATTTTAGGTATGCAGTGCAGTGTCAATTCTAAGTATGCATATGCAATGTCAATATTGTGACATTTAAAATATGTTTTCTTTTAGCAATAACCAGAAACTAAAATCATTATCAGCTACTTAACAACTGATCACAAACAAAATATTTTTCTGGTCTTTCAGGTCAGTAAGTTGCGAGTGGCCACGACTAATGCCTGGTACACATGATCAGAAAATCAGACGAAAATATTGATCGGAGCAATTGTATGATAATCTGATCATTAGTAGCCGATCACGACATTTCATGCAAATTTATCAGAAGGAAAAACACAAAAAAATTCTTGTATGATACCAGAATGAACGAGTTTTGTTTAATCAATACAGTATTCATCCGAAAAAAATCGGAAGACCAAGATCATGCATGCTCGGAAACAAAAGTATACATTAAAATACAATACAACACATTACATCAGTTTTATTCTGTTGTCAGAGAATTTTCATAATGTTAGAAACCTCTTAATTTTTGATATGAGACTAGCATGCAAAAAAAAAAAAACAGATGCTCCTTTGTCCGATATTCTCATTGTGTGTACAAGGCTTTAAGATAGCATTGTATCCAAACTAAAGTATACTTGTCATAGCAAACACATATAAACCTCTAACAAAGTTTACAATCATAAAAAGTACAGTATATAGAAACTGTACCTGGGATTATTTAGTGTAGATATATCAGCAGCTCTTGACTCGTCTTCTGAACCGTCTGTGATTCTTGTACTTGACTGAGCTCTGCCTCACTTTAAATACAATTTACTTCCACTCACCAACATGGGGTGGCTTTAGATTGCTAATAAGTTCTACCCAGTTAACAAAAGGCATGTTTCCAACAATATAATTGGACAGTGTGACTATCCATTGTTTCCACTCAGCCCCAGTCATTACCATTTTAATACTGGGAGGGAATATTTTAGGAAGCAGAATTCATTTAAAATGCTCAACAGATACTAACAGCAGGCGGCAACCTCATTTTAATATCTATGAGACTGTAAAACCTACTTTATGATTGTTTTAGAAGATAGGCCATTGTTTAACTTGTTGCAACCAGTCACATGCAGGTATTTATTGATCTATGCATAAGGTTTCTGAGCATGCAATAACTTGAAATACTGTATTTGTTAGATTTTTTTAGTTTATCCCAACTGGTTTTGAAACTATAATAGTTTATTAATACAAGTTTCACATTGTGCAATATACAAGCTTTCATCCATATTATTACTACATCTGATTCCCTTGAACTGTTTATATTCTTCCTTCCTAAGAGTAGACAAATCAACATGGAAATCAAACTTTTGTTATATTTTTTTTTTTTGCTTTTTCTTGTCAAGCACATAAAGTGGCCTGTTTTGAGCCTTAACTTCTGCAACAGTGTTGTAGTTATAAAAGTACAGATTAGAGGGGACATTAGAAAAAAGACCGGGGAAAAGTTAACTACATAACCAGCTGCATTTTTAAATCCATCACACAACCCCTTGGATTATATATTATTCTTGTATAGATTTATTGTACTTTTATATGATCTCTTTATTAGCTCATATTAGTGGCCCATGCCATTGAGCTGTCATTAAATGTTTTAAATTGTCACCTAAGATGATTTTAGAACACTGATATGGCTCCCTCCGGCTGAAATAGACTTTTCACACACAGTTTTAAGATGATTTTACAACACTGATATGGCTTCTTTCCGGCTGAAATAGACTTTTCACACACAGTTTTAAGATGATTTTAGAACACTAATATGGCTCCCTGCGGCTGAAATAGGCTTTTCCCACACACTTTGAAGATGGTCCACCATCCACCTCCATTTTTGATTAGAAGTTATTTTCCTATCCCCATTTCTTTGTACGGCACTTGTCCGACCCTTAGCCTCATTTTCCTTCCTTTTGCAGACCTCTAGGACTTTCCAGGACTTTGTTACAGCCATTTTTGTGCCTAAAAGTTCGGGTCCCCATTGATTTCAATGGGGTTCGGGGTCCGGGTCAAAGTTCGGGTCCAGTCCGGATCCGAACCCAGACTTTGTACCGAAGTTCGGCCGAACCAGCAGAACCCGAACTTCCAGAGGTTCGATCAACTCTAACCATTACTAATCAAGATTTTTTTCCTTCAATCGTGGTGAAAGGAAAAAACATTGCATAATCTATGGCCTATCTAACACGCTCCTCCATCCACACAAATAAGGTGGAAGAATCTCCCAACTGGGACACTTTGTTCTGATAGCAGCACCCACAGCTATCAGAATACACTGATCAGTGGTTACAGCTGATTGACTGTAGTCACTGATCGACAAAAAAAAATCCATAATGTCCATTCAATAAAAGTCAATAAATAAGCAACTTCTGTTGAGTGTGGGAGGAAACACACTGATTGAAATTTGGCCAGTGCCTGCTGGACTGGAAAATTTTAGATCAAGTTATGGCAAACAGAAGAAACAAATGTTTAGGAGAGTGGTCATCTGATTTCTCAGAATAATGATCAGTGGCACATACAAATGACCGATAGAGGTGTCCTTTACAAGAACATTTGTGTTGAATTTTATGTAGTGACAAGTAACTTTAATTAAGGTAATAGGATAAAAATATCAAGTACACACCTGAGATTTATATTGTGACATTAGAAATCTGTTTTCTTTTAGCAATAACCAGAAACTATCGTCATTATCAGCTGCTTAACAACCTATCACAAAAAAAAAATATTTTCTCTGGTCTTTCAGGTCAGTAAGTTGCCAGGGACCATCACTAATGCCTGGTACACATGATCAGAAACTCGGATGAAAAATACAGCTTTTGGAGCGATCGTATGATAATCTGATCATTAGTACACAGCTTTCAAGAGCCAATCATGACAATTCATGCAAAATTATCCAAAGGGAGAAACAGGAACATTTTTTCTTCTATGATACTAGAACAAACAATTTAAGTTTAATCAGTACAGTATTCGTCTGAAAATCAGAAGACCAAGCTTATGCAAGCTTGAAAACGAAAGTATACATTACAATACAATACATTACAGCAGTTGTATTCTGTTGTACAAGCATTTTCATAACTTTAGTAACCTCCTCATTTTTGATATGAGGCTAGCATGCAAAAAAAAATGGACGATCATTTGTCCGATATTCTCATTGTGTGTATGAGGTTTTAAGGACTACTGTATTGTAGCCAAACTAAAATATACTTGTTATAGCAAACACATATAAAACATCTATTTAAGTTTACAATCATAAAAAATATAAAGATACTGTACCTGTAATTGTTTAGTGTAGATATATCAGAAGTTCCTTGTTGTCCTGATCTGTCTGTGATTCTTGTAACTGACTGAGCTCTGCCTCACTTAAAATACAATTTACCACCACTCAACAGGGGGTGGCTTTAGAATTGCTAATAAGTTTACCTAATTAACAAAAAGCATGTCTCCAACAATATTATCGGACAATGTGACTATCCTTTGTTTCCACTCAGCCTAAGTCATTACCATTTTAATCCTGGGAGGGAATATTTTAAGAAAGAGATTTAACTTAAAATGCTGAACAGATACCAGCAGCAGGTGACAACCTCATTTTAGTATCTATGAAAATGTAAAACATACTTTATGGTTGTTTTAGTAGGTAGGCCATTGCTTAACTTGAATATTGTTGCATTATTATACATGGCTTAAGTAACCAATCACATGCAGGTGTTCATTCATCTATGTATAAGACAAAATTACAAAGAATGTATAAGTTTTGTTATACATTTTTGCTATTTTCTTCTTCTGCAACAGTTTTATTATTACTATTATTAATATACAGGATTTATATAGAGCTAACAGTTTACGTAGCGCTTTACAATGTAAAAGGGAGACAATATAGTTGCAATACAATAAAATACAAGAGGATCAAGATGGCTCTGCTCAGAAGAGCTTACAATCTAATAGGGTAGGGCAGGTAGTACAAAAGGTTCTAATTGTGGGGAATGAGTTGATGGAAGAGGTGAAAGATTAGTTGGAGGTGTGATAGGCTTCCCTGAAGAGATGAGTTTTCAGGGATTGCTTGAAGGTAGCAAGAGAAGGAGATAGGCGGACAGGTTGAGTTAGAGAGTTCCAGAGGATGGGAGAGGCTCTGGAGAAATCCTGGAGACGAGCATGGGAGGAGGAGATGAGGGAGCTTGAGAGTAGGAAGTCTTGGGAGGAACGGAGAGGATGGTTTGGGTGATATTTGGAGAGATTGGTGGTGATGTAGCCGGGGCAGAGTTGTGAATGGCTTTGTATGTTGTGGTTAGTATTTTGAATTTAATTCGCTGGACGATTGGGAGCCAGTGTAGGAATTGGAGAAGAGGGATGGCAGACACTGAGCCGTTGGTAAGGTGGATTATTCTGGCAGCAGCATTCATGATAGACTGAAGAGGGGATAGCCTATGGAGAGGGAGGCCAATGAGAAGAGATTTGCAGTAATCAAGGCAAGAGATAACAAGGGAGTGAATGAGGAGCTTTGTGGTTTCATTTGTTAAAAAGGGGCATATTTTAGAGATGTTACAGAGGTGAAGTCTACAAACTTTTGATATCGATTGGATTTGAGGCTGAAAGGACAGGTCAGAGTCCAGGATTACACCTAGTACCCTGGCATGAGGGGAGGGACTGATGGTTGCATTATTAATTCTGATGGAAAAGTCATGGGGGGGGCAGGAGCAGGAGGGAATATTACCAGCTCAGTTTTAGAGAGCTTTAGTTTAAGGAAGTGGTATGACATCCATGCTATGTCAGTTAGTAAGTTAGTAATGCGAGAGGAGAATGAAGGAGTGAGGTGAGGAGTAGACAGATAGATTTGGGTGTCATCAGCATATAAATGGCATTGATAACTGCCCACAGTTTCCAAGTGACCAAGGGAGGAGGTGTAGATGGAGAAGAGAAGGGGTCCAAGAAGAGAGCCTTGGGGGACCCCGAAAGAAAGGAGTAGTGGAGAGGAGGAGACAGAGTTGTAGGTAACACTGAAGGAGCACTGTGATAGGTAGGAGGAGAACCAGGATAGAGGAGAATCTTGGAGGCCGAGGGAACAGAGTTTATTGAGAAGGAGCGGGTGGTCAACAGTATCAAAGGCCGAAGAGAGGCCAAGCAATAGGAGTATGGAGTAGTGGCCATTGGTTTTAGCAGTTAGTAAATCGTTAGTGAGTTTTAGTAAGGCAGTTTCTGTGGAATGTTGTAAATGAAAGCCAGACTGTAAGGGGTCAAGAAG
The DNA here is from genome assembly GCA_018402905.1 of Glandirana rugosa. Classification (NCBI taxonomy): domain Eukaryota; kingdom Metazoa; phylum Chordata; class Amphibia; order Anura; family Ranidae; genus Glandirana; species Glandirana rugosa. The sequence continues at coordinate 247,807 of BLSH010240985.1, forward strand.
GTTATTTTCACTGAGGTAGGAGCTAAGATGGTTGTAGACTAAATATTCTAGAAGTTTAGAGGTGAATGGGAGCAATGCGATGGGTCTTAAGTTGTTCAGGTTGGTGGAGTCCAGTGAGAGCTTTTTAAGTATGGGAGTGATCTGCGCATGTTTAGAGGGCAGGGGAAAGTGCCACTAGAGAGGGAGAGATTGAAGATGTGAGTGAGGGAGCATAGGATAGAATAGGAGGGTGACCGTAGTAGTTGTGAGGGAACAGGATCCAGGGAACAACTGGTTAGGTGGGCATCTGAGAAAAGTTCCATAATCTCTTCAGTAGTAGCCAGTTCAAAAGAGGAGAGCATTGACTGCGCTGTTAGGCAAAGTATGTTGGATAGGGAAGATGTTCGCACAGTGGCGGTGTCCTCACGTATTGCATCAATCTTGTCTTTGAAGTGATTGACGATCTCTTGGGCAGTGAGTGAGTTAGTGGGTAGAGGGAGTGTGGGACGAAGCAGAGAGTTAAAAGTTGAGAAGAGCAGACGGGGACTGGATGACAAGGTATTAATGAGAGAGACAAAGTAGGCAGGTTTGGCAGCGTGGAGGCAGGATTTGTATTTTAGAAGGACAGATTTATATAAGGTGAAGTCCTTTAGGCATTTGGTTTTACACCACAGTCACTCAAGAGCACGGCAATGTCTCTTGATATTTCTAGTGTTGTCAGTTTGCCATGGTTGTAATGGTCGGGGCCTGATTCTGCGTGTAGTTAGAGGAGCAAGTGCATCCAGTGATGATGAGGGTGAACTGTTATATACAGAGGTGGCCAGGTCAGGACAAGACAGGGGAGAGATTTTGTCATGTAGGTGGTCAATAGCAGAATAGAGAAGAGAAGGGTTAAAGTGGCGGAGGTTCCTACAAGTGATTGTTTGCTGCTTGGAGGGATGGGTGGTTGGAGGCAAGGATATAGTGAAACTGATGAGGTTGTGATCAGAGAGAGGAAAGGGTTGTTGGTGAGGTTGCCAGGATTGCAGAGATGGGAGAATACAAGGTCAAGTGTATTACCACTGGAGTAAGCGGAAGTGTGTGTCCATTGGATTAGGTCAACAGATGAGGTTAAGTTGAGAAGTTGATCTGTAGCTGGGCTATTAACAGTGACAGACATGTTGAAGTCACCAAGAATGATCGTGGGTATTTCAGAGGAGAGAAAGTAGGGTAGCCAGGCAGCGAAGTCATCAAAAAAGCGTGATACTGGTCCAGGAGGCCGATAGATTGCTGCAAACCTTAGAGAAATGGGAGAAAACAGATGAATACAGTGCATCTCGAAAGAAGAGAGGGGTAGAGAGGGGGGCTAGGAAGGACTTGGAAGGTGCATTGAGGGGATAGAAGGAATCCCACTCCACCTCCTTTTAGTCCATTGGGTCTGGAGGAGTGAGTCCAGTGAAGACCACCATGGGAGAGGGCAGCAGGAGAAGCTGTGTCAAGAATTTGAAGCCAGGTTTCAGTTATGGTGAGTATGTTAAATCCATGAGAGATGAACAGGTCATGCACATATGTGAGCTTATTACAGACGGAGTGGGCATTCCAAAGGGCGCATGAGATTGGGGGACTGGTTTGAGGAAGCAGCGGGACAGAAATTAAATTGACTGGATTGCGGTTGTTGCTAGAGGAGGAGGGGTGCCAGTTATGTGGTTTGCAGTTAGAAAATGGAGGGCTAGGATTTGGAGAAATGTCACCTGAGACAAGGAGAAGAAAGAGGGTGAGGAAGGTAAGATGGGAGTGGGATGTGTATGAGCGCACATGTCTAACTGTTCTGGTGTTTAGGTCAACATGCTGGTTCAGCAATTGCAAAAGGTGATAGGTGGAGTAGTTGGGAGAGGGTAGAAGTGAGGGTGATATGTGCATGCTGTGGGGTAGTGATGAGGGATAGAACAAGGATAGTTTATGGATAGAAAACACTGATGTGAGAAGGAAGAGTAGAAGGAGCACGTTGGTGGATAGAGTGGTAATAAGGCTTCAAATAAATTCAAATTCAAATGCTGGTTTACTTGCCGTGTTTCCAGAGTGGAGCAGAGTTGTATCTTCATCCAGCTTTAGTTAACCTGCTTTTGTTAAACTGCAGAAGTGAAAATGCATACCACTCGTGATAGAGCCACTCAGGAAAGAGCCATGATGTCTACACCATGCCCCTGTCTACGCCTTCCCCATAGGTCGCTTTACATTTATAGGGAGATCGAGTGTGCATGCACTTCTCAATTGTTCATAATATGGGCTGATTTGACACACATGAATGTGAGAGGGGAGCTGGCTAAATCCAGACCAGCCAAATACATAAGCTGGGATTGTAAATGGTAATTGACTCCCTTGATCACTCAAGCCAGATGGGTTGAGAATCAGTCACCAGTTATGTTGTTATTGCAGTGTATATGTTAAAAAGCTAGCATTAAATATAGAAGTTTAAAAATATGGCAGCAGAGAAATTTACCAAAAAATGAAAACAGCAGCAGTTAGACAGTCCAGCAAAGCAGAGTGTACATATGGATAGAAATGTACTTGTAAAAGAGCAGAGAAGGCATGATCAAAATAGGTAACTGAACCGTTTTGTAGTTATAAGGGTACAGATTAAAGGGGGGTGTTGGAAATAAAACAGGGGGAAAGTTAAATAAATATCCAGCTAAATTTTTTTTTCTCAAGAAGTTTATTAACCTGTACAGAACCGCGCTATAGCCGAAAGACGGCTACAGCGCGGCTCTGAAAATCCGGGAGGACGTCCATGGACGTCCTCCCTCGTGCGCGCCCCCCGCGCGCACTCGCAGCCTGCGGCAGCGCGCTCTCGCGGCCGCCGCACGATGCGTGGGCGTGTCCGCGGGTCAGGCGGACTCGATGTCCGCCCGAGACCTCACCTGTAGCAGCCTCAGAACGGGGAACCGCCGATGTAAACACGGCGGTTCTCCGTTCTGTGAATGGGACATAGCAGATCTACTGATCCCTGTCACTGGGATCAGTTAGATCTGTTATGTCCTGACCAGCCCATCACCCCCACAGTTAGAACACACCCAGGGAACATTGTTAACCCCTTCACTGCCCCCTGCAGGTTAACCCCTTCACTGCCAATGACATTTATACAGTAATCAGTGGACATTTAAATTTCTGATCGCTGTATAAATGTCATTGGTCCCAAAAATGTGTCAAAAATGTCCGCTGCAATATCGCAGTCCCGATAAAAATCGCAGATCGCCGCCATTACTAGTAAAAAAAAAAAATAGTAAAAACGCCATAAATCTATTCCCATAGTTTGTAGACGCAATTGCTTTTGCGCAAACCAATCAAAATATGCCAATTGCGATTTTTTTTTACCAAAAATATGTAGAAGAATATATATTGGCCAAAACTGATGAATAATTTTCTTTTTTATATTTTTTTTTTGGATATTTATTATAGTAAAAAATATTGTTCTTTTTTCAAAATCATCGCTCTTTGTTTGTTTATAGCGCAACAAATAAAAACCGCAGAGGCGATCAAATACCACCAAAAGAAAGCTCTATTTCTGGGGAAAAAATAATAAAAATTTTGTTTGGGTACAACACCGCACGACCGCGCAATTCTCATTCAAAATACGACAGCGCTGAAAGCCGAAAATTGGTCTGGGCAGGAGTTTAAGTGCCCAGTAAGGAAGTGGTTAATAACAAAAACAAACAAAGGCAGAAACGTGTACAAAGAATTGGATTCTGCAGCCGTTTAATACAGCATCAATCAGAGTGATAGACAAATTATGCATTAATCATTACAACTCAAAATACAGCATTGATTATATACCCCACACCCTCACCCACTCTATACATTTAGGTTGATCCTTCGCCATTCCAAAACACGGCTCTATAAGACAGAATTTCCCCTCCACATAGTTACATTAGTAGTCTATCTAGTACCAAATCCACCTGCGAGAGACCCGGGATGTCAAGCCAGGGGGACCACAGTTTAGTGAATTTGTTAGGGTGTCCTCTGTGTTGGTGGATGTACTTCTCCAGCTGCAATGTATCTCCTACCTGAACTATCCACTCTTTTACCGTTGGAGGGTCAGGGGCCTTCCGATGTCGAAGAATAAGCTTGCGAGCCTGAAATAAGGCTCTGGTTATTGCCTGTTTCAGGGTGTCTTCTATTGGTAGGTTGTCCAGAATACCTAGTATACATGGTTTAGGGTCAGTAGGGATTGTAACCTGGAAGACCTTATTAATTGTTTGTAGAACCCCAGTCCAGTATAAATGCAGTTTTGGGCATCACCACATGGTCTCTAGAGCATCTTGGCTCATTCCCATTTCAAACAGCCTCACAGGCGTGAAGTGTGCCCGTAGCACTATATACACAATTGGGATAAATGCTGTGCCACATTAAGAGAGCACGTCTGGACTGCCTGCAGAACCTCCTCCCACTGCTCTTCCTCAAAAGTTCACACGCCTCTCTCCCACCTGTCCGCTGCCCTCGAGGGAAATCCCTCCAGAAAAGCAGACAACAGCAAGAAATAGCATTTGGATATAAACCCCCTGAAGAAGGTTACCTCTTCCATGTAGTGAAATATAGGGGTTGGGGAGAGTAGCCACTGTTCCCCACCTGCTTGTGCCTTCATTGCATGTTGTAGTTGTAAATAGTAGAATTGCATTGTTTGTGGGAGGCAGAATCTCTCCCGCAGCACCGGGAAAGGGTTCAGTCCGCCATCAGTGAATATGTGCCTTAGATGTGTTACCCCATATTTCTTCCACCATGTTCCACAATCTAGCATCAATGGTTCTTCATAATATCTATTGTTCCAAATTGGGCTGTATTTTGTAAAGCCCTGGACAGTTTGCAAGTGTCTGGCTTTGTTCCAGACTTTTTGCCCAAGGGCATAAGGGGGGAATCCTTTATTGGATTTTGCATAGACCAATGCCTCCAGGCCTTCTGCTACATCCTGGACTTATGTGACACATAAGAGTTTTAATTGGGTCTCCGTGTGGAGTTCCTCCTCCCTCTTCTTGTCCCAGGGAATGGGTTCTAGCAATATGCTGCAGCTGTGCTGCAATATAGTAAAGCCAAGGGTTAGACATTGCCAAACCCCCAGCATCTTTAGGCTTCTGTAGCTGTTCCAACCTGACTTGTGGGGTTTTACCAGGCCATAGGAGGGATATAAATATAGAATTAATGATGCGAAAGACTTTAAGGGAAATCACCATGTGAGTGTTGTGTAGGATGTATAGGAGCTGAGACATAAAAATAATTTTCACTAGGTTTACTTTGCCTACTAGAGACATTTTAAGTCTCGACCACACCTTGGCCCTATCCCGGATTCTGTCTAGTAGACGTGACAGATTAAGAGAGTTATATTCTCGCGGCTCAGGGGTAACATACACTCCTAAATATTTAAAGTAGGAGGTGACCGGAATATTATATAGCAGCTGGTCCTGGCTATCAGGCAGCTTGTCGATCAACATGATCGATGATTTGGTCCAATTAATCACAAGGCCAGAGTATACGCCAAAGTTCGTAATAACTGACATTGCCTCCCTCAGGGAGTCAGCACACCGCTTCCATCCAACTGAATTTTTAATTCCATGACACATCCCCTTGGATTTTTTATTATTCTTGTATAGATGTATTGTACTTTTATATGGATCTCTATATTAGTTAATATTAGTGGTCCATGTCCTTGTGTCATTGAGCTGTCATTAAATTTAGTTTACTATAGACTATAATAAAACATGTAATATATCAGAAATACTGTATGTCCATCTTATATTGCATTGTTAAAAAAATCAGACATATTAAAATGTATTATTAATTTCCTAATTTCTTTTGATCTTTCCTGGAAAATGTTGATCTGTATTGCTTTTTCTTTTAATAGCCCTTTAATCTTACCAATGATATAACCATTGTGTGCTTTAAATCGTATCCAGGGCTGGCCCAAGACATTGTGCTGCCTGGGTCCAAGAATGAAATGCTGCCCCCCCCCCCCAAAAAAAATCACGCCCACCAAAAGCCCTCCATATGCATTATTTTATATCATGATAATTAAAAGTAAATTTATTTAAAGTCAGATTTACATGCAACAGCACCTTGTCTACATGCAAACTTATATGACATACCATTATGTTCAGTTCCAAGTGGCGGCATAGGGGAAGGCTACGGCAGTATATAGACAGGCTAGGGTAGTATATGGGCAGGCTAGGGTAGTATATGGACAGGCTAGGGCAGTAAAGGAGTGGGTTAGGGCAGTATAGGGGAGGGCTAGGGTAGTATAGAAGAGAAGGAGAGGTGGCCATGGTTCAATTTGCTGCTCCTCTTAAAGTGCTGCCTGGGTCCAATGGACCCACTGGGACCCATGGTAGGGCCGGCCCTGAGCGTATCTATATTTAACTTTTAACAACTCATTTTATTTTCAAAATCCCTTATGCAATTAGATGCATTACTCCTAAAGGCAAAATATTCAGTACTAGGTATTGAGAAGTTATACTCAGGTTTACATTAATACCATTAATGGGTAATTACAGTGGAATTTAATAAAGGTTTTAAGGCAAAATACATTTTCTGCAATTATTGACAATATAACTGGTCTAAGATAAAAGGAAGTATTCAGTATTTGGAAACTGACCTGAACACTGAACGATTTACTAGACAGTTAACAAGCACATAAACATGTATGCTCAGTTCTACATATTTTGCTAACACAAACCAATAACAGCCTTCATGTAAAAGGAATGCCACAATAACAGACAAACAAAAGTATCAAATAAGACGTGTTTACTGAAGCTTTTGGTTGACAACATAGGTCCAAGAACAGAAACATGGTAGATAGAAATATGTACAGTTCTTGATTAATTGCTAACAGATACCCACAAAATTAAAGAACAAAATCAAATGAGGCAAATTACTTTATACAATTCAACAAGCTTCAGCTCTTCCCTTTATACCACCGAGGTATTTCATACCATTACTAATCAAGATTTCCAAGTTTTATTTTTTGCTATAATTGCTTGGAGACAGCATGCCAAGTGTCCCTTTAACAACTGAATACACATCTTCTGGTTAATACACACAATTGCTCTTAAGCTGGCCATGGATAAAGATTCGGCTGGTTTTAGGGGAACCAGCCACCTTTGGTCCATCTATGGCTATTCTTGCTTGAGGGAAGTTGATTTTATGATTGATTTATCTTGAATGGGACTGTTGGAAAACTGTATTTCAATCAGAGCCTGCAGCCAATCAACTGCAGCACTGATCCATGCATTCCAACAGTGAAGAATATCCCGATGTCAGAATACAATAGTAGGGAGGATTCCTCTATCCACACACCTCATTTTTTTTCAGCCCACTGGCTGATTGAAATAAACAATCCATGTATGGCCAGCCTTAATATCTCCAGTGATGTACCCAACAGCATTTTATACTATAAGCACAGTCACTAATGGAAGATACTTGTGTTCCAGTTTTCATATTTCAGCCACAGCCTCTCCAGATCCAATCCCATTATAGTGGACTGCTAGCCAACATCAATGTGTTGTTGGGTCAGGATGCACCCTCACCCAGTATGGCCGATGAATTCTATAATTGCAGGCACTTTCCATCCAAATCCCTGCTTAAATGTTTCCTCTAGCTTTTAATCTCACAACCAATATTAAAGGCAAAACTACCTGCTGCCCCACCTTATGGGAATAAGGTAAATTCAGAAAGCTCTCTTGGAGGGAGCAGTAGCTAATAGGGATCTGCTTTGGGTTGGCCACAACTATGGGTTTGAGGTGAAATGTGCAGGTTCAAGATTCTTGGTCCCACTGAACTTGCACTACATGGCCTGTAAACCAGCAGGCTTAAAAGGGCCAATAAGGGGGCTTTTGGTTAAACCATCCCTCTTACTATAAAAAAAGTTGGCAAAGAGCAGCCATAGTGTTAAGCCTGGTACACGCTATACGCTCTTTCTGTTCAACGCAGCAGGTTGAATTGAAAAAAAATAAAACTGTCAGCTCTGGTCGGAGCTGCTGTACTTATTATGCAAAGTTAGTATAGCAATCTCCCTCACTGAGCTGTTGTGTTGTGACAGGGGAACTGCCCCCCCCCCACCACCAGAACACTCTGATCAGCGTTTCCACCATTGGCTGAGAGCGATGATCAGGAATTGGTCAGCTGCTGGTTTTCCAGCATGCCCCTCCGACAGAAGCCGGCTTATTATTTTATGTTGATGAGGTCCCTTTATTTTGTATTAACCTGCTTTTTTTTTTTTTTTTTTTTTTTTTTACGGTCAGATCCTATCGCCGTACCTAGTTTCCCATGCTTTTTTTGGAGAGCAGTATATAGTTGTGCTCATAAGTTTACATACCCTGGCAGAATTTATGATTTCTTGGCCATTTTTCAGAGAATATGAATGAGAACACAAAAAAGTTTCTTTCACTCATGGTTAGTGTCTGGCTGAAGCCATTTATTATCAATCAACTGTGTTTAAATCATAATGACAACAGAAACTACCCAAATGACCCTGATCAAAAGTTTACATACCCCAGTTTTCAATACCGTGTATTGCCCCCTTTAACATCAATGACAGCTTGAATTTTTTTGTGGTATTTGTGGATGAGGCTCTTTATCGTTTCAGATGGTAATGCTGTCCATTCCTCTTGGCAAACAGCCTCTAGTTCCTGGAAATTCTTGGGCTGTCTTGCATGAACTGAACATTTGATATCTCCCCAGAGTGGCTCAATGATATTAAGGTCAGGAGACTGAGATGGCCACTCCAGAACCTTCACTTTACTCTGCTGTAGCCAATGACAGGTAGACTTGGCCTTGTATTTTGGATCATTGTCATGTTAGAATGTCCATGTACGGCCCATGCGCAATTTCCTGGCTGATGAATGCAAATGTTCCTCCAGTATTTTTTGATAACATTCATTCACATGCATAACTGCATTCATCTTGCCATCAATTTGACCAAATTTTCTGTGCCTTTGTAGCTCACACATCCACCAAAACATCAGCGACCCACCTCCATGTTTCACAGGCCTTGTTGACTCTTCTTCAAATATAGCATTTATTTTTGTGGCCAAAAAGCTCAATTTTGGTCTCATCACTCCAAATGACTTTGTGCCAGGAGGTTTGAGGCTGGTCTCTGTGCCGTTTGGCGTATTGTAAGCAGAATACTTTGCGGCATTTGCGTTGTAATGGCTTTCCTCTGGCGACTCGACCATGCAGCCCATCTTTCTTCAAGTGCCTCCTTATTGTGCATCTTGAAACAGCCACACCACATGTTGCATGTGAGGATTTCAAACTCATTGTAGATGGTTATTACCACTACCTAGGTAGTGGGGCTGTATGTGTTGTTTAGTGGGGGCATGTTTACTTTCCTATAGGATCATCTGGCTTATATAAGGGAGGTGTCAGATGTCACCCACGCTGGTGTATAGCCCTCAGGAGCTGACACTGCCGGTGTTACCATGTGACCAATCCCTATCTGGCCCGATCCTACATTTATTTCAAACATACCGTGCTTGGTGTAAGATGTGGCATTTTGAATAGGTGTGCTTGGTTGAGGGCAACGTTGTCCTTGTTTTAAAGTTTTAATTGTACAAATTTGTTCTCTATTGGTGTTTTTTCAATAAAGTTTATATTCCTCAATCACCTTGTAGCCGCTGTCTGTCCCCCCAGACCCCCATACAGAACACTTTTTTTGGGTTCCCCTTTCTCTCCCCCCCTTTTTCAATTGATGTTTCCCCCAAGACAATGGAACACGCTGCCTTTGTTAATTGTTAATGGTGCCCCAAACACAGCTAGCAAAGTACAATGTGTTTTAGTGCAGTGTGTTTATTAAATTCGAGCCTACCATACTTTTTGTTTGTATGTTTGACAGCCGAGTGAAATGAATAGGTTGTCAGGAACGCATGGGAATTTGCAGGAACATGCATGTTCCAATGTGAACTGGGCTTGAGCCTAGGTTCACACTGACAGCGGGAATGAAATTGTGCGAGGTCAGCTTTCCCTGACCATATTTGGTCAATGATATCACTGCAGCACCCTGAATCTGTCATTTAGCAACATGGTTTTCCAGTAGACTATGCCTACTCTCAGAGAGCTAAAGCTGGAGTTGTTGGTTGCTCTAGGGAATGCAAAAGGTTTGCGTTTGTTTGTTTGAAGGTGTCAGGGACAAGCCCGACATCGTATAGAGAGGTATCCTGCTCTGTACTAGTTTAGCGCCAGATGGCAAGGTTTTGTTTTTGCAAATTCTGTTTGTTTTATGACCTGCAACCTTTACGAAATAAAACTGGCAAACCGCCAGATTTTAAGAAAGTTTGCCTACAAACTGCCTTCTTCCCAGGACAGGTGATCCACATGAGCTAATCTCCCACACATGGTGAAGTTCAGTGGGCAACTTTCCAAAATGGAGGAATTGGTGAAGGCCCTGATACAAGCCAATGCATCTCAGCGGGAAACCAACTGTCAGGTCGCAGAGGCCACTGCAGCCCAGCAGGAGGATACTCACCAGGCAATTGCAGCACAACAGGAGACAGACCGGCAGTTTGCGGAAGCCCTGCTGGAGTTAAAGAAAGGGTCCGCACCTCCCATGTCAATGGAAACAAAATATGTACGTGTCGCTTACCACCTGCAGAAGATTATACCTGTGGATGACGTGGAGGCGTACCTCACGACTTTTGAATGATTCGCTCTTCGCGAAAGAACAGTGGGCGGGACTGTTAGCACTATTCTTCACCGTGAACCCCAAAAAGCCTATTTTGATTTGGAACCATATAAGGCCCAGGACTATGAGACTCTAAAGCAGGGATATGCAATTAGCGGATCTCCAGCTGTTGCAAAACTACAAGTCCCATCATGCCTCTGCCTCTGGGTGTCATGTTTGTGGCTATCATAGTCTTGCTATGCCTCATGGGATTTGTAGTTCTGCAACATCTGGAGGTCCGCTAATTGCATATCCCTGCTCTAAAGGGAGAGATACTCGCACGCCTTAGGGTCACCATGGCAGTCCAGGCCCAACAGGTACATCAGTGGGCCTACTGCACGCAGATGTTCGACCTGATCCATCTCATCAAGAAGTGGTTACAGCCAGAGACTTTGCTAGGCCCTTAGCTCATGGAGCGTGGTCATGGAATGGTATCTGCGTACGCTCCCTGTAACGTTGAGGAAGTGGGTCAGCCATGGAGACCCCAAAATGGCAACCCAACTGGTGGACCTCATGGAGGGATACAGTGCGGCTGAGGACGTGTGGCACTCCAATGTATCTAGGGGTGAAAAATCGCCCAACGGAGCCGGTGAGGCAGTCCCAACGCTCTAGGGTGTCGGGAAGATTAATAAGACTGCTGTAATGACTAATGAGACTATGGGACCTAGACCTGGAGACTGGCTAAAGAAGCAAGGAAGGTCATGGGGACCCTTGAGAGGACTGGGTATAGAGCACATACAGTGCTACTGATGCCATGCATTAGGCCATATTGCTGCCAATTGTCCCCTGAATGATGAACCCATGTAATGCGATTATGCTTACTGTATGTGAACAGACACCTTTCTCTTTTTGCACAGGTCGCATATACAGCATCATGTTCAGGTCGCATGGAGAAGCAAATGTGTGTGATTTCTATTGATGGGAAACCAGTCACTGCACTGCTGGACTCTGGTAGTGTGATAACGTTGGTCAAAAGCAATTGTGTAAATCCTGCAAGGTTACACCCTAGCACTGTCGGAGTTTGCATCCATAGGGACACTTGTGACTACCAGAAGGCGGTGGTTGAGATTGACACCCCCTTGGAGCAGTGTGACACATTCAGTGGGGGTGGTACCTTCACTGCTTCATGAAGCCCTAGTGGGGAGGGATTTTTCCTATTTTTGGAGGTTATGTGAACGCAGAGAGTCTGGGGAATAGAGCTCCCCCTGCTGAGGAAGCACAGGAACTTGCACCAGACCCTTTTTGCCAAATGGAAGGGGAGACTGGTGGCAGGGCCGAGGAAGAAGGAGACCCTCTTCCTTTTCCTGTAATGGCAGGGGAGCCGGAGGAGCCATAAGGTAGTTTCCAGATAGTAGAAGAAAAGTGTATAATACCGCACTAATGTCAAAGACCCCCAGAAAAAGCTGCAACATATAAATATACAATACACATATCCAAACCCGAAACAGAAAAACAAAAATGGGCCGCGCTGGACAATGGTGAAAACACAAACTGTGAAAGTGAGATTAGGTAAGGTCTCTATAGATTAGGGTCCATAGAAGTAAACCCTATGGGTAAAGGTCCATGCAAACTGCATAAATATACATTATCACCTGTGAAGTGATATAAATGAATGATACAAATTAAACAGATAAGTGAAATTTCATAAAAATGTAAAGTGCTCAGATGTAAACAACTGTTTGAAATGGCAATAGCAGTTTGAGGTTATCGCCCAGTGTTTCACACACAAAAATCAGGTAAATAAAGTCCATAAACATAAAGTATCTCACAAAAGCAAGTACACCCCTCACATTTTTGTAAAAATTTTATTATTACTTTTCATGTGACAACATAAATGATACTTTTCTACAATGTAAAGTAGTGAGTGTACAGCTTGTATAACAGTGTAAATTTGCTGCCCCCTCAAAATAACTCAACGCACAGCCATTAATGTTGATACTACTGGCAACAAACGTGAGTACACCCCTAAGTGAAAATGTCCAAATTGGGCCCAATTAGCCATTTTCCCTTCCCGTTGTCATGTGACTCATCGGTGTTACAAGGTCTCAGGTGTGAATGGGGAGCAGGTGTGTTAACTTTGGTGTTATCGCTCTCACTCTCTCATACTGGTCACTGAAAGTTCAACATGGCACCTTATGGCAAAGAATTCTCTGAAGATCTGAAGAAAGAATTGTTGCTCTACATAAAGATGGCCTAGGCTATAAGAAGATTGCCAAGGTCCTGAAACTGAGCTGAGGCATGGTGTACAGTGGTTTAACAGGACAGGTTCCACTCAGAACGGGACTTGCCATGGTCGACCAAAGAAGTTGAGTGCACGTGTGCAGCGTCATATCCAGAGGTTGTCTTTGGGAAATAGACATACGAGTGCTGCCAGCATTGCTGCAGAGGTTGAAGGGGTGGGGGGTCAGCCTGTCAGTGCTCAGACCATACGCCGCACACTGCATCAAATTGGTCTACATGGCTGTTGTCCCAGAAGGAAGCCTCTTCTAAAGATGATGCACAAGAAAGCCCGCAAACAGTTTGCTGAAGACAAGTAGACTAAGGACATGGATTGCTGGAACCATGTCCTGTGGTCTGATGAGACCAAGATAAAATTATTTGGTTAACATGGTGTCAAGTGTGTCTGGGGGCAACCAGGTGAGGAGTACAAAGACAAGTGTGTCTTGCCTACAGTCAAGCATTGTGGTGGGAGTGTCATGGTCTGGGGCTGCATGAGTGCTGCCGGCACTGGGGAGCTACAGTTCATTGAGGGAACCATGAATGCCAACATGTATTGTGACATACTGAAGCAGAGCATGATCCCCTCCCTTCAGAGACTGGGCCACAGGGCAGTATTCCAACATAATAACGACCCCAAACACACCTCCAAGACAACCACTGCCTTGCTAATTAAGCTGAGGGTAAAGGTGATGGATTGGCCAAGCATGTCTCCAGACCTAAACCCTATTGAGCATCTCTGGGGCATCTTCAAATGGAAGGTGGAGTAACGCAAGTTCTCTAATATCCACCAGCTCTGTGATGTTGTCATGAAGGGGTGGAAGAGGACTCCAGTGGAAACCTGTGAAG
>BLSH010240985.1:278644-294314 GCA_018402905.1 Glandirana rugosa
CCAAGACAACATTGGTTTGGTACCAGTTCATCTGGTTGAGTTTTAAAGTCGGTGTTGACCCGAAAAACAGTTCTCCTTACCCGTCGAAATGGCGGACTCTTCTATTTCTCGGAGTAGGTGTTTATCGTGTTTTATTAAGTTCGGTTTTGTACACTACGTGTTATTCCTCCGTGAATTTCTTTCTACCCGACATACCAGCTGAGTGGTTTTCTTTCGGTAACGATACGTTTACGGTGATTATCACAACTCGCTTGGGCCTGACATTGCAAGCCCAGGCATGGCTTGAAATCCCACAGGCACCGTGCCTGGGCCTGGGCCTGTAAAGTTTTTAGCAAGCCGAACCCGAACGATTTTTGAAATGTCCGGGTCCGGGTCCGTGCCACGGACACCCTAAAGTTCGGTACGGACCCGAACGTTACAGTCCGGGTTCGCTCAACACTATTAGTGGCATTTGCATAGCAATGGCTTTCTTTTGGTGAGTCGACCATACAGCCCATCTTTCTTTAAGTGCCTCCTTATTGTGCATCACATGTTTTGGCTTGAATTATTTTGTGCTATTTGTGGATGAGGCTCTTTATCTTCTCAGGCGGTAAAGCTGCCCATTCCTCTTGACAAAAAGCCCAGTTGTGGCTGAAATTTTGAGTTGGTCTACTTGACCATGGTTTGGTTACAACAGAACCCCTCATTTTCCACTTCATGATTAGAGTTTGGCATTCTCAATTCCTCAGATATCTTTTTATATCCCTTTCCTGTTTTATACAGTCCAACTTTTCCTGCAGATCCTTTAACAATTCTTTTTCTTTCCCCTTGACTCATAATCCAGAAACGTCAGTGCAGCACTGGATGAAAGATGCAAGGGTCTGTCAGGAGTCCAGAAACTCATCGACCTTTTATACACACACACACACACACACACACACACACACACACACACTAATTACAAGCAAACAGATCACGGGTGAATATGGTTACCTTTAATAGCCATTCAAACCCATTTGTGTCAACTTGTGTGCATGTTATCAGGCCAAAATCACCAGGGTATGTAAACTTTTGATCAGGCTCAATTGGGTAGTTTCTGTTGTCATTATGATTTAAAAAGAGTTAACACAGTTGATTGATAATAAATGGATTCAGCCAAACACTAACCATGAGTGAAAAAAATGTTTTTGTGTTATCATTCATATTCTCTGAAAAATAGCCAAGAAATCATGAATTCTGCCAGGGTATGGAAACTCATGAGCACAACTGTAATCTCTTCACTGCAGTTTGTCCTCTCAGTCATATGGAAAATAGGCAGTCATTTGAAGCCTGGAAAGGTTTCTACTACCTTCTCTTCTCAGCTTCTTAACGCAATATGAAGCCTTAAGCTGGCCCTAGATAGATCAACATTTTGGCCAGTCCACCAGGGACTGGATGAATTTCGATCCATTTATGGCTTTTCCCACTTGAAAGATGTCGATCTAACGATAAGCTTCTATCAAACAGGAATGTTGAAAATTTCTCATTTGATCAGCAGCTGCAGCCAATTGGCTCTAGCAGCGTTCATTATATTCTGACAGTGGAGGAGTCCCTGCGTTTAGAATACACAGCAGGGAGGATTCCTTCATCCAACTTGCTTGTGCGGATGTGGGAATCGGTTCCTTTTTTTTTTTTTTTCAATCAGCCCACTGGCTGAAAATCATCTATGCCCAGCCTTATTAGACTTTCACCAACAGCATTTTTTGCAGAGGTATTCATACTTTTTTGGGGGGTGCGGAGGCTATTTTAGTGTGGTTTAGCATATATGAGGAGGGTAGTCTTTTCAATATGAAACCAAAATCAAGAACACAGGCAGACTCAAGGGCAGACTCGATGGACTACTCAGTCTTTTTCTGCTGCCACTTCTCTGGGTTTCTATGAGGGATGCATAGAATGCTCCAGTAAGAAGTATGGGCTGAGGGGCTTTCACACTAAATTTGGATGACCTTGTATGTTTGTCCCCTAGTCATTCTGCAGAATCCTAGATTTGTGTGGATAGATGAAAAATCCAAGGATAAAATTAAATAACAGATACTGAGGTCTAAGTACAGTAGAGATGTGAGATTTACTGTTATAAACATTGTATGTACCTTAAAGAAAAAAAAATGTTTGACTATAAACAAATTCCTCCCGCCTTATCTAGGAGGATGCTGTATGCAGAAACCATAACAAATGTCAGCATAAAACCAGGGTCGTAGATAATTTTTTGTTCCGGGGGGGGGGGGGGGGTTTCAGCAGCAGGTACTAAATAAAAGTCTTTTTAAGCACTTCACTACCCGTGTATTGCAATAATACGCTGGCAAGGTGCACTACCCATCATGGGTAGACGTCTTGTGACGTCCTCCCGTTTTCTCCACTCTACGGGCCCCCGGGGGCCTGCATCGCAGTGATCGGGGATCGGACATGCCCCTTGGGACTCAGCCCATCTGTGATCGGGATAAAGAGGCAATAAAATTGGCTCCTTACAAAAATATCACTGGAGAACCTATCAAATTATTTCCCCACACAGCTCTTTTTGGGCTGGAACTCACCAACTGGCACTCAAAATACAGATCAATTATCACTCACATACTAATCGCTGCCCGCTTATCCATAACCAGACTCTGGAAACAACCAACTCAACCTACATTGCAAAAAGTTATCACAACAGTGAATGATCATCTGGAAATGGAAACCCTGTATGCTAGAGCACACATGGCAACAGAGAAGCTACATAAAAACTGGGAACC
This sequence comes from Glandirana rugosa, assembly GCA_018402905.1. Lineage (NCBI taxonomy): Eukaryota > Metazoa > Chordata > Amphibia > Anura > Ranidae > Glandirana > Glandirana rugosa. The sequence continues at coordinate 281,392 of BLSH010240985.1, forward strand.
ATGGCTAAGGAACCAGAGAGAAGCACCTCCCCCATAGAACCCAAACTATAAAATAAGATAAAAGACAAACCGGACACCGCAAAATAAAACCCATATAATCCATAGCCAGAGGAGAGACTAAATAGGAAGTCAACAACATATGATACAAGTCTTGAATATTCATGTTTAACCGATATTAACCTACGGAACACAGGACAATGTAACAAGTTTTTTTTTTCTCTGCCATATACTCCCAATAACCCAAACGAATTCCGTAGACTCCTCTTATTACCACCAGATTAGTCTTTCCCACTCTCGTTCACACACTCCCCCTATGGGGCTCCTGAAACTTCACACAAGATCATCTACAATCCAACTTTAGTAAAATAGAGACCGCCATGCCCCCCCCGAGACACAGATTTGCTCCCCTAGAGGGGTGTCCGGGGTAAGGCACGGAGGCCCACAAAATCAACAAGAGAACCACAGTACTTTTTATATTGTCCTGGCTTTATATGTCATCAACCTAAATGCATAAGTATATTCCTGAGTAATCAATAATGTATTTCAGTTGCAATAACACCTATGAGAATATCTGTTCACTACTCTTGCAACATATACAAACATTGTTAACTGTATTCTTGTTTCTCGTATGAAAACCAATAAAAATTCATTATAAAAAAAAAAAAATTGGCTCCTTACCACGTGACCGGCTGTGTCCTATCACAGCCGGCCACTTCCGACATTCCTGTGCACGCCACTCAGCGCGATGATCGGGGTTGAGGCTTGTCCCTCGGACAAAGACCAACCCCAATCAGGGTAAAGAGCCAGTGGAATTAGCTCTTTACCACGTGACTGAGTGTGTCCAATCACAGCTGGTCACAGAATGTCAACAAACCGCGGTAAAGAGCGGTTACCGGGTTCTCCTCCTCACACACCGATCGTGTATGAGAAGGAGATTGCGGTAACAGCTCATTACCACTTACCAGTTCACACTAAGCACACCGATTGCCCCCTCCCAGTAATAGAGGACCTGTCACCACCCCATCAAAGTACCTGTCACAGCCCATCAGAGTACTCAAGTACCTGTCACCAACCCATCAGAGTACCCGAGTACCTGTCACCAGCCCATCTGAGTACCCGAGTACCTATCACCAGCCCATCAAAGTACCTGAGTACCTATCACCAGCCCATCAAAGTACCCGAGTACCTGTCACCAGCCACATAGCATGTACCCGAGTACCTGTCACCAGTACATACCAAATATTACCCCCCAAAATACATTCTGCTACTCGTCCTGAGTATGACGATACCACATGTGTGAGACTTCTACTGAGTACCCAAGTACTTGTCACCAACCCATCTGAGTACCCGAGTACCTGTCACCAGCCCATCTGAGTACCCGAGTACATGCCACCAGCCCATGAAAGTACCCGAGTACCTATCAGCAGCCCATCAGATTACCCAAGCACCTGTCTGCAGCCCATCAGAGTGCCCAAGTACCTATCTGCAGCCAATCAGTGTACCCGAGTACCTATCTCCAGCCCATGCCTCATAGAATATACCTTGGGGTGTTTGCTTGTCAAAATGGTCATTTTGTGGGTGATTCCATTGTCCTGGTGCTCCAGAACCTTCAATAGAGTGACAGGTAGGAATGAAATTAAATGAGAAATGAGGGCGCATGCGCGGAGCCAGACCGAGCGGTCATGCAATTCTAGCTCTCCGCTACACGGAGCCGTAAATGACCTGATCACAGCGGACTAACAACTGAAAAACAGTCTATTCAGCTGCAGATACTGCACGAAGTCCCGGTCCCTTCGTTGGGCTGACCCTCATGGTTCACGGGGGCTCCAAAGTGAAGTATAAAGCTTCTACCATCAAGGAGGCCCTGTCACGAGGCACCCTAAAGATGGCGGCGGCACATTCAGAGCCGAAGGGGAGCGGAGAGCCTAAAACGCCGAAAGCACGTAAGCATATTATGGGATCTCCCTCGTCCCCCGATGAACTGCTAGCTGATCCCCTACCCTCCCTTAGCTCAGGATCGGGTACAGTAGCCACCCCAGAGCTTTTACAACAGATAGAGCATATGCTCAATAAGGCCCTGCGCCAGACCTCGGACCATATTACATCCAGCCTCACCAGAGAGATAAGGGAACTAGGGGCCCGCACCGCCGCCCTAGAAGATAGGACAGACGAGCTTGAAGCCCAAACCCAAAATTACATGACAGAAGTGGAAAACCTCAAAGAGGAAAACCTCTTACTGCAGAACAGGCTGGAGGATTTTGAGAACAGGGCTAGGAGATCGAATCTCCGCATAAGAGGATTGCCAGAAACTATGATGGATGTCCAATCGACAATAACTGCTCTATTTCAAGAGCTACAGCCAGCTATACCCATTGAACGATTGGAAATGGATAGGGTCCATAGGGCCCTAACCCCTAAAAAACAGGAAGGTCCACCACGCGATATTATCGCTAAAATGCATTTTTATCGCACAAAAGAGCAACTGCTAGCTGCAGCTAGAGAAAAAGGTGATCTCTCCTTTCAGGGACACAAATACCAGATTTTCCCGGACATATCTCAGGCAACAATTTCAAAACGCAGAGCTATGAAACCACTGCTTGCCATACTGCAACAAAAACAAATTATATATCATTGGGGATTTCCATTTTCTATCAGATTCACCTATAACGGTCTGAAACATAGATGCAATAACATGGATGACCTACAACAAACCCTACAAGAACTGCATTTAACAGAGGAACGACACCAATCCGGTATGTCCCGTCGCAGAGCAGCTGCAACATCCCCTTCCAAATCATGGTCCTCACCAGGTAAACAGGCTGAAACACATATCCATAAGCGAAGTCGCATGGGCACCCAAGCCCATGACTCAGAAGACACCATGGACTGATAAGGTTCCTGCTACCTCAAAGAATGCAAGACACCCGGACGGGTTCTGTTCAGCACCAAATTTGATGCCTTACTCTATAGTTCAGCTATTTTTGTCACCTGAGGCTATTCATCAGCTATACAATGCATATGATTGTCGAGCACATCTCTTTCCGGTTACATTGTTCCCTGTTTTCAAGAATCTTCCACAATCATATCCTTCCAACCCATCAAATTACTTTTGTCACTTAGCCACTATCACTCAGGTTTGGATCTAATCCAATCCTCTCATCTCAAAGTCCTTTTACACTAAAATTACTATTCACCCTTTTCACCCTGGATCCCTACATACAGATTGGACAATCTTAGAGGAATGGAACAAGTAACGCATTCCTCTAAGGATGACTATTAGTAAATATAGACACAATAAATCCATATCATCCCTGGATGGAGATGAAGAACAGAAATCTTATAAAGCACCACGGGACTAAATCCAGGGTCAGATTGTTTTTTTTGACAGTTTCAATTGGTTCTAAAGTTGTTGACCGCTAGGTTTTGTACATTTCTCTTTTTTTGTATTTCTCCAGGTCCAGACTCCGTGCAGTTGACCCATGTGCCCTCTTAGCTACCTGCATTGGCCCTGGAATAATATTTGGGCCCATGCAGATAGTCCTCGCAATACTGTGGCAGAGTGCTCCACTATGTCACAGTACTGCCTTCTCTGTATACGATTCACTACTCTGTTAACAATGATTATTTCCTGTGCTATTCTAACTTTCAGCTCTCTCTTTCTTCTAGTGTCTCTCTCCTTTCTTACCCCAGCAAATAAGTCCGTGGTTCCTGCCTGCCTAGCTGCCCGAAGGTCCTACACCGGTAAGCTGTACAACATCCTACACACAACATGGCCCCCCTAAACATTTTAACACTTAACGTGCAAGGGTTAAATGTGCCACAAAAACGCACTAAAGCCTTTCGATACTTTAATTCACAAAAGGCCCATATTTTATGCCTACAAGAAACCCACTTCACACCCCAGCAGACTCCGAAATTTTTCAGTGCGCACTACCCACAAGTCTTTACTGCCTCAGCTCCTACCAAAAAGAGAGGCACATTAATAGCCTTTCATAAAACCACTCCCTTTATCCTATCTTATCAGCTATCAGATCCAGAGGGTAGGTTTCTTCTAATAAAAGGGCATATACATGACGTAGAAGTGACCATAGTCTCTTATTATGCCCCCAACCAAAATCCAAACCCCTTTCTCTCCAATCTCCTAAGAATCGTTGACTCACACAAATCAGGCTCACTGATATTATGTGGAGACTCCAACCAATGCATCCACCACTACCTAGATAAATCGCCATACATACCCTCTAATAGCCCATCCAAACAAAATTTCTTACGCATACTAAACAACTATAATTTAGTAGATACATGGCGTGAATCCAATCCAACTAGAAAACGCTATACCTTTTACTCACACCCACACAAAACTTTCACGAATAGATCATATCTTTGTGACCACTGGCCTTTCGCCAGAAATACTCACCTCAGTCATTCTCCCGATCCCTTGGTCAGATCATTGTGCAGTCCTCACCACATTAGCCTCACCTATCCCTAGATCCCAAGACACTGCATGGCACCTCCCGGACCATATTCTCCGACAGCCAGCTCACTGTATCGAAATCAAACAAGCCATACAAGAATATATAACTATTAATAACACAGATGACATTTCCCCACTAACATTATGGGAAGCACATAAACCTGTTCTTAGGGGCTCCCTCCAGCGCCAAGCTGCTAAATTTAATAGAGAACGTAAACTACTAGAACAGAAACTCGAAACTGATTACAATAATAAGTCTCTAGAGTTTAGTCAAAACCCAAATCCCATGACCAGTGCCAACCTAGAGAAAGCCAGGCTGGAATATGATCTATTCCTCACGGAAAACGCTGAAAAATCATTAAGACGCGTTAGGCATAAATATTTCATGAAAGCAAATAAACCTGACACATACCTAGCGCGCCTCCTCAGGAACGCCAACACCCCTAAAAAACCTTTCCGTCTTAATATAAGGAGAGGAACCCTATCCAACAACCCCATTAAAATTGTGCAAAAATTCAGAACTCATTTAGCCAAACTCTATTCCAATGATAATTCCTTTAACAGAGCAGCTGCAGATTAACTTTTCTCTCGCATTAATCTCACTAAAGTAAATAGCTCAGAAGCTGATATGCTAGATAGAGAGATCTCACAGGAGGAGGTCGCTCTCGCTATAAAGGAACTAAAACTCAATAAAAGACCAGGCCCTGATGGCTTCTCAGCCCTTTATTACCGCACCTTCTCAGAGATATTAACTCCCATCATGACCAATGCTCTTAACAGTATCCTCAAAGGACAATCATTTAGACAAGAATCCCTAACCGCAACAATATGCATGCTTCCAAAACCACACTCGGATGAGTCTTCCTGCTCAAACTACAGACCAATATCTCTACTGAATATAGATATAAAAATCTTCTCAAAAATATTGGCAACTAGACTCAAAAGCATCATCGGTCGTCTCATACACAGAGATCAAACTGGCTTTATCCCTATGAGGCAGGCGGGGGATAATGTACGCAGAGCAGTTCTCCTAGCACATACAGCAAAAGCAAGAAAGATCCCGACATGCTTTATTTCGCTTGATATTAAGAAAGCGTTCGACTCGGTATCCTGGTCTTATATGTATTATACTCTAGCGCAATGGGGGTTTGGGCCTAAATATACACAATGGGTATCAGCTTTATATAATAAACCTCAGGCCACTATAAAATATGCCGGATACAGGTCAGACCCTTTTCCTATTGAAAGGGGGACCCGCCAAGGGTGTCCACTTTCACCCTTGCTGTTTGCTCTTAGTATTGAACCACTTGCCTGCCTCATTAGGGAAACCAAAGAAATAACGGGTATTGAGCTGGGTGGATACCAGCACAAGATATGCCTCTTTGCTGATGACATCCTACTGTTTTTGACATCACCTCAAATATCTGGCCCTAATCTCTTCCCCCTATTGACTAAATTCGCCTCTATATCAGGGTTGGTAGTTAACCCCAGCAAATCTAGAGCATTGAACATTTCCCTCTCCACCGTAGAACTGGAAAGAGCCAAAACTGCACTCCCCTATACATGGGCACCCTTCTCAATTCCTTACCTTGGGGTACGCTTAACAGCGGACTATGACAAGTTATATACTGCCAACTATCCCGAAACACTTAAGACAATTTCTAACCTTTTGCAAACTTGGTCCTCCCTCCCGATATCATGGCTAGGAAAGATTAATGTAATTAAAATGGTGATGCTACCAAAATTGTTGTATCTCTTCCGTGTCCTCCCAATTTCTATCCCGTCTTACTTCCTACGCATAATCCAAAAGAAAGCAGAAGGCTTCATATGGGGCAAAATAAGACCAAGAGTAGCCAGAAAAACGTTATACTTACCCAAGACGAATGGAGGTTTGGGAGTCCCCAATTTCACTGCCTATTATAGGGCCGGACAGCTAGCTAATCTTACCAAATACCATGCAACTAAAGAGACGCCACTCTGGATACATATTGAAGCCACTGAATGTGACCCTTTATCGGTTGCTAATCTGCTTTGGTTACAACCAACGACCCGACCTCAAATAAAACACCCAGTAATTAAACACTCCCTCTCCATATGGGACACAATCAAACAGAAAGGCGGTTTGCAGTCCCCACACAACCCTCTCTTATCCTATATGAATAATCCTAAATTTGCCCCAGCGTGGGAGTCCCCCTTCAGCTTTCAAGCATGGACTTCAGCGGGAATCTTAAGGTTACACCATCTGGTAGATCACAGATCTTTTCGCAAGTTCTCTGATCTATCGGAGTCATTTCAACTCCCACCAACAGAACACTTCAGATACTCCCAGATTAAAAGTTTCTTCTCACCGCTGGTGCAAAATAACACTCAGCTATCCCAACTAACTCTGTTCGAAACTTTCTGCAATAAAGACCCACATGCTAGGGGAGTTCTCTCAGCTGTTTATGCACAAATTATGCAAAACTCGAACCAAGTTAGACCAGCTTACGCAGGGAAGTGGGAAAGGGACCTGGGGCGGGAATTTGAACAATCTGAATGGAATGATATATGGGCCAATACAAAAAAATCTTCACCAAGCATCCTAGCGGTGGAAACGAACTATAAAGTACTTTCCAGGTGGTATCTCGTGCCCGCCAGAATAGCTAAATATATCCCAGATTACCAACCACAATGTTTTAGGGGCTGCCCAGAAACAGGCTCTCAGCTACACATTTGGTGGTCTTGCCCAGTCGCACAGAAAGTCTGGCAGGAAGTATTCCAGTTGGCCACTACTTTGTTCGGAATAGAAGTTACTCTGGACCCAGCTGTGGCCCTGTTGAATCTCAAACCAGAGACATTATCACGCACACAGTTTAAACTATTTCTTCATCTCTTAACTGCCACCAAACAGGTTATAGCCAAAGCTTGGAAATCCCCTAACTTAGTATTTGTAGAAATTAAAAACAGAACAACTAATTTCATGATCCATGCCAAATTCGAAGCATTAGAAAAGGACCAAAACCCCAATTTTCAAAAGATCTGGGATCCTTGGATACATAATTGTTTACCTTGCACGTTTGATCACGCAGTTCTATTACCATGGTAATACCTCTGATTACAGTAAAAGGACAGAGGCGGCCGGGCAGGTACGGATTCTCGGAATACATCAATCTCCTCTTTACTCTTCTCCCTTTCTAGCTTTCCACTTTTCTCACCTCTTGCCTTTCTTTTCTACCCTTACCTTCCCTTTCACCAACGTATTTACCTCGAGTACTCTATGTTACCCGTTTAAACCATTTCAAATATCGGTAATATAATATTATAAATATGCAAATATATATAACTAACATTTGTATACCACCACATTGTTATAATCCCAAACAAGATTCTAAGGATATTATACTCAATTTGTTATCAGATTTCTTAGGATGCTTCAGTAGAAATCCATACCAGGCACAGTTTGGCTCCCATGGGGGTGCTGAGTATGGATTTCTCAAATAATCTATACCTTAATTAGTATATATGTAAAGATGCATATGGTTAACAAGTCTATGGGCTCAGCCTCAACAACCGATGTAAGATGCTTTTACCGTTTGAGTACAATTGTTTATTCTTACCTGTATCACTCAATAAAAACTTTTTGACAAGGAAAAAAAAAAAAAAAAGAAATTAAATGAGAAATTTATGCTCCTAGAATGCCTGAAGGTACTACTTCAATATTGGAGCTCTCTATGTGGCCAGGCTGTGTAAAAGTCTCACACATGTGGTGTCGCCATACTCAGGAAGGAGTGGCAGAATATATTTTGGGGGGTAATTTTTGCTAGGTATATGCTATGTGTTAGAAATATCTTAAAAATGTACCACTTTGTCTAAAAATAAAAGAGTTTTCATTTTCTTTCCATGTTTTTTAAAAGACTCATAATGCCTCATAGAATATACGTTGGGGTGTTTGCTTTCCACAACTGGGTCATTTTGTGGGTATTTCCACTGTCCTGGTGCTCCAAGGCCTTCAAAAGTGTAATAGGTCATCAGGAAATTAGATGTCCAATTTATGCTCCTAGAATGCCTGATGGTGCACCCTACATATTGGACCTCTCTATGTGGCCAGGCTGTGAAAAAGTCGCACACATGTGGTATTGCTATACTTGGGAGGAGCAGCAGAATGTATTTTGGGGTGTAATTGAAGTATGCCTATGCTGTGTGTGAGACATAACTTGTTGTTATTATTATAATTTTTTTTTTTACACAAAATTGTCATAATAACAATTTCTTAATTTTCCCAAGAATTGTGGGAAAAAAATACAACTTCAAAAAAACTCACCATGCCTCTTACTAAATACATTGGTATGTCTGCTTTTCAAAAAGGGGTAATTTGGGGGGTATTTGTACTTTCCTGACATTTCAGGGCCTCAAGAAATGAGATAGGCCGTTAGTGCATCAGGTGTGATCAATTTTCAATGGATTTGCACCATAGCTTGTGGACTCTATTAGGCTCCATGCACACTGAAGCTGATAAGCGACTGTTTATGGTCGTTTGGGAATTTTTTAACAGCCCATAAATGCCCCTTTATGCTGTCCTATGTGTCCATGCACACATGGACATTTATTGTTGTTTAACAACAGTGGCGTTTATGGGCTATTATCTGAACGCCCTGAATTGGCGTTCAGGAGTCATTCTTCTGACCACAAAAAACACTAGACGCCGATAAACGCTCATAAATGCTGCTAAATGGCAGTTTATTGGCGTCCATCGCTTTTTTTAATCAATAGAAGCTAATGAAGTTTAAAAAAAAAAAAAAAGAAGAAAATAAAGCTTAAAAATGCAGACGCCGATAAACGCACATAAATTTTGCTTACAAAATGCTGCTAAAAGCATGTTTTCTAAGCAGCGTCTCCTGCCACATAATCCGACACCCAGAGAGCGTCCAGTGTGCATGGAGCCTAACTTTCACACAGACCAAATAATATACACTGATTTGGGTTATTTTTACCAAAGATCTGCAGCAGTATAGGTTTTGGCCCAGATTTATGAACAAAAATGACTTCTTTACAAAATGTTTTTTTCAAACTTGTCTCTCTCTTTTCACTTATGTCGCAAAAAATAAAAAACCCAGAAGTGATTAAATATCACCAAAAGAAAGCTCTATTTGAGTGAAAAAAAAAAATGATAAAAACGTTGTTTGGGTACAGTGTTGCATGGCTGAGTAATTGTCATTCAAAGTGTGAGCGCTGAAAGCTGAAAATTGGTCTGGGAAGGAAGAGGGTACAAGTGCCCTGTATTGAAGTAGTTAAATAACACAAATTGCGCCAAATTCATAGACTGGAAAAAGGAAAACCTGTGTGTTGCTCATAGTAAGCAATCACATTCTTAATTCTACTTTCTCAGATCCTCTTGAAAATTTAACCTGATTTCATTTTTGCCTTCTTTCAGTTTTTATGAACATTGCCCAGCGAGGGTGGCTATTGTCCAGTCTAAAGCCTGGTACTGTTTGAACGAAAAAAAACCTGACAGATCAGTGTACTAACACACACAATGTTGGTACAGCAATCTCCCCCGCTGTGCTATTGTGTTCTGACAGTGGGGTGCCCCCGCCACCAGTACACAGCCGTCTCTGCTCTCTGTGGTTGGACTGCTTACCACAGCGTAGAGCACTGTAATAACCAATCTTACTGGGCAGGTGCAAAGGGTACCATCTTGTGGAAGGCAACACACTCACATATTCCATACATACAGAACATACCTCAGAACTTTCAAGCTTGAGAATGAGTGTGGCCAAACGGGATAGTGGAGGGTCTTAATGGACATGGTTAAACAAAACCTGGGCTTCCTTGTACCTATAAGATATGCAGAGACAGTCTTCCATAATTGCTGTTGTGTTAGCCTACTAGGCCCTGACTGTTTACATGTAGCGATTCAGGATCCCTTCCATGGCACCAGCACATGATCAGTGTGACAGGGTCAAAGACAGGGTTCGTATACACACACTACCTCCCTAAACACACATAGGTGGGGCACACGCGGCATCCATGGCAACACCGCTTACCTGGTGGTAGAACTTATTGAATGTAAAAATGTTGTTATTCAAATTACTGTAACTCTAAGGCCTTACCTCCAGCCACTGCACATACCCCCACCTCATGAGGAATAGATGTGTAGAGGGACTCAACATCAACCCTGACCACCAAAAAGTCCTCCAGGATACGAAGCTCAGTTAACCTACGCAAGATATCAGCTTTATCGAGAACAAAGGGAGGGAGCTTGGCTACCAAATGTTTAAATTGGTGGTCAACATAGCCATCAAAGCCCCCCAGGGGCTACCCATCCCAGAGACAATTGATCTCCAGGTGGCTGCTCTGCATTCTTGAGAACCTTTGGGATCATGTAAAATGTAGGTACATTGTACCAATCTACTGTCAGGTATTAACAAACAAAAACTAGATCCCGTCACTGAATATAGCTCGGTTTTCTTTACACTAACAGAGCTGTGTTCGGGCAAGATCGGATCTGATCACCAGATGCCAGTAGTCAATCATTGGCAGGAACACGGTGATCAGCATGTGCTGTGACAAATCACCGTACAGTGGGAACAGCGTGCTATGAAAGCAGAATCATACAGTATCTTACAAAAGTGAGTACACCCCTCATTCCAACAGGATACAGTAACAACCCCAAACACACGTCCAAGACTACCACTGCCTTGCTAAAGAAGCTGAGGGTAAAGGTGATGGACTGGCCAAGCATGACTCCAGACCTAAACCCTATTGAGCATCTGTGGGGCATCCTCAAACGGAAGGTGGAGGAGCGCAAGGTCTCTAACATCCACCAGCTCCGTGATGCCCAAGAGGCTTAAGGCAGTGCTGGAAAATAATGGTGGCCACACAAAATATTGACACTTTGGGCCCAATTTGGACATGTTAACTTAGGGGTCTACTCACTTTTGTTGCCAGCGTTTAGAAATTAATGGCTGTGTGTTGAGTTATTTTGAGGGGGCAGCAAATTTACACTGTTATACAAGCTGTACACTCACTGCATTTCTTCAGTGTTGTCACATGCAAAGCTATAATAAAATATTTACAAAAATGTAAGATAGATAGATAGGATAGATAGGATAGATCTCCTCAATGCCTTACCTTTACACAGACAATCCCTACTTCAGTCCATCATGAATGCCGCTGCCAGACTCATCCATCTTACAAACCGCTCAGCGTCTGCTACCCCTCTCTGCCAATCCCTGCACTGGCTGTCACTCGCCAAACGAATTAAATTCAAAATACTAACAATAAGTTACAAAGCCATCCACAACTATGCCCCCAGCTACATCACTAACCTAGTCTCAAAATACCAACCTAATTGTCCCCTACGTTCCTCCCAAGACTTCCTGCTCTCTACTTCCCTCATCACCTCCTCCCATATTCGCCGCTAGGACTTCTCCCGAGTCTTTCCCATCCTCTGGAATTCCCTACCCCAATCTGTCAGGCTGTCTCCAAATCTATCCACTTTTAGGCGATCCCTGAAAACTTTCTTCAGAGAAGCCTATCCTGCCTCCACCTAACAACTACACTTATTTTCTACATCAGCTCATCCCCCACAGTTATTACCCTCTTGTATGACTTGGCCCTCCCTCCTAGATTGTAAGCTCTAACGAGCAGGGCCCTTTGATTTCTCCTGTATTGAATTGTATTGTAATTGTACTGTCTGCCCTAATCTTGTAAAGCGCTGCAAACTGTCGGTGCTATATAAATCCTGTATAATAATTATATATATTTTGTGGCAGAGCATTGCCCTGCCAGGGTTTAGATGGTAGGAAGGGCCCAGGATTCTCAACCTGGCAGGTTGAGGGGCTCCAGAGGCATTGCGCATGTAAGAGGAAACTGGCTTTTCAGTTTCCTCATTTCTTAAAGTCCACTTCGGGATCTGGAGCCCGGGGATCTCTTAGAGATCCGGGTGGGATGAGATCCCCAGTCCCGGGTCTGAGTTTTGTGGCCTACCAGGACCATGATAGGATCCAGTCAGGACAAGGCTTCGGTGTCACACGCACACTGGGAGACAGGCGGTCTCCAGGATTCGAAGACTGCAGGAGACAGTCTGAACGTCCACGTGCACAAAAGGAGGCAGAGGTGACCCACGATTGTGCAGTGGCCGATCGTTTGTAGCCAGGAGAGCTACTGAACCATATAGCCAGGAGAGCTATTGTTTGCTTATAAGCCAGGAGGGCTATGATGTTGTTATAGCCAGGAGAGCTAGATATTGTTTAGGAGTCAGGAGGCCGAAGGTGTAAGTGTAAACAGTGATGGTGGTACCCCCTGTGCGGGAAACCCTGTGATTTTCTGTTTACTTTGAACTTTTCTTTTTAATAAACATGGGCTACCATGCCTTCAAACAGAGATCCTGGCTGTCGTGAACTCACTCCAAACGTACCTACCACAAGAGCTAAAGACCCCTATATATATATATATATATATATATATA
>BLSH010240985.1:305579-318694 GCA_018402905.1 Glandirana rugosa
GAAAGGGAATTTCGTTGTCGACCTTGGAAAGGGACATGTTGAACTACTACTAAAATTTTATTATTAGAAAGGGAATTTCGTTGTCTGAGATGGATCAGGTCAGTCTAGCAAGACACGTCGTCCTACTCCACACGTTAGACAGGGAGTTTCGTGGTCATGATCATAGAGAGGGATCAGGTGTTAGTCTAGTAAGTCATTACGTCCTACTCTACAAGACGTTAGACAGGGAGTGTCTCGGTCGTCGTAAGAGAGGGATTTGATAGGACTCTCGCATACTGTACGTCGTGCCACTGAGCTCGGGGTATATCTCCGACCCAGTGTACCACGTGACCGGTTAGTGTCGGTACGGTAATTATCCGTACCGACACTACCGAAGATCCCTTTTGGTCACTTTGTGAACAACTAACCGACGGGAACCGTCGAAAAATTATGCACATCATTTTACGGTCTTGGGCCTGGGCTTGAAAACCATGTGACCCAGCCTCTATATGGGGCTCGAGTCACCGTGCTGCATGTCATACGCTCTCAGGATAGTTTAGGGAGAAAATGCTGCTGGTTCTGTGAGGGACAGATTGCAGAACATCTCATCCTGCATTACTGAATGATCTGATTGTGGACTAGGGAGAGATACTAGTACTGGTGCTTTGAGGGACAGATTGCACACCTCATCCTGCTGCACAGAACGATCTGACTGGACTAGGTAGAGTCTGTTGCTTTAAGGGAAAGATTATTATTTTAAAATCATCATCAAGTTGTACAGGGAAAGGTTCCAGCTGTTGCTTTAAGGGAAAGATTACTGTTCTAAAATCATCATCAAGTTGTACAGGGAAAGGTTCCAGCTGTTGCTTTAAGGGAAAGATTAGTGTTGTAAAATCATCATCAAAGTGTGTGTGAAAACCCCTATATCAGCCGCAGAGAAGCCATATTAGTGTTCTAAAATCATCTTCAAATTGTGTGTTTTAGAACACTAATATGGCTTCTCTGGGGCTGAGATAGGATTTTTCCATACAATTTGATGATGATTTTAAAACACTAATATGGCTTCTCTGCGGCTGAGATAGGCTTTTTCCATACAATTAGATGATGATTTTAGAACACTAATATGGCTTCTCTGCGGCTGAGATAGGCTTTTTCCATACAATTTGATGATGATTTTAGAACACTAATATGGCTTTTCTGCGGATGATATAAGGGTTTTCCACACAATTTGAAGATGATTTTAAAACACTAATATGGCTTCCCTGCGGCTGATATAAGGGTTTTCCACACAATTTGAAGATTATTTTTAAACACTAATATGGCTTCTCTGCGGATGATATAAGGGTTTTCCACACAATTTGAAGGTGATTTTAGAACACTGATCTTTCCCTTAAAGCAACAGCTGGAGGCTTTCCCTGTACAACTTGGAGATGATTTTATAATCTAAATTCATCTTATAGTTCTATAGGGAGAGGTTCCTACTGTTGCTTAAAAAGGGACAGATTATTGTTTCTTGCACAAAATTAAAAAGTGCATCTACATTGTTGGTTTAAAAAACAAACAAAAAATTTAAAAAAAAAAAAAAAAAGTGTTGGCTACCTCCTCCTCCTCCACTTTCACCGCCTCCTTAACCTACAACTCCACATCTACCTCCATTTTTGATTTTTTTATGTGACTTTAGGGTAAAAATTATTTTAAGTTATTTCCCTATCCCCATTTCTTTGTAGGGCAATTGTCCTACTCTTACCCCCATTTTCCTTCCTTTTGCAGACCTCTAGGACTTTCCAGGACTTTGTTACAGCCATTTTTGTGCCTAAAAGTTTGTGTCCCCATTGATTTCAATGGGGTTTGGGGTCCGTGTCAAAGTTCGGGTCCAATCTGGACCTTGTCCTGAAGTTCGGCCGAACCAGCAGAACCTGAACTTCCAGAGGTTCAATCAACTCTAGTTATAACCCTTACTCTATCCAAAATGGAAAAAAAAAAAAAATTTTTGCCCTTTAGTTCTACTTTAAAGCGGAAACTGCTGGCTGTCTATGAAAATCAGCATTCAGTGCTAAACTATGGAGTTGAAAATATTAGCTCTTGGACAATTACAGGAGAAGCTGTAGAAGGGAATGTAAACAACATTTCCTTGATATATCTGCACGGGAGTGTAGTGGACATCATGTGTGATATTATGATACTTCTTGTCAGCATAGAGGCTCAAGCAGAGTGGTTAAAATTCTGTCCATTCTCTCCATGCAGCAGTAGATCACTGCTACAGTGAGCTATTGCAGGTTGCTTGTAGCTAGCAATATTTCACTACAACAAGTGATCGCTGCTTAACAGCTACACTGGGGGTCTGGATTTGGTCTCTGTTGACAAGATTCACACCCCCATGAAGAAAAAAGTGAAATAATAAAAAGTGCAAAAAAGTTTAAAAATAAATATACAGGATGGATAGAGTGGCCAGGCAAAGCCATGCCACTGTGTAAAATGGCCGTCTAGGCCAGGATTTGCAGAGAACAGGCATGCTAATGGTGCAGGTGTGTTCTGGGTTCAAATTGGATTATATCATATTAGAGCCAGGGTTAAAGGGCTCCAGTCTCCCAGGAGTCCATGTATATTGCAAGGGTGCGTACGGTACTGTCCGGGACAGGACAGGCAGAGGATCGAGACAGAGCAACAGGGAGCTGCAGGAAAAACAAGCACTGGGAAGTGTGTTAGATGGTCTGGAGGACCAAGGCATGAGGCCCGAGCAGAAGTAGTTAAAGAGCCAGGAGTCTGAATATTTGTTATTTTCCGCATTGATGGTGGAAACCCCCTGCTTGGGAAGCCATTCATTTGTGAACTTTCTATTTTAAATAAAAGTAGACAGAAAAAATCATAGAAAGTGCATCCGAAGTGGACTGGATTCACTGGTGGAGATTTACTAAAACTGAAGAAT
Source organism: Glandirana rugosa (assembly GCA_018402905.1). NCBI lineage: Eukaryota > Metazoa > Chordata > Amphibia > Anura > Ranidae > Glandirana > Glandirana rugosa. Next base: position 308,485 of record BLSH010240985.1, read on the forward strand.
GCAAAATATGGTGCAACTCTGCACAGAGACCAATCCTCTACCAGGTTTTATTGTCAAAGCTTAATTGAACAAGCTGAGGATAGAATCGGATTGGCTACCATGCTCAGCTACACCAGATTCTGAGTGCACCAGTTTTAGTGCATCTGCCCCACTGTTATGCACAGGGCCGGTGCAAGGATTTTTGTCTACACAGACGAAGGTGCACAGAATGCAGGGGACAGGAGTGTGCAACACAGTGTAGTGGTAGGGCGAGTACAAATCACTCCCTCCCCCACTTCACCTTTTCAGCAAAAATCCCCACTTCCTCCCCTCATAAAAAAAAAAAAAAATCCAGCCTCCACAAATTCTCAACACAATCCCCCCTTCTTCCTCATCCTAGCACTTATCCCCACACCTCTCAGGCACAAATTCTCTTTCCCTCCAATACCCCTCTCAGAATAAATCCTCTTCCACCCCCCCCCCAAATACTCCCTCCCAGCACAACTCCCCATTCCAGTACAAATCCTCTCCCATCCAATACCCCTATCCAAATCCCCCCCAGCACAAATACACTTCCCCCCCCAATCCCCCCTATTAGCACAACAAATACCTTCCAGCAAAAAAATCCCCCAAATCCTTCTTCTAGCACAGATTTTCCTCCCATTGTAAATTGTTTCACCATTTCTAGCACAAATGCTCTCCCATAAATCCCCCTTCCCAGCACAAATCTTCTTCCATCCCTAAATACCCCCTCCCAACAAATCCTCATCCTAGCACAAATACACCACCGTCAAATCCCTTTCCAGCACAAATCCTCTTCCCCCCCACCCCCAATCCCCCACACCAGCACAGGCCCACTGCCCAGTTTCATCATAAATCCTCCCACCCAAATCCCCCTTCCCAGTACAAAATCTTCCCCCTTCAAATACAAATCAATCAACAATACTTCCCAACAGGGGCAGCATATAAAAGAACCAATCTCCTCCATTAGAAGTAAAATGGAGGAGATTGGTTCCTCTAAAAAGGTCACCCCCGCCACCCCTCCTATCCAGGTGTACAAGGGAGGCACACGGGCCACGTACACGGGGCCCGGTTGCAATTGCAACCCCTGTAGTTACGTTCCTGCTTCCCAACTGTCCTGCTTTTTGTGGGAACAAAAGCCCGCAAATCTAGGGCTAGTTCATACCAGCTTGCAGTGTAGGAAACCTGTGTTCCGTGGGTGTTTCCTGCACCGCAAGTTCAAAACGCACTGCAGTTGCAATCTGCAGTGGGTGTCAATGTTAAGGACACACAGTATTAAGGAAACGCTGGTTGCAAATGTAATGTGTTTTCCTGCACCAGATTGTATGGTACAATAGTACCATGTGATCCGGTTCCTGTGAATTTCATAACTACTGGTGCAGTCTGACACCATTTCAGCCCATTCAAACGAATGGGCTGAAATTGCACTACACCTGGAACGCATGTAAATCACACAGGAATGCATTTTCCCTGTGAAGAAGCCAGCATCTTTATGATACAGGGTACTGTATGTCCTAGGGGGCATTTTGGGAAAAGAGGACTTGTTCTAGGAGTGGGAATGGATATAAAATCTGACCACCCCCCCAGCACAAGTCCTCTCTTCTCCCAAAATGCTCCCATCCCTTAGTTTCAGCTTGTCTTCCTCACCCTCCCATGTGTTCCCTCTCCAAATCCTCCCCCACCCCTTCCCTACATTCTTTCATAATGTGTAATAATCACAGACCTCAGATCAGTGCGGAGCATGCTCAACTGTGTCTCTCCTCCCAGCCTCCTGTCTGTGTACAGGAATAGATCAGAGCCAAGGAGGGGGCGGTTTCAGTCTGCTCAAGACTTGTGCATGGGGAAAAATGCGTTAGTTTTCGTTCCGTGCGTTTTTTAACTTCTTCGGAAATTTGAATAAATCGGAAATTCGAAGATACAGAAATTTGCGAATTCGGGGATTCAGAAATTCGAAAATTCAGAAGTTCGGAAGTAAAAATACTGAAAATTCGGTAATTCGGAAGTCGGAAATTCAAAAATAAGAAAGAACATTTGAAATAGCCAACTAATAAATAACTATTAAAATTATAGGTATTGGAATTTCCTTTCAAATTTGGCTGTTAGTGATACCTTTCGGATTTAAGTTCACGAACAGCCACATTTTCAAGGAAATTCCAATACCTATAATTTAATAGTTATTTAAGTAGTTAAGTATGGTTAAGTTATTATTACTTAGTCATCAGTTCTGATTTTCACATTTTCGAATTTTAAATTTTCAAATTTCCGAATTACCGCAATTCAGATTTTCCGATTTTCGGATTACCGAATTTTCGAATCGGAAAAATGAAAACTCAAATTGCACAAGCCTAGTCTGCTCTACAGTGTGAAAGGCGGCTGGTGGGTGGGGACTGGGGAGAGATGCCATGCGCCGTGCAGATTGCAGAGCGTAGATTGCGGCGTGTGGAACACCAAACACCCTGCACAAGCACTGGTGCCCACTGTAGCCGCGCCCCTTCCTGGCAAGTGACTGGAGCCAAATTCCAACACTTGCCTCTGATCCTGGATTCGCCGGACTCTCTCTCCAGGAGCTGGTATGGGAATTTACCACCCCTGGCACCCTCAGGCGGCTGCCTGAGCTGCCTTATGGTGGCGCCGGCCCTGGTTATGCACTACCATTGAGTTAACCCCCAAGTTGTCACAATAGTTAAATATATAAAAATATTTCCTCCCCAGATTAATCCACAAGTTACAACAATGATGTCGAATGATCTGGATGACATTTTCAGTCACTGCACAAGCATCAAATGCTCACATAAGTAAAACACTGTCATTTGAACTTTTAGCAATTGCAAACATGTGAAAGTCAGCGATTGGCGGCTCCCTTACGTCACGCGGCTCCGGAAAATCACAGAGCCGGAGTCCGCGGCCCCGGAAGGAAGAGGGGCGATGGATGCTTCCCGGAGTGGGGACAGCGCTGGCTTCCAATGCAGGTAAGTGTCACATTATAGACTTAGTATGCAATGCATACTAGCCTATTATGCTTTTACATTGCAGGGTAATTCAGAGCAACGAAGAGGAAGTAAAACCCATCAGGGTTTACTTCCTCTTTAATGTTGCACTAGCATACAGTATGTATTCAAGCCATTTTTCCCTCTTCATGTATTACAATGTTGCATCAAAAGGGGAATAAAGCTCTCCTAAACAAAAATACATACATTCACTTTGAGCTTCATCATTACAGGAAAAGGTTTTTTTTATTTATTGCTAGAATAAAAAATATGTATTCATTTTGCTACCAAATTTAAGCTGGATCTGTTCTGAAAAAAAAAAAATTATATATACATAAAAATACGTGGCACCGAAACATCACTGAAACAAAACAATCATCCTTGAACTCAAGGACTGTTGGGGAGCATAGGTGTGCACAGCTTATTGCATTAGGGCGTGCATCCCAAAGCTAAAACACACATTAACAGTACATCGATATACATACACACACTCTTATAGCAGAGCCGGTTCAGTGAAAGAAGTACGGTAGCTCTTCAATAATGATGGAACTGGTCAGAGGGAGATATTTCCCATCTCTCCACCAGCACACAGAGCAGTAATGCTAATGTGCTTGGAGTGATTAGGGTGTGCCCAGGCACACCTGGCACACCTATGTTGGGGAGAAAAATTCACAGGGACTCAAGTCATTAAATTGGGATCTTTTCTTCCTATTGGCCACATTTCCATGTAGCATTGACGATTTTGTTCTCATCTCATTCTCATCTCTCATCTAAAGCAGGGTTTCTCAAACTGTGCGGCAAGGGAGAATTGCAGAAGTGCTGTGGGATATTTCGGGGAGCAGACAGCAGTTTGCCAGTCTGCAATGGTTGGAGCACAGAGTAACATGCAGCGCCCACCGGACAGTGGATCATTGGGAGGAAATTACGCATTTTCAGAGCATGCGCAATAGTAGTCCATACTAGAGAGGTCAAAACGCTCCTTTCTCAAGAGATCGCAAGCCCTGTACCTGTTTACCAACCTCTGTCTGTACTAACTTTACCAACACCATGGAAGCACCTTCTACAGTATGTAAGTCTGTATCATTAACAAACTGCGCAACATTAGGGTCAAGACAGAACCCTGGCAATAAAAATTAATTTTCTATTATGTTATTTTGCTGACCCAATTGAGTTTATTTTACCTCAAGATAACTTTATGATCAAAACATCCAATTCACAAACCTATATAGCAATATACCGTTTATTTCTTTGCATGAAATAAATATTTAAAGAAATCCATTTTTCCTCAAAAATTGGTATTTCATCTCCACCTCAAATTTCTCCATTTTCTGCCCCTATAAACAGACATCTCAAAACACCCTGACAAATTTGTAGGAATCTAGCTGTGTAATAGGAAGTGAAAATCGGTTGTTAATGCTGGTGAACTGAACCTCACTTCAATCTGATCAGCTCTCAAAAGCAGGCACAGCCTACACATTACATTTAAATATATATGTAAAAATAAATAAGTTCTTAACCACAAAAATTGTTAAATCTTTTCAGGTGTGCTGCAAAAATATATCTTTGGATCTTTTTTGGTGCGTAGCAAGACAAAAAAGTTCGAGAAACACTGCTGTAGGGTAATATGCATAAGGCTTTTCATTTCATTTTAGTGTTTGTTTCTTTCAATGAATCAAATCATTCCATATTAAGGGGATCCTATATGCTCTCTTTCAGTATTTTTTCTGTGACATTTCTAATCCTAAAAATTTCTCCTTTAGTTTTTGACTTGTCTAATAAAATCATTGATCAGTTCTGGAGACCACACTTACAAAAAGATATTGATAAGATAGAACGAGTTCAGAGACGGGTAACAAAAATGGTGAAAGGTCTGGGGGATAAAACATATCAAGAGCGACTTCAGGAACTTAATATGTACAGTCTGGAGGAAAGAAGGGAGAGGGGAGACATGATTGAAACCTTTAAATACATCAAGGGGGGAATAAGGTTCAGGAGGGAAATCTTTTCAATATGAAACCAAAATCAAGAACACGGAGACCTCTAACTGGAGGAAAGTTCAAAACTAATCTTAGAAAGTATTATTTTACTGAAAGGGTGGTTGATGATCGGAATAAACTACCAACAGGAGGTTGTGAGACAGTCAACAGTAAATGGCTTCAAACATGTTTGGGATAAACATAAATCTATAGTCAGACAATGAGGTTAATGGAACAAAACAAAAAAACAAAAAACACAAACAAAAAAAAGGGGCAGACTCGATGGACTACTCAGTCTTTTTCTGCCATCACTTTTCTATGTTTCTATGATATATTAACCAATCTTATTGTCTTTACCGAGGGTCTATGATAAAAACTATCAATAGGTATGAAATCATTGCAGTCAATATCAGAGATGAACAGAGAATGTGATTCTCACACACACTTAATGCTGGAGAACCAATGACTCCCATTTAAACATATGCATCTGGATGGTTCTCAACCAGGGAATGTTTGTGAAAGTCAACTTCTCGGCTTTATATATAGACTCCTCAACTTAACTGCATGATAAGCAAATATTTGCTTTATATAGCAGTTCATGATGAACTTTAAATTAAAATGATTATTAGAAGCATCAATAAAGCCCCATACAAACAGTTATTTAATACCTATTAGGAGGACCCTTCAACATGACCTATAGCTTTGCTATCAGCAAAGATATGGCTTTCTGCTGGTTGGAGAGCTCCATTTCTGATTTAGCAGGGGTTATGGGGCGATTGGTATGACAGAAAATGTTCAAAGCCTTGATTAATATTATTCTCTGAATATGGAAAGCCTTTTACCTGATATTAACAGGCCTGTTTGTGTAGATCAATAAAAGCATACAGCTAATTGATTGTGGCGTGAAGTAGAGAAAATGTATTTAAACACATTTTTTGCTGTATAAATATATAGATATACTGTATATATGGAGAAATAGAGAAATTGAAAATGATGTATCTATAATCTTTTTGGTAAAACTGACAAGTAACCACTGTTTCTCAGGCCTGAAGAGAGCAGGGATACTGTAACACATGCTTGTAGGCCATGTCATGATGATTGAATACTCTTGCTCTTTCTATCCAGGTTATTCTTTTGTGGATATTTTGGCTAATCTTTTGTGACCTATACCCATGTGTCTCATCATTGCGTATAACTATTTTATAAAATTCAGATTAATATCTGACTAAAACCTTATGACACAGATGGTTTCCTGGTTATTAATGTGCTACCTAGCATGGTCTGTTGCCTGGATTTGATTGAAATACCTAAACATTCTAAAAAAAAAAAAAAAGGCAATAAAGTAAACTCTACCTACATCTAATATAGCTTCAAATTCAAGGTTAGCAGAAAAAACATAAAAGCTGAATTGTACAAGTGCAAAATCTTAAGAAGTGCACCTACCTGGAATAATGTAGAAAAGGGTCCTACAAAAGCTCCTTGTTCTGTTCACCAAGTGCTTCTGTAATTGACTGAGCACTGCCTCGCCTTTTATTCATTTCACGTACATGTTCTGGATTCCTATTGGCTGAAAAGGCGTGACTGACTTCACAAGAGGCAGGTCTACTTTCTAATTGGGAGGTTTCAGCTGCTTTTTGTTACAGCTCTCCATAGCAATCACAGCCAGGATGAGTTCATTTACATACTAATATGTAGAAGGGAGACAATAGTAGGGAACCGTGAAAAGGTTTCTCATTATTAGCATAAACAGGTGATACTATAACTATTATCAATGACAAAAAGGGACTGGAGATAGTAATGCAATGTTTAGTACCTTTCTTTGGTAAGGGTCATTCTTACATGCCTATGAGCTGCGTCATGACACGGTTTTGTCTCTGAAGATAAATGTGGTCTGGTATGCTGCTATATCTCTTTTGATGACTCTAGATGTCATTAAAAAGAGAAGGAATATCATACATGTGTGTACAGATGTATGCAAGTATGTATTTCTCTTAATTTTTTAGATGCTTACAACTAACCCTTAATCTTAAAAACACAGCTCTGTTCAACCATAGATATGAAAGGAGGCTGTTGTGACTTCTTATGACTGTTCTAGATTTTTTTATAGAGCTCAGCAGTGGTTTGTATGTTGAAATGTACCTCACTTACCAGTGTTAATAGGCACGTAAGACAGGCCATACACTAAGTCATTTTCTTTCCTACAATCACAAGTTGCAAGGAAGAAAATTTTTCAATTCCCTCATCAACACAGTCAGTGTTCAAGGAGGAATCCCTCCCGCAGTGGCATTATGTTTTGCCAATGGGGAGCCTTCCTTAGGCCTCTTTCACACTTGAAAGTCACGCGATTTTACAGCAATTTTTTAAAGCAATTTTTGCCACGATTTTGATGCGACTTGAAGCAATGCCTGTGTGATCCTTAAGGTCTATGGACCAGTCGTTTTTGGAAAACGTGGGAAAAAAAATTAAAACGCTTTTTGTTTTACACAAAGTTGTCCAAGATATTTCCAACATATATCATGCACATGACGATACCACATGTGTGAGACTTTTACATAGCCTGACCACATACAGAGGCCCAACATTGAACTAGTACCTTCAGGCTTTCTACAAGCTTAAATTACACATCTCATTTCTCAACCCCTATTACACTTTTGAAAGTCCTGGAGCACCTGGACAATGGAATTGCCCACAAAATAACCCCATTTTGGAAAGAAAACACCCCAATGTATAATCTATGAGGCATAATGAGTCATTTGAACATGTCATTTTTTTCCAGTAGTTTTTGGAAAATGTGGGAAAAAAATGAAAACGCTTTTATTTTTACACAAAGTTGTTCATTTACATGATATTTCCAACACATAGCATGTACCTAGCAAAAATGACAACCCAAAATACATTCTACTACTTCTCCTGAGTATGGCGATGCCAAATGTGTGAGACTTTTACAGGTGATGTTTACTTATGGGTGTGACGGTCATTGACAGGTGACTGGCGGTGGTCACTGATGGGTGACAGGTGACAGGCCACGGGTGACTGGCGGTGGTCACTGATGGGTGATAGGCCATGGTCAGTGACAGGCCACTGATGGGTGTCGGGTGACAAGCCACGGTCACTTTAGGATGGCAGTATGATGACAGGTACACTTTATGGGGGCATATGGGGTGACTGTTGGGTGACAGGTGCATTGGGGAAGTGACAGTGTGTGTTAACTATACAGATCAGTAACTCACTGATCCCAGCTCTTCTCTCCTCACGCTGGACACTGTGTGAGGAGAGAAGAGTTGGTACCAGTGAGTTACTGCTCTGTTTACATTGGATGTGATCAGCTGTGAAGTAGATCACAGCCGATCACAAGGTAACAGCCAGCGTCGGTGACAGGCAGTGTTCCCTGGGAACATGCCGCCACCGACACAATCGCACCCATGTGCCATGCGAATGGGGGAAGTGCCATTTGTGATCAGCTGTGACTTCATTGCGGCCAATCACATGGTAAACAGCCATGGCAAATGGCTGTTCACCCCCTTCGGTGACGCGGTGTGTCCTGGGGACACGCCGACACCAACAGAGCCGGGATGCGTGCACGCAATCCCGACTTAAAGGGCCGACGTTATATGACGTCCACCCAGAATGAGAGCCACACCACTCCGCCGTCATTTGACGGTGGGCGGTAGGCTAGTGGTTAAGAATTGAATTTGTTCGTAGCAGCTGAGACTTTATTTACACTGTGTGTGATCTATAATTTTACCTTAGCTTTCTGCAACTGATCTTGGACCACTTCGTATACACTAATTATGTGGTCCCACTCAGTTTCAACTTTGGTTAACATGTCTTTTAATTGTACCACTTCTTTAAATGAGCCAATTTGTAATTTTTAACATTTTCCTCCTGGGAGGCCTTAACCATTTGATTAAAGGATAGTTAAGGTTTGTACCTGGTTGTGTAATGCTGTGTTCTTTCCTTCTCTGAAAATTTTACTATTGTTATTATTTACTGTCTTTTGTAATTGTTGTATTTTAGCACTCATAGCCATGCAAGCAGCATACCTGCCTGCTATGGCTAGACTTGAGCTTTTTATTCTTTTTGGTTGTTTTTACTTGTTTTGCAAATAACTCCTGGACATAGGCTCAAGGAGACTCTTTAAATTTCAGCATCACAGGCAAATTCAATGCTCTTATGTTTAAGAGTACAAGTTGCTACCAAACTTTCTAGACTGGACATGGCAGCCATTACTAACAAATAGCATGGACAATTTGTGAGCTAAAATTAAGTTATCCTTTCCTCTGTACTATACAGTTAATTGAGACTATAGTATGAAAGATAAAAGAGGAGCAACAATAGACAGCAACCCAAAACAGAAAAAAATACAGTAAAATACAGAAAATGCAATAAAAAAAAATTATATATACACATATACATACATACATATACACACACATACTTTCAATATTCAATGACAACCTTTTAGGATTAGTGGATCCATCCAGATTATAATCACAATAACCTCCAGTTTACCTAGCTTGAGTATACACCGACTCACAATAGACCAAAGAGGCACTATGAATAATACCGTGTGTATAGTAAGCCCACAACGAACAATAGAGTGGGTAACCTTCTCTGCAATCAATAGAAAAAGGTAAACAGCAGTGTTTAGACCAATACAAACACAAAACATTTACAATTAATTCAGCTTATGAAATTATTGGTAGGGTTTATCCTAAAAAAAACGATTTCCCAGCAAACTACAGTATTCTGAATGCAACACTCTAAAATTAATCATTATTAGAGTTGAGCGAACACCTGGAAGTTCGGGTTCTGCTGGTCCGTCCGAACTTCGGGACAAAGTCCGGGTCCGGGTCCGGACGGAACCCGAACGATCGCACGGGGTCCACAAGCGAGTTGAGATTATTACTAATTAAAATCTCACAACGTAAGTCTTATGACATCAAACGACCCTTTAGCAAAAAAAATCCTATTTGGGATGGTTATTAAAGTATTCGACTTAATTAACATTTACAAAACACAAACATAACCAGATTTGTGACGACAAATGGAAAAAGATAACTAACGTCTCTTCCAATGGGTGAGATAACAAGCAACACCCGAATGATATGTGTGCCATAATAAGTATCACGGAGAAACCAGATAACACTCAGCCACATATGAGTTCGATCCATTTGACCTCCAATAACACTAATATTAGACCTACCTAGGTGATTAGGATTTTCCAACAGTAACTTATAACTTTCA
>BLSH010240985.1:334472-345142 GCA_018402905.1 Glandirana rugosa
TACAGTATACATAAAAGCAAATTTTGGATAGAGTAGAGAGGGATTAGAATGCTTGTATTGCTGTATGTGCCCGTTAAGGAGCTTTACTCTCCTTTTTTGTCCCGTTTAGCCATATTATGACAGAGGTACAGTGTTTGTGCATGAGTACAGAGAAGTGTGTTAGATGGTCTGGAGGACCAAGGTACGAGGCCTGAGCAGAATTTAAAAAGAGCCAGCAGGCTGAATATTATTTTCCATATTGATGGTGGAAACCCCCTGTGCGAGAAGCTATTGGTTTGTGAACTCTGTTTTAAGTAAAAGTGGGCAGAAAAAGGCCACAAAAAAGGGCATCTGAAGAGGACTGTAAGTGGAGTGCAAAATCCAGTGCAGCTCTGCAAAGAGCCACTCAGCTTCCATGCACAGTTGCAACAGATTCTGAATGCTCCAGTTTTAGTAAATCTCCCCCACTATTATGCACTACCATTGAGTTAAATAACCACAGGTTGTCACAATAGATATATCCTATAAATATGAGAATATATCCTCCCCAGATTAATCCATAGGCCACAACAATTATGCTGGATGACATTTTCATTCACTGTGCAAGCATCAAATGCTCATACAGTATTTCACATAAATATTTTATTCCAGCTTTTCATGTGACAAACACTGAAGAAATGTCACTTTGCTACGATGTAAAGTAGTGAGTGTACAGCTTGTATAACAGTATAAAGTTGCTGCCATGGGCGTCCGCAGAACTTTTTTCAGGGGGGGGCATAATTTTAAGGTCACCCATGCTCCGCCCCTTTTGACAATGTCATGAAGGGGAGGGGCTTAGCCGCAACTCACAATTATTTATTTTAAAGGGGGAAAGGCAGACTTTATTCCAGGCATGTGCTATGTACAGGGTGCAGATTCCAGGCGTGTGCTTTGTACAGGGTGCAGATTCCAGGAGTGTGCTATGTACAGGGTGCAGATTCCAGGCGTGTGCCTTGTACGGGGTTCAGATTCCAGGAGTGTGCTATGCCAGTATACATATCAAATCCCCCGCACAGAGCTCTCTTCCCCCCCACAGAAAAGAATTGTCTATAACTCACATTGGCCTGGCACAGGCTTCTGCAGGTCAGTGCTGTCTTAACACCGGACGATGGAAAGCCCTGCCGGCTGCCGTCCACAGTGTAATCTTCCTTCCTGAGCTGGTACATGGAGTGTTCCAGCACCTGCTCACAATCTGCGCAGACACTTGCGATCCCCGATTCCAGGGGGAGCACTTGCCCCCCCTTGCCCCTACGTGCGGACGCCCATGGTTGCTGCCCCCTCAAACACAACTCAACACACAGCAATTAATGTCTAAACCACTGGCAAAAAGTGAGTACACCCCTAAGTGAAAATGCCCAAAATTGGGCCCAAAGTGTCAATACTTTGTGTGGTCACCATTGTTTTCAGGCACTGCCTTAACCCTCTTGGGCATGGAGTTTACCAGAGCTTCACATGTTGCCACTGGAGTCCTCTAACATCCACCAGCTCTGTGATGTTGTCATGGAGGAGTGTAAGAGACTTTACGCTCTTCCACCTTCCATTTGAATATGCCCCACAGATGCTCAATAGGGTTTAGATCTGGAGACATGCTTGGCCAGTCCATCACCTTTACCCTCAGCGTCTTGGAGGTGTGTTTGGGGTCGTTATGTTGGAATACTGCCCTGCGGCCCAGTTTCTGAAGGGAGGGGGATAATGCTCTGCTTCAGTATGTCACAGTACATATTGGCATTCATGGTTCCCTCAATGAACTGTAGCTCCTACCCAGTGCTGGCAGCACTCATGCAGATCCAGACCATTGCACTCCCACCCCGCTTGACTGTAGGCAAGACACACTTGTCTTTGTACTCTTCACCAGGTTGCTGCCACACACTCACGTGACACCATCTGAACCAAATAAGTTCATCTTGGTCTCATCAGACCACAGGATATGGTTCCAGTAATCCATGTCCTTAGTCTGCTTGTCTTCAGCAAACTGTTTGCAGGCTCTCTTGTGCATCATCTTTAGAAGAGGCTTCCTTCTGGGATGACTGCCATGTAGACCAATTTGATGCAGTGTGTGACGTATGGTCTGAGCACTGACAGGCTAACCCCACCCCTTCAACCTCTGCAGCAATGCTGGCAGCACTCATACGTATATTTCCCAAAGACAACCTCTGGATATGATGCTGAGCACGTGCACTCACTTCTTTGGTCGACCATGGTGAGGCCTGTTCTGAGTGGAACTTGTCCTGTTAAACCGCTGTATGGTCTTGGCCACTGTGTTGCACCTCAGTTTCAGGGTATTGGCAACCGTCTTATAGCCTAGGCCATCCTTATGTAGAGCAACAATTCTTTTTTTCAGATCCTCAGAGTTCTTTACCATGAGGTGCCATGTTGAACTTCCAGTGACCAGTATTTTTTTTTTTTTTCAATAGTTTTTATTGATTTTTACACAGCAATATACATATACACATTCATAGTGGTTGAATTTGCAAAATACAAAGATATACAACTTGGTGGAAGGGAGTAAAGATAGAGATAGCAAAGATATAGAGGAGGCAATATAGAATACATATATTTACATTCTAAAAATGTTTTGAGTTATGGTGTTAGGGGTGGGACGGGATCCATCCAAATCTTCCAGATTTGGTCGAAGAGGGAGCCCGTACAGGAGTTAATAGTTATTAAAACATTCAAAGGAGTGATTTCTGTTGACTAGTATTTTCAAGTCAGACATTGATGGAGTTGGCGTTTCAGTTTTGTGGGACCAGGGTGCAAGCCGCCAAAAGTAAATGTGTAACAGGTCTAAAGAGTTTGGGGAAATTTTTCTATACCAATGTGGAGTAAGGCAAGTTTGGGATTAGGTTGGGTTAGGATACCTGTTGGGGAGGATAACAATTGGAATGTTCAGTTCCAGAAGCTGGTTAAATTTGGGCATCCCCAGAAGGTGTGCAGGTGGTTTCCTATGTGCCCACAGTTTCTCCAGCAGAGTGTGGATGTGTCTGGAAACATTTTTGCTAGCCTGTATGGGGTGTACTGCCATCTGTTGAGAATTTTGAGGGTGCTGATTGCCATTGATGCTCCAAGAAAGTGGAATTAAATTCCGTTTTCCATTGTATGATGCTTTTGAATTTTGTGAATGTGTTTTTCACTTGTATGAGGTTATTGAAGATGGTTATACCTTTGCTACAGGGATTTGGCACGTTATAAAATTACCATGTGTTTGGGGGGATGCGTAGGTCTGGTATCGGGTGTAGTTTTAAGAATGGTAAGAAAAAGGCCCATGGTTTCCGGTGTCTACTACTAACATAGTTTTCAGGTCTTGCATTGGGGCTAGTTGTCTCAACCTATAAAAGGTGTATTGTCTTTAAGGAACCGTCCTTTTAGCTGGTCTAGTCTAACCGCCCACCAGTAAATCGCATAGATCAGGTACTCCTGCTCCTCCTTGTTTGTACTTCATGAGATTTGTGCGAGAGCACCTCACTTTTTTGCACTCCCATATGAATTTCCACATGAGGCTCGACAGGGCTTGAATAGTATGCGTAGGGATGTGTATGGGCAGGGCTCGGTATACATAGAGAATTTGGGGGAGGATCATCATTTTATAAGCATCTACTCTTCCCATCCAGAATAATTATTTTTTGGACATGTCTTTTAGTTGATTTTCCATTTTGGATATTAGGGGGTTAAAGTTGGCTTGCACCAGGGATGTCATAGATGGTGTCAGGGTTATCCCTAGGTATTGTATACCCCGGTCTGTTCATTTGTATGGCATAGTGCATTCCAGTTTTTGTCTGGTAAGTTGGGGTACTCCTATGCCTAATTAGTGACTTGCTGTAATTCACTTTGTAATAGTATATTTTTCCATATTTAGTTAGTATATCATGAGCTAGTGGGGAGGGAGGTAAGTGGGTTCGTTAATAGCAGTATCACGTCATCAGCAAACAAATTGATGACATGTGAGTGGGGTTTGAGATGGAATCTTTCTATTCCTGGATGGGAGCGTATCACTTCTGCCAATTAGATTGAATATGCAGGGTGATAAGGGGCAGCCCTGTTGAGTCCCATTTGAAATCGTAAAGGGTTTTGATAAAAAATAACGGGAGGTGTAAACCTGTGCTGTGGGGCATGAGTATAAGGCAAGCATAGCATTTAGAATTGACCCCTGGAACCCAAAATCTGGACAGAACCTCCGATATGTACCCCCAATGGACCCTGTCGAATGTCTTCTCTGCATCTATGGCCAGTAGTAGAGAAGGCGTCCGAGATTTCTCAGCATGGTGAATGATGTTCATAACTCTTCTTGTTGCGTCCGAGGTTTGTCTTCCCCCTCACAAAACCCATCTGGTCACGTTGAATCAGTGATGGGATGAACTATGGAGAATGGCAGCTGCAACCATGAGGGCTGGCAGGGCCTGAAGAGGTAGTGCTGGGAGCAGTATCCACATAGACAGCTAGCACTGGGACATATCTACATTTATTGCAACACTAAAGGGGCCTGTGGTCCGTGCCTGCAAAAGGCATTCACCTTAGACCTGCTGGAGTCAGTGCCAGGTCCCACAAATCAGTGCTAGCTGGTTTGAAAAGTTCTAGTAAGTTAAGTGCTGGTGTGGTTGAGGAGTAATGGTCTGCAGCAAGTGTTGTGCTGGAGGAGTGAGGAGCAATAGTCTGCAAGCAAGCACACCAGCAAGTGCTGGAGTGAAGACTGGAGTGTCTATACAGGAAGTGTATATAGCTGATCCCATGTAAATGTTTCTACAAAGTGGGCATCCCATATCCCCTTACCCCATGCAAGTTAATGCCCCTCAATAAAAACACAAAACAAAGTGCATGAACTGTTTTCTGAATGAACTGTTAAGAGTGACTGGAAATCGTGTGCCTGGCTGGGCAGGGGGACAGGTGGATTACAACATTCAACAGCCCCTACATGTACAGTATATATGGCAAGATAGAGAGAGAAATTGAAATTGTTGTATCTATAATCCTTTCAGTAATACTGACAATCAACCACTGATACCAAAGTCTGAAGAGCGCGGCGATACTGTAAAGCCTCATACACATGGTTCGATTGTTGTACAACCGCGCTTCTGATTGGTCAAAAGCATGTGTCCATGATTTTGTAAAGCATACCGAGTAGCCGAAAACTTTCATTTGACATGAAACTCATCATAAGTGACGTAATATTTAGAATATTTTTTGCATCTTTCCTTTCCGAGCATGCGTAGTCTCGGTCGTACTATTTTTTTGTACGAAAATGGAAAGAAAAAGCGGACGTTGTGTTGTCGTACAAAAAAAAAAAAAAAAAAAAAAAAAAAAAAAAAAAAAAAGCCTGCACATCCAGCTTTTGTTTGACGAAAAATCAAAAATCACTGGTCAAAAGAGAATACGAACGGTAAGAATTTCGGACGAAAACTCCCATCCGACAATCAGATCGTGTGTAAGAGGCTTAACACATGCTTGTAGGCTATGTCGTGAAGATTTAATAATCTGGCTTTTTCTATCCAGGTCTTCTTCTGTGGATATTTTGGAGAATCTTTTTTTACCTATACCCATGCGTCTCATTGCTTATAACTGGATTTTATAAAATTCTGATTTAGAACAGACCAAGTAAACCTTATTAACACAGATTAGGTTTCCTGGTTATTAAATGTGCTACATAGCATTGTTTGTTGCCTGGATGTGCTTAAAAATACCTAAACCCTCTAAAAAATGGGCAATAAAAGTAAAAAAAACTCTACCAACACCTAGAATAGCTTTAAAAATCCAATGTTAACAGGGGAAAAAAAAAAAAAAAAATACACACTTCTGAATTGTACAAGTGAAAATCTTAAGTGCACCTACCTGGTATAATGTTGAAAAGGGCGATATAGAAGCTCCTTGTTCTGTTCACCTTTTATTTATTTCACTTACATGTTCTGGTTTCCTATTGGCTGAACAGGTGTGACTGACTGCAAAAGGCGGGTTTCAGCTTGCCCATGGTTACAGCTCTCCATAGCAATTACAGCCAGGGAACCTTGAAGTGGTTTCTCATCATTAGCATTAAACAGGTGATACTAGAATATTATCAAATGACAAAAAGGGACTGGAGATAGTATTGCAATGTAAAGTACCTTTCTTTGGTAAGGGTCATTCTTACATACCTGTGAGCGGTGTCAGGACACGGTTTTGTCTCTGAAGATAAATAGGCTCTGTCAGAGTTCTACATCTCTGATAAATCTAGACATCATTAAAAAGAGAAGGAATATATCATACATATATGTATAGATGTATGTTGGCATTTATTTTCTGTTCATTTTTTAGATCCTGAAGTTTAACCACTTAAGCCCCAGAAGGAAGGATTTCTGCTTTAGGACCAGAGCACTTTTTGTGATTCAGCACTGCATCGCTTTAGCTGACCATTTGCGCGGTTGTGCGACGTTGTACCCAAACAAAATTTGGGCCCTTTTTTTCCCCCACAAAAATAGAGCTTTCTTTTGGTGGTATTTGGTCACCTCTGCATCATTTCTGATCACTGCTATAAACAAAAAAAGAGCGACAATTTTGCAAGGAAAAAAAAAAAAAAAAAAAAAAGGAAAAAACCCCAAAATCGCAGTTTGATTGTAAACGCAGCAACTTTTGCACAAACCAAGCCATTTCATTTGTGGCATTTTTTTTTTCCAGTAATGGCGGCAATCTGTGATTTTTATCAGGACTTTGATATTGGGGCGGACATTTGACACTTTTTTGGGACCAATGACATTTATGCAGCGATCAGAAATGTAAATATCCACTGATTACTGTATAAATATCATTGGCAGTGAAGGGGTTAACCTACAGGGGGCAATCTAGGGGTTAACTGTGTTCCCTAGGCGTGTTCTAACTGTATGGGGGCTGGGCTGTCAGGGGCATAAGAGATCCAACTGATCCCAGTGACAGGGATCAGTAGATCTCTTACAGGTCGCCTGTCAGAATGGGGAACCGCCGTGTTTACTTCGGTGGTTCCCTGTTCTTTCCCTCTCGCAGCTCATCGCGGCTTGCAGGCAGACATCGGGTCCGCCCGAGCCGCGGGCACACTCCTCCAGAGTGCGGCTGGCATGAGCGCGCGCCACCATGAATCGCCGCCTATTTACGGCAATTCACGGAATACAACCACACTGCTGCAGTAAAAATACTGCGGGCGGTGGGGGAAGTGGTTAAACATAGCTCTGCTCAACCATAGATGTGAATGGAGGCTGTCATGACTTCTTATGAATCTTATAGCTTATCTGTAGTAATAGAGCTCAGCAGTGATCTGTGTCTTATGTAACCAGTGACCAGTATCCAGTGTTAATGTATGGCCTGACTTACATTCCTATTAAGTATTTTTTCTTTCCTACAACCACCGTCTGCAAGAAAAAAAAAAAAAAAATTTGCTCAATTCCCCAATCAACACAATTTGTGATGGAGGAATCCCTCCTGCAGTGGCATGGGATAGTACAAATGAGTAATAATTCAATAAATAAAGAGAGACACCATTTTAACTTCAAATGAATATAAATATGGCCACAGTATTTATTTATGGGGTAACCCAGCTTTAAACATAGGAGTAACACCTGCAAACGTAAAATGTTGGCATAACTAATTCTCATTGCCTTCAAATGACCAAATACAGTGAATCAAATACCGCTGTCCATACAGATTACACTGGATGACTAACCCCCACTAAACACCATGACATAAGATATCATGAACAAAAGGGAGGGGGGGGGGGTATGATGCGGTCCAGGTGGCTGAAAGATTGTGGGAGGAATCCAGCTTATATAGGCAGGTAAATGGCGGGAGTGCAGAACCGCCAATTTGGGCCAATCAGCTGCAGACCACTGGAATCTCCAGTAGCAACCTGTAAAATATAATAGGGAGAACAGGGGGAAGACACATGCCCTTTGCCATATCCCATGCGGGTCTCAGCATAATGCAGGGGACTTGTACATTAGGTTCTGCCAATGGGAAGCCTTCCCAACTGGCAGAACACAATCACTGCTGAAAACGCCTCTGCTGAAGCAGGCGAGATTTGAGCCATTTATGACCAATCTGACAACCAACACAATCATAAATACGAAGGAAGAATGTTGGTGTTTAGAACATGGACAGGGGAAAGGAAGATAGACACCTCCAATGATGGGTTATCTCAAGGAAATTATGTGCCTTGGACAAAGATTTCCAAATTGTCCAATAACTTTATCCCCATCAAGTCATCTCTGTTGGCAGGATCTGTGGGTTCATTGTAAAAACATAGCAACTTCTCTCATCTCATGTCTTTGGGTAACTAAAAGCTGATGGTTCACAATCTAAAGCATCCAGTTGTTTATCTTGCAAAAAAAATTGCCTTGAGTTTAAAGTTGATCCTTGTAAATTTGCCCTGACATAAAACTATCACCGGAATGACTGCTCCCCTTCTTGTGGACCTCATAACAACTTTGATTTGGCCAGAAGAGTTTAATCTACCAAAGAGAAAATTTGTTGGCACTATTCCTCTCCAGACATTAGTAGTGTCCCATGAGACTATTTCATAGCAGAAATTCTCATTGGAGGCGGTGTGGCCTAAAATTAACATTTTAAGACAAAGTATTTAAATTATATATTTTAATGTGGCTGTTATGTTCATATTAGAATTATAGGGGACCTTACATAAGTGCTGCTACTGAAGGCACATGGGTGATCAGCTTACACCAGAGATTAGGCAACGCATTTTAACCACTTC
Organism: Glandirana rugosa; assembly: GCA_018402905.1. Classification (NCBI taxonomy): domain Eukaryota; kingdom Metazoa; phylum Chordata; class Amphibia; order Anura; family Ranidae; genus Glandirana; species Glandirana rugosa. Next base: position 343,189 of record BLSH010240985.1, read on the forward strand.
GTATCCACGCTATAGCCGAATGATGGCTACAGCCTGGACCTACTTTGCTGGGAGGCTGTCAATAGACCTCCACCCGAGCATGCGCTATTTGCACGTCCCTGCAGGGACGCGCACCACGCACTCTGTGACCACGAGTCGATGAGACTCGGCTGATCTCAGATCGGAGTAAGGGACCGGTCCCAGCCCCTTACCACAGGATCAGCTGTCAGCCAATGATCACGTGATGTAAACAAAAGATCGGTGAGGAAAAAAAAAAAAAAGAGGCAATCACCGACTTCTGTCAGAGGAACATTGGTCCCTCACACAGAAAGCTGCGGATGCATTGTCTGGGCCCACCAGTGCCATCTATCAATACCCACTAGCGCACATCAAAGGAGGAGAAAAGTTACCAAATTTTCAAAAATTTATAGCAACACTAGGAAAAATGTAGGGTTTTTTTTAGCAAATAAAAAAAAAAAAAAACAGTGATTAAATAATACCACCAAAAGAAAGCTCTGTGGGGGGAGAAAAAAAAAAAAAAAGATAAAAACTTTAATTTGGGTACAGTGTTGCATGACCGCACAATTGTCAAAGTGTGACAGCACTGAAAGCTGAAAATTGGTCTGGGCGGGGGGGTAAGTGCCCAGTAGGCAAGTGGTTAATTAGTATATTCACAAGAGCTGTACCAGTCGTTGATGTTTGTAAAAACAAAACAAAAAATAAACAAAATGCTCCTGCCATCTAACAGTTCTAAAGGTATACACTGTAGGCAAGAGGCAGAGCCACCTGGCAGCGTCACCTGGTGGCACCGCCCCCTTGTGATATTGCCGACCCTGCACCAGTCTGATATCAGAAGGAGGTGGCACCACCAGGTGATTTAGCTTTAGCCAGGTGAGCCCACCCCTTACCTATATAAAGAACTGTCAAACAGCGGAGCCTGCAGTAAGCTGCCAGCCAGATGCCAGCCTTTATAGACGGCAGGAGCATTTTGGTTTCATTTCTCAGGTGCTCCCCTACCCCAAAGCATGGGGTAGGGGAGGGTAGGTGGCCCCCCCTTTCCTGTCTGGTAGAGTTTAGGGGGACCCCACAATAGCCAGGTGCAATTGCAACTGCAAGTCCTTTTAAATGAGATGGGTTTTTTTTCCTTAAGAAATGTCAGGTTTTGCTGCAGCAGGTTCTATATATGCTATAGATGTGCCACTTTACAGGCAGATGAAGGGGACCCCCCACCCCCCCGGGCACTATAGTTAAATAAATTTTCTTCATTTTTATTGTTGCACTTTAAGCATCATTAATATCAGTGCTGGAAAAAAAAATAGTTTAAAAACTTTGCATTATTACATGTCCCCCAAGGCAGTACCCAGACCCCCCCATAACCCTTTTATGGCCAATTACTTTCATATAAGCTTTCAAAATGGGCACTTTGATGCTTCCAGTTTGGTTCCTATAGATAAATACTTCAATGGGATTCACTACTCGGGTTAGAACTTTTCCCCTCTTCAGGAGTTCTGCTGCAAACTAAACAGGGGAGTGTTTGGCCCAGCTCTATTTACCACATAATTAGTAGGGATGAGCCGAACACCCCCCAGTTAGCTTCGCACCAGAACATGCAAAAAGTTTGGGCGAACATTCGAACACCGTTAAAGGCTATGGGACCCGGACATGAAAAATCAAAATGCTCATATGCAAGGTTATTGCCCTAAAAAGTATATGGGGACACGCGTCCTGCCCTAGGGGACATGTATCAATGAAAAACATTTAAAGCAATCATTTTTTCAGGAGCAGTGATTTTAATAATGCTTGAAGTGAAAAAAAAATCCTTTAAAATATTGTGCCTGTGGGGTGTCCTTAGTCTGTTTGTAAAAGGGTGCACATAGCCAGAGCAAAAATGACATTACCATAGGTAAAATGCATTTAAAAATTGCGGCTGTAAATGTAAAAAAAAAAAAAAAAAAAAAAGGGGGGGGGGGGGGGA
>BLSH010240985.1:357492-381741 GCA_018402905.1 Glandirana rugosa
ATTAAATACCCCCCCCCCCCCAAAAAAAAAAAAAAAAAAAATAATATATATAATTGTTTGGTTACAATGCGCAATTGTCATTCAAAGTGAGATAACGCTGAAAGCTGAAAATTGGCCTGGGCAGAAAGGGGATAAAAGTGCCCAGTAGGCAAGTGGTTAACCCAAATGCTAGATGGAAGAGTTATGGCAAAGATTAGTTAATGGGTGCTTAAAGGTTCATTTGAAATGGAGGATGCATTTTAAGTTTGGTGGGGTTATCAGTTATAGGCACAGTCTAAAGATTAGCTTTAATTAGATTATGTTAGGCTATTCTGAGGTGCCAGAGAAGAACAGAGGGGCGCTAGACTAAGTACAGCATTAAAATTTTACAGTTAAATTAGGAGTAAGACAAGTGGCATCTCACAGAAAGATTATTACAGGCACATATCACAATGACAGCCAGTCTCTGGCAACAGCTGTCGATTGCCGCCATAACCAGCATGAAATGCAAGATGCTGCTGGACCAGACGTGACATCACTACAGAGGCTATGCTGACATGCAAGCGGGCGGTAACACATTTCAAAGCGTCTGCTTCTTCCTCAGACCTTATTGGCTGACATGTCATTCTAATGTAAAAAGACAAATGGAGGGGGCGTACACTGTATATTTACTCGGTAATCCAATATGTAAAGCGGGACTCCGGCACATATATAAAAGCCCTAGTACAACAATTACATTAAAATAAAGATAATACGTCAGAATGAATTAAATTAATCCACCTAAAAGCAAAGTTGTAAGAATGAGGTGCCATACTTACTTGTGAGTCTGGAGAAGTGTCATGGGAATGTGAGAGGACTTTGAAATAGACATGTGCGGTTCATTTCATTCCGAATTAAAATTCAAATTTCCAAATTACAATAGTATCAAATATAAACAAATCGGAAATAACGAAAACATTTGGACAGAATTCAAAATTGAAAAAAGTTTTCCCAATTTCCAAAAGAGAATAAAATAGGATAGAAAAAAAAACACACTAAAGAACAGAAAATAGAATAGAATATAATAGAGTAGAACAGAACAAAATATAATAGAAAATAACAGAATAGACTAGAAACATAAAAAAGAATTGAACATAAAAAGAATATAACCATCTTCTGAAATTCAAATAGAATACATTTGAATACATTAGAAAAGAATAGAATTAAAACAAATAGTATAGAGTAGAAAGAATATAACCATTTCCCAAAATTCAAATAGAATCAGTTCAAATTTGAATAGAAAAGAATAGTTTAGAATAGGGAGATGGTTAGTCATTCTACTCTCTTGTTTTTTTCTATACTATTGTGCCATTTTCTATCCTACTCTCTTCTTTTATTTTCTGTTATATTATGTTCTATTGTATTCTTTTTTTCTATTATATTCCTTTGTTTTCTATTATATTTTATTCTCTTTAGAAATTGGAAAACTATTCGAAAACTTTTCGGATTGATTCGAAAGCAAATGAAACAAATCTAACTAAACTAATTTATGTAAATAATGAATTGAAAAGAAGCAATTTTTTTCACTCTGCACATGCCGACTTTGAAACATCATAAGCACTATACAACCACTCTGTACTGGGGGTCATTCTGCTCTGGTAACCCTCCTCTTGCTTCACTGGGTGGTGTGTCATGCATGTAACCTGAGAGCAGGAGCCTTTTATTCTCATCTGCTGACCTTTGGAAGATCCTCCTCTATTTCACACTTTCTCCACTGGGACTATTCAGTACAGATATTTTGATTAAAGCAATTCATTCACATTTAGACATTGCTATTTTTACAGGCATTTTTGTACATTTTGAGTTGACAAGTGACCAATGAAAAAGCAGTAAAAAACGTCTGTTATCTGCCAAATATTAGCGCATGTACTTTCTTGGGCCACAGGCATTTGCTTAAGGCTCTTGAATGCTCAGATGTGAACAGGGGCCATTGAAATGAATGGGGATTGGTCTTTGCATGAATTTGATAGATATATATGAAATTGAATTTTACACTAGCGCTTTTATTTCGGGGTGATTATTGTAGCAATCATATTAGCTTGCTGCAGCTTATACATAATGTATTTGGTGGCTGTTGCAATTTTGAATTGTTGTAATTGTTAACTTTTTAGCGAGTCAAACCTAAACACTTTCAGGCTGGGTTCACACCAAAGACGGATGCAGCTGACAGCAGGGGTCCGGTACGCCCCTGTTCTCCATTTCAGGGACAAATCAGGCCCGAATTTTTGCCTGAAATGGAGCCAAAGATGCCGCCCCGGAGGTGTGTAAACAGGCTCAATTGAGAGCTGGTCATAATCGCCTGTCATGCGAATTGGATGCAGCGAAACCCGGATCCAATTCACATCAGCGTGAACCCAGCCTTAATTTGTATGCAACCAGGCAGGCCATTGCTCTGCATAGTTGAAGGAAAATCTAAAGGAAATTGAACAAAAATTGTATGTGTAGCCAACTTTCATCTCTTGAACCTGTCAAATCTGATAGAAGGAATTTGGTCTGTTGGGGACACTGAGATGCTCTGCAGATTTACTGTGAAGTTGGGAGAAATTTCTAAAACTGAGGTGTATTCAGGCCCCTTTCACACTTGTGCGATTTAGGACTGCAAAGTCACATGACAATTTATACCCCATGATTTCCAACGAGTTCCATTCATATCTGTGCAACTTCAAGTCTCAGCAACTTCAAAGTAGTCCCTGCACTACGTTGCTCCGACTTTGATGCAACTTGAGGTCCATAGACCTCAAGCTTACACAGGCATTGCTTCAAGTGCATCAAAACTGGGGCAAAAATCGTGTGACTATCAGGTCGCATAAGTGTGAAAGGGGCCTAACTTAAGACACACACACACACACACACACACACACACACACACACACACACGTCCAACTTTTGTCCAAATCAGCTGTCGGCTGTTTTGTCTAGCGTACTGACAGTAGTCAAGTAATCGTCCGATCAAGGCAAACGTAGTGACGTGTTAAGAGCATATAACAAGTACAGGTGAATGTGATTTGTGAATTAGGAACGCAGGTTTATACGACCGAACACTTCCTGGGTTCCGAGCATGCGTGTTTGTACTTACAACTTTTTGTCGGCCAAAAAAAAAGTTTTCTAGTCTTGTCAGCCAACTTCTGTTGGACAATTGGAAATCAACTGTTGAATCGTGCGTACTAACGGTCGAATTATCGGCCAACATGCTGTTGGACGACCGTTGGTGGCCAACAATTGGACAGTGTGTGCAGGCCTTAAAACTAGAGAGTGCAAAATCTAGTGCAGCTGCGCATGGTAGCCAATCAGCTTCTAACTTCAGCTTGTTCGATTAAGCTTTGACAAAAAAAAAAAATACTGGAAGCTGACTGGTTTCTATGCAGAACTGCACCAGGTTTTGCACTTTTAGTAAGGGCCCTTTAACACCAGAAGGTTTGACAGCAGGCTTACATGTGTTTGAATGCATTTTGTACTGCATTTAAAGTGCATTGTTCTATAGGTTTTTGGGCTTGGCTTTCTTGGCTTAAAGGGGTGCAGAGCAGTGCATTTGAAGCGTGTTACCTGCATTTGCGGTGCAGAAAAATGCAGAATACTCTACTTTCTTTTAACTACACTGCACTGATGTGAACCAAGCCCATAGGATTACCTTGATTTTGGGCTGTCTGCAGTTGGAGTGCATTTCAAAATGCAGCCAACTGAGTTCGGTGTGAAAGGACCCTAAATCAACACCACTGATTCAAAAAGCCATTTTGGGTGTTCCTTCTCTGTTTTCCCATTCTTGATCTAAGCTTTTGAGTGGTATGACCTACATATTGTAGTCCTCATGGACTTGTATAGCAAATAAACTACAAGATAAGCATCACAAGGTTTTGATAGAAAGTCAGCAGAGTTTTGACAAAATATGACACATTTTCCTATACAGGAGTTGAAGAAAAAAAAAAAACAAATAAAAACAAACTCATAATAAAAAAATTACCCATTATGATTAATAACTCAAACTAGTCCATCACAATATTATTCCCAGAGTTAGAATATAATAAAGAATTTGATTAACAAGCTATCCTCCCCCCATAATACATAAAACTACTTATCCCGTCATCCCTATATGAGAGGAAAAAAAAAAAAAAAAAAGTTGTCCATACATTAATGGATTTCTTTCAGGCAGCCTATGGTCTGAATAAAATTAATTGAATAGATTCCTCCATCCACACGGTACAATTATCAGCCAACGTAGGAGTCATATGACAGCCAGTTGTCCGATAATCCGACCGTTGGTACACGCGATTCGACAGTCAAATTTCCAATTATCGTCCAACAAAAGTTATAAGTTAAGACTAGAAAACTTGTCTGCCAACAAGGCGTTGGCCAATTTTTGACTTGTGTGTAAAGAATAAAAGCCACCATTTTTGTAGATGAGCCCTATAGGCTCAAAGGACTTTAAGGGTGCCGATATAGTCAGATACATCCATTGGATAAAAATTTCTCATATTTTTATTGATATACAAACATTAAAAATAATTTTTAATGTTTGTAGATCAAAAAAAATATGAGAAATTTTATCCAATGGATGTATCTGACTATATCGGCACCTTTAAAGTCCTTTGAGCCTATAGGGCTCATTTACAAAAATGGTGGCTTTTATTCTGCTTCAATATGGACGTGGTGCCATTTGGGCCCCCCTTCTTTTGCTCATGTACACATCAATTGTGTGTAAAGTTGGTAGTACAAACACGCATGCTCGGAATCCAGGAAGTGATCGGTCGTGTAAACCTGCGTTCATAATTCACATTCACCTGAACTCCCTCTTTATACGCTCGTAACACGTCACTACGTTGAGCTTTGTTGGATGATTACTCGACTACTGTCAGTACGCTAGACAAAACCACGGACAACCAATTTGGACAAAAGTTGGTCGTACGATAATCGGCGTGTGAGTACGAGGCTTAAGACCACATACACACTATCCAACTTTTGTTGTCAGATTTCCTTCAGATTTACCAAAACCATGTAGCGCAAGGGCCTGCCTGATTGCATACAAATTCAAACACTTAAGCCTTGTACACATGTTGCAGCGGTCATACGACCGGACATCCAAAAATGTATGTTGGCTGTTGTGTATTGCGTACTGACATGCACTAAGCGATCGTACAACCAAGCCGAACGTAGTGACGTGCTATGAGGGTATAAAGAGGAAGTTCAGGTGAATGTGAATTGTGAATTAGGAACGTAGGTTTACACGAACGGACACTTCGGGGCGTTCCTGACTACTGAGCATGCCTGTTTTGCATGTACAGCTTTGTTGGCCCAACTTCTCTGTACACTCGGTACAACAAACGTTTTCTAGTCAGCTCATCCAACTTCTGTTGTACAACTGTCACACGTCGGCTGTTCTAATCATGCGTACTAACGGTCAGATGATCGTACAACAGGCTGTTATACTGTGTGTACGGGCCTTTAAGGTTTGACTTCATATTATATGGTTTTGGTAAACCTGCAAACAAAAATCTGCAGAAAATCTAATAGTGTGTATGGGGTCTAACAATTGGGATGAATAAATCTCCTGCAGTGGGCTATTGTACCCTGACCAGCAGCAGTCAGAATAAGACGCATGCACCGTTTGGCTGACAATTTTCCATCCAGCTCCTTTCACAAGGTGAAGGTGCTTGGGGAAAAAAAAATAAATAAATAAACTTTCATTGTGTGTATATCACCAATTTAACAAACACAAACTTGATTAAAATCCAGCCTGGGTGACAACCATGGATTCCTCCATAGACACAGTGGAGGAGTGAACATAGCCACTTAGGGACAGGTAGGGCATTTGCTGAACTTCCAGGTGAAAAGAAAGCCAAGCCTAAGGCCTGGTTCACAACTTTGCAGTTTACATATTCTAGGTGCATTTTGCAGTACACGTTTTTTGATCCATTGAAGTCTAAGTCTATGGAACCAAAAACAAGTCCCTGGTTCTTTCCAGAAAATGCACAGATGTGAACATGAACCATAGGACAACGTGTTAAATGGACTGTAGTGGGTTTCTGCAAAACTGAAATGCACAAAAAAAAAAAAAAAAATGCATAGGTGTGAACTATTCCTAAAAGGGAAATTAATACAACCACCATATCTACGGACTGATAAGCTGAAATATATTACATTTTTGCTTTTGATGAATACACTGCCCTAACATAATGCATGCTAAAGCATGTAATAACACTAAAGCCTCACACACACGGGACGACGATCGTATACAACAGGTCGTACTAACGACCGTTGTATGCGATTAGAACAGCCAAACATACAACGGTCGTACAAGGGAGTTGTATGAGCAGACTAGAAAACTTGGTCGTACCAACAAGCTCTCATACGACCGTTGTACCGCGTGTACAGAGAAGTTGGTACAACAAGTTGTATTGTGCAAAACACGCATGCTCCAAAGTCAGGAACGGCCGGATGCTAATTACATGCACCTGGACATTCTTTCTGTGGTCGTACGATCATGTAGTGCAGTCAGTATGCAAGTTACATTATGCAACATACGATTTGCGACGATCGTACATATGATCATCATCCCGTGTGTACGAGGCTTAACTAATACATCACAACAGTATGAATCTGGGCTCTAACAATACCTGGTAACCTTGTTATGAAGGTCCTTGTGTGGACTTTTCTTGTTACAAGATGACAACACTGTGTTCTTTTCTCCCAATTACTCTCCTGCGTTGTCACCCAGTGATATAAACCGCCAACAAAGACTATGAGATTTGCTAACAGTGGTGCAGCTCTGGATTGTAACCAATCAGCTACCACGTTGTTTTGTCAAAGCTTAATTGAACAAGCTGAAGTTAGAAGCTGATTGCTTACTATGTACAGCTGTAGCAGATTCTATGTGCACCAGTTTTATTAACTCTTCCCCTATAAATGGCTATGTTAAGACATCTTCCTCCATTGTCACTATCATAAGGCTCGATTCACACCAGGTGGCAATCGCGGCAAAATCGTGCTGCGATTTGGGTGCCATTGCAAATAATGGAGATCGCAATGTGGTCCCACAACTTGCGGTGATTCTGCCCTCGATCTGGAACGCCATGGTGTGAAGAGAGCCTAAAGCCTCGTACTCACAGTTTAATTGTTGTACGACCGCGCTTCTGATTTTTGTCAAAAGCGGCTGTCAGTGATTTTGTAAAGCATACTGACTATCCGAATATTTTCGTTGGACCGAACTCAGCGTCAGAAGTGACGTCATGTTTTGCATATTTTTTTGCATCTTTTTTTCCTTTCTGAGCATTAGTAGTCTTGATCGTATGATTTTTTTTTTTTTCGTATGAACGGAACAAAAATTGGACGTGGCGCTGTCGTACGACAAAATTTACTAGTCTGCACATCCAGCTTTTTTCTGATGAAAATTGTCAATTGGCTGTCGAATGGAGCAAACTAACGATGAGAATTTTGGACGATAGGCTGTTGAACGACATTTCACGTCCGATTTTTGCATCGTGTGTACGGGCCTTTAAGCATGGCCAGTACAATAATATGCAGTTGCCACTGGATTACATGCATTTAAACAGGAAGTGGCTGCAAATAGACTGTAGGAGTTCAGCAGCATTAGGAGTAATTAAACAAAAAAACGAAAAAAGATAACAACAGTGTATTCTATTACAAACACATGCTGATTGTTTGATATATTGTGTTTTAGCAAACTTGAGGTCTTTTTAATTAGAGTTTAGATCTGCCTTAAATAATGTACCTATAAGGTTTTGCCCTTTCTATATAATTTCTAAATAAACTAATAGATTGCAAGCTCTTCCATATTCTGTTTCCTTCCTTTATTACCTAACAGGTTGTATGCTCCTCTACCCTGTAGATTGCTCCTGTATTCCCTCATAGTCTTAGCTTTTCCCTCTTCTATAACACTAAAGCCTTGTACACACTGTGCTATGGTCGTATGACCGCTTGTCGTACGATCATCCGACCATTAGTACGTGCGATTAGAACAGCCTACATGTGACGATCGTACAACAGAAGTTGGATGAGCAGACTAGAAAACTTTTGCTGTACAACAAGGCATCATACGACTGTTGTATCGTGTGTACAGAGAAGTTGGGCCAACAAAGTTGTACGTGCAAAACACACATGCTCAGAAGTCAGGAACGCCCGGAAGTGTCCGTTCAGAAATCACATTCACCTGAACTTCCTCTTTAGACGCTCGTAACACGTCACCACGTTTGGCTTTGTTGAGCGATTACTTGACTAATGTCAGTACGCGAGACACAACAGCCGATTTTGGGCAAAAGTTGAACGTGTGGTCGTATGATCGTTGCACCGTGCACACGAGGCATTACTCATACAAATGTCTGCTTGGATCATCTAGGCCGGGGGTCTCCAATATTTCATAAATAAAGAGCCAGTTTACTGTCCTGCAGACTTTAGGAGGGCTAGACTGTGGCCACTGGGAGCAGAAAAGGTTCCTACATTAGAGGGAAAAATAATGTTCCATTGTTTGTTTTAGTGAGAGTAATTGTGCCCCATTATAGGTGTAAGTCGGAGGAATTTTGCCCCATCACTGATGTCATTGGGTCCCATCGTTGGTGTCATTGGGAGGAATGGTGCCCCATCATTGGTGTCATTGGGAGGAATAGTGCCCCATCATTGGTGTCAGTGGGAAGAATAGTGCCCCACCATTGGTGTGAGTGGGAGGAATAGTGCCCCATCATTGGTGTCAGTGGGAAGAATAGTGCCCCATCATTAGTGTGAGTGGGAGGAATAGTGCCACATCATTGGTGTCAGTGGGAGGAATAGTGCCCCATCATTGGTGTCATTGGGAGGAATAGTGTCCCATCATTGGTGTCAGTGGGAAGAATTGTGCCCCACCATTGGTGTGAGTGGGAGGAATAGTGCCCCATCATTGGTGTCAGTGGGAAGAATAATGCCCCATCATTGGTGTCAGTGGGAGGAATTGTGCCCCATTATTGGTGTCAGTGGGAGGAATTATGCACCATTGTTGGTATCAGTGGATGAAATAGTGCCCCGGGCAGGATAAAAACAAGCAAAAGGCCGCATCTGACTCCAGGCCGCAGTTTGGAGCTTCTTTGGCGAATTTGTTGAGTGATAGGCAGCCCATTCAAGTCAATGGGCTGTCACACTAAAATGGATGATACAAAACACAAAGTGTCACATCACTCAGGTGTGAGTGTAATCTTAATAAAGTGTCCTGTTGGTTTTATCTTATTTATAGATTTTGCATCCCAATGCCCAGCAATGTGGTGCGAATCACCAGTGTGAACCCAGCCTATGTGTTTTTGCTTAAAGTATCTGTGGTGACGCAGCTCACAAATTCATTGTTATGAACCCTAAGAACACAAAACATTTCTTTACCATCCCCAGTATCTTTTGTCTTGGTAATATAATTATAGAGTGACCTGTTTATGCTAATTATGTGAGACATTATTTTCCACTAGGACTCCACCCTATCGTCTTCCCTTCACATAGAATGTTAATGATCTTGCCCTGTCTGTGACTGTGTTTCAATTGTGTAGCTGAAAACTTGTAAAAAAAAAATGAAACTTTATAATTTAAGTAGATTGCACCCTTTCAGCCAATCAGAACCCCCCACATATTAGTCAAAGGTGGTGAAATAAATGAAATGTGAAGCTGGGCTCAGTCAGCTACAAGAATTGCTGGTCAAGAAGCCGCTACAGGACCCTAGTCTATATTATATAAGGTAGGTACACTTGCTTTTTTTCTAAGCTTTCTCCAGGTTTTGTACTCAAGGCCTGGAGTTTGAAGGTTCCAGAGTGCCTTGGTTAGGGTTGGAACCTTCAATCTAAATGTCTATGTCTGTAAAGCTGTGTGTTCCTGTTGTGTGTTCCTGCTGGAGATTGCACCCTAAGTTTGGGGGGATTCTTTGCCCAAGGACAGGGAAAAGTTGGATGGCTAGGCAAGTCTGGGAGACCAAGAGAGGGTCTGTGAGACTGAGAAAGCTGAGCAACCTAGTGGGTCCAGGTGGCTGAAGGGAGTTCAGAAGTCTCTAGAAGAATGAGCAAGTTTGGGGGGCTGAAGAACCCTATTTAGAGTGATACTGAAAACCCAGATGGGATAAGCCGCACTCAAGACTAGTGCATACAAATACAAGCAAAATAAATGTTGTGCTGTGTCTTTAAGAATAAATTGTGAAAATTTGACTCCTTACACCCTAAAACCCAATACCAGATGGAAGCAATTTTTGTAACCCAGTGGGTAACAACACTATTTCAAAGGTGCAGTAAATATAACACCCACGCCACACCCTCAGACTAAGTGAGTTCAAACACTGGTTTTCACATAAGTAAACAAAGTCCAATCTAATAAATAACCTCCACCACTATTTAAATAAATCAAATGAAAGGCCAGTTCAGCCCAGATGCAGTCCAGCGTGTTTTTTTTTCCTGCATCAAAAATGCATGGAAAGTGGGTTAAATGGTTTCCAGTGGCATAGTTCACACCAGTGCGGTCTAGGGTTGCCACATCATCCCTTTAATCCAGGACACATACTAATTACACAGGTTCTGTGGTTGATTAAAGTGGTAATTAAACTCGGTGCCTTATCTGTCTTAGGGCCGGTTCACACTGTAGCGAGGCGGAGCGGCGTGATGCGGCGATCCAGGCGATCTCAAAGCGGCTTGCTAGGCGACTTCTATCATAGAAGTCAATGCAAGCCGCCTGAGATCACCCTAAAAATAGTGCAGGGACCATTTTTCTAATGCGGAGCGAAGCGATTCGCTCCTATTAGAACGGTCCCATTAATTAGCCTCAGAACCTGTGTAATTCATATGTGTCCTGGATTAAAGGGATGATGTGGCAACCCTAGTGCGGTCAGTTCCAGGAATTTTCAGTTCCAGAAAGTAGAACATGCTGCATTTTTTCCTGTACTGGAACATGGTAAAACGCATCAAAAATGCATTGGATGGCATCGGCGCCCAGTACAGTGAAAAAAAAAGCATCCAGAAATGCACCTGTGCCAAAAGTCGCGTATCTGGAGTGCGTTTTTGTGGTGTGAACCAGCCCAAAGTCGAAATAAACGTTTGCGTATAGGAGAGTTCCAACACCATTTCAAATAAAGCTATGTTTCCTCCCCTTGTGATCACTAGCGATAACCTCCAGTGAATGTCACCACCATATGCAGCCTCTTACCAAATAGGTAAACTCCAAATGTTAGCGGGCATAAAAACTGATGTAAAAATTGACATCCGTATCCATTTTTGATCCTTTCAAAAAGTGACTGAACTGAACTAAAAAACTGAACGTCCGTGTGAAAGGACCCTTTTATTTCAAAACCGGTGTTTGAGCTCAGTGCGTTTATTTGCATAAACGTTTTAGTATATTTACTTTGCACTATTGAAATGATGGTGTTACCAACTGGGTTATACAAATTGCTTCCATCTGGTAATGGTTTTCAGAGTGTAAAGCCTGGTACACACTGTGATGTGTGTGTGCGCGCGTGTGTGTTTTTGTTTTTTTTATTCTTTCAACCCAGCGGGCTGAACAAAAAAAAAAACCTGTCCTCTCCACTCAGAGCTGCTGTAATTACAATGCAAATTTAGTACAGCCAGGGCCGGCGCCACCATAAGGCAGCTTAGGCAGCTGCCTTACGGCGCCAGGCCAGGGGGGGCGCCAAACCCAGGCATCCCTCACCTAGCTACAATAAGATCTTTTTCCTGATTGCCCAAAGCGCCAGGCGATCCTATTGGATGCCTAGGCGCTTTGGCAAAGAACAGGAAACCCGAGGAGCGGAACGTCCATCCGCCCTCTCCAGACACCGCCGCTCTACACATAGTAAGTGCCGGGGGTGTGTGGTGTCAGGATAGTGCCGCCCGCGCCAGAGGCGGGGGGGGCGAGGGGGGTGGCTGGGTAGGGGGTAGTTGTATACTGCTCCCTGGTGGCCCTGTATACTGCTCCCTGGTGGCCCTGTATACTGCTCCCTGGTGGCCCTGTATACTGCTCTCTGGTGGCCCTGTTGTTTATTTAACAGAACGCCCTATCCTGCAGATGTAGCAGTTAGAGGAAAGAGATAAACCCTTTACCACCAACAGGGTGCTTAGAATGATCAGCTTTTATTTATGTAAAACCTTTATCCCAAAAGGAAAAAAAAACTCTTGCTGTAACCGGTTAAAGTGTTAGCTGGAGTTAATAAATCTAAGAGGATTGTACAATCAGATTGTATAGTGTGTGGTTAGCCGTAGATGGGTTACCATATGAGGGTGGGGGGATGTATTGTGGAGGGGAAAGAAGGTGGTTGTAGGATAAGGGGGGGGGGCACCAAAATGCACCTTCGCCTGTGTGGACAAAAATCCTTGCACCGGCCCTGAGTACAGCAATCTCTCCTCAGTTGTTGTGTCTTGACTGGGACCCCCCGCTAGAACACTCTGATCAGCGCTCTTTGCCATTGGCTCAGAATGCTGATTGGGAGTCAGCTGATGGTTTTTCCATGACCAGCTTATGTCAGACAGGGTGGTATACACACGGGCCGAATGTCAGCTTTTTTTTTAAAAAAAATTATTTTACCGGCCGATGTCTCCCAATATCCAGCCCATTTTGTATGGGGCTTAAGGAGTCAAATTGTATTTGCTTGATTTAAAGACCCATTGCAACATTTATTTTGTTTGTAACCCTATTTAGAGGCCAGGATTTGGCCTGTGCAGTGAGGGTACAGCTGGGTACAAAAACTGACAGATTGCCTTACTAACCGAAGCAATGTTAGTGCGGCAATCTCTTTGTGCTATTGTGTTCTGACCGGGGGACCTTTCTCAGCCAGAACATGCTGATCAGCTGCTGGTTTTTCCAGCATCCCGAGGAGATGCCGCTGATCAACTCTCCTCTCCTCACACTCTGTCAATATGAGGCAAGGAGAGCTGATTACCAGCACTTCGTGTTTACATGTGATCGGCTGTGATTGGACAAAGCTGATCACATGGGTAAAGAGCTATGTCATCGGCTCTTCACCGAGATCGGAGTCATGCCATGTCCCAGGGACACAGCGTTCCCAGGATCGCTGCGTGCTACCATTGGCGTGCAAGAGCGGTGAGACTGGGGCGAAAGGGGACCCGCCCACCATCATTTCACTCTACGACGGGCAGGAGGTAATTAAACTACATGTGGAGAACCCTATTTAGAGGCCAGGAGTGGGTCTGCGCAGTGAAGTGCTGCAACTTCTTAGGGCACCGTTTGTATAAAGACTTTATTTTCCCTTTTAATAAAAGCTGATTGCCATTTCCTTAAAGGACTGTTCGGACTGATGAAGCAATCGGCCACACAAACTAGCAACCCCTCCTGATCAAAAGTGGTGTCTGACGTGGGCAAGCAGACAGTGGAATACAGGTTTTTGCTACCACAAAGTGTTTATACCAGGAACTGTTGATGCAGCCAGGTAAAAGTAATTTCATGCAGTTTGTGAACCTGTGAGGTAAAAAAAGCCTTGCTGTGAACTGTGTAACAAGCCAGGCTGTGTGGATGGAAAGGATGTTTCTCTTAAGTTTGTCATTGCCATGGACTGGTGCATGCAACATCTGTTGTCACTAGCAACAAGTGCCTTTTTGTCATGGGCTGTTATACAGGGTAACCGGACTAGTTAAGAGGTTGTGGCTCTAGGAGTTTACCTGCCAAAGTTCAGGACAAGTGGCATCCTTGAGAGGGGGATCAATGAATCTGGAAAGGCCAGCAAGTTCAATTAGAGAGGGGTATCCCATGAGGAAAGCCTATTACCTAGGAGCTGTGGCAAAGTATTTGGCACCAAGTATGGTATATCGCAAAATTCCTAAGGAGCATAGGGATCCTGTTTGGCCTGCAGAGGGTACCAGAGAGTCCAGAAAGGCTGCAATGTTGCCCCATGGCCACATAAGGGCATTAGCCTTGGAGCATGCATCTGAGATAAGAGTGCCCTCGAATGAAGGCTATAACACCTGCCCCAGGAATAAGAACAATTCTTGTTGCTGTGGAAAATACTGGCTGTGGAACTGATCCCAGTGAAGTGGGGGTGTGTCCGGCAGGGAGATCTGCTTTGTGTGTTAATATGGACTTGCAATGTGCTTCCCTGAGCAGTGGGGAGGCACAAATAAAAGCCCAACCTGCAGAAAGGCTGAGAACTAAAAAGGACATGTGGACTCTGTATGTGCCTCAGGTAATCCAGCTAAGTGCTGGGAAAACTGTACTAGAGGGGACCACAAAAATATGTATGCCATGTTCCCTAGTGATAGTAACAGGTGCTGCAGGGATGCCCAAGGAAACCTTCCAGTAACCCACAGTGATGAGGCCCATGGTTTATCAGGGCAGCTGTGGAGCCACCCTAGTGGACAAGAGTGTCCCATTAAAAAAGGGTGATGTGATATCCAGATCACAGGCTCCAGCGCACAAAAGGCAAAAACAGCCTGTAAAAGCCAACAATGCTACTGCTGTGTCTAAGAATACTCATGTTGATGGAATGTATTTATGGTAATGTACCTATTATCGATGATGGAAGATGGGAAGTCTCCCATGGCACCCAGAAGCAAAGCCATAGAATTGTCCCTGGAAATCTTGCAATTGCTCTCTTTTGGAGCCGGAGTCCTGGACAGCTCTGATATGGCTGGGGTGGAAAAGGGTGAGCATGCAGTGAAAGTGTGGGGGTGCAGTCCACTAACACTAAGTGTAAATCTGGAGATGAGGGGTTAAACCAGCCTGCAAAAGCTGAAAGCATAAAGATGGATGTGCCTGAATTGCCACCAGAGCCAGCTGAAAGTGGGAAATTACAGCATGCTTTGTTATAAAATGTGTTTTTACAATGCAATACGGATAAAAATGACAAATGTACTGCATTTGCTATTGAGTCCCAGGTGCCTCCTAGAGCAGATGCTGTGGGGTGTCTGTAATGAAGACACCACAGACTGGGATGGTTGGTGCAAAGAAGTACTTGCCCCACTAGACAAGGTGTCCCGAGGTAACAGTAGGATGGACATGACTGCTGCTCTGCCCAATGGATGGTTGACTGAGCGGCTGGCGGTCAAGCACATGTTTGCTTTTGCAGAGATGAATCCCTACAGTCAGAAGGACAGGATAAGGGTGCAGGCAATGCAAAAGTTTTGTCTACAGCCCAATGGACAAATGTTGAATGTAAAAATGTCAGTGGTTATGACCTGTAGTGGCTTACAGATGCTGAGCTAGAAGGGATGATTATGAGACAGACATCTGATGGTGCCATGAGGGAGCAGAAGGCTGAGAAAATGGCTGCCTCCAGTGAGGTAGAGGTCTCTTTAAATGCCTGGTTAGTAAATGGCAGGAATAATGCTTCACCCACTAGACCTCATAAGAAAGAGGAAGGGCCCGGAATAGACACAGCAAGTGCAGAAATTCTGTTGGTCACCTGAGAAGACACTATGGGTAAAAAGTACTGATGGTATTGATAGGTGCGAAAATTAAATTTTATTACTGAATGTGTCTGTGAATGAAGCTTTGGTTGCTGAGGATAACTGCGGAAGGGTTGATGACCCCTAAGGAATACGGAGTTGTTGATGCAAATGAAGGGAAAGTGCCTGCACATGAAGTCCAATGAATTTCCTACAGCTTCATTAGAGGGATTCGGGAAAAGGCAACTGGGAAGCCAGAGCAACCCCTGAAAATGAGCATAGGAACACCATAAGGAAGAGGGAGAAAATGAGTGAAGAGAATAGGGGAGGCCCATGGAGAATTCGAGGTAGAGCATACCTGGAAGCATACTGAGAAAAAGAGTTGGGCCTACATGGCTAATGGCTGTGGCAGAGATGTTCCACCCTGCGGATCAAAACAAAGGAGAATATGTGACAGTGCGAGACCCTGCCAAGGCGTGAATTTAGAAAACATATCTAGAAATGATATAGGATTTTCAAAGGTCATTTGAGAAGTGCTGGTGTGTTTATTGTGAGCGGGGAAAGCTGTGTTTTCTCCAGATAGTGTAATCCCAGATTGGGCCTGGAGTTTGAAGGTTCCAAAGTATCTTATGAAAGGACATTTTAACTGTGTCCATGTCTTGCTGGGGGCCTGCAGCCTGTGTCAGTACATAGGTGTGAAGGAGCCTGTGGTCTTGGAGACCAGAGAGAGAGAGAGAAAGAGAGAGAGAACATCAGTGCTGCTGGCCATTTTTTTGGTTGCTTTTATGTGACAAACTGACTCCCTTACATGGGCAACTGTTGTGTAAAATACTCAGGATCCATAAAGACACTCGGGAGCAGTGGGCACGGGGCACTCTATACTATACTTTTCAGCTTGCTATTGGGGCACTCTGAAGGCGGGAGGAGCCAGAAGGTTCGGTGGGGGACCCCAGAAGAGGAAGATCCGGGCTGCTCTGTACAAAACCATTACACAGAACAGCGTAACGCCCCCCATTGTATATCTCTGAACCATCCCTGTGGATCATAGGACTAATAGGAACGAGCGAAGGTCACGTTAAAAGGCATAGGTCTCCCTTCAAGCAGACCTACATGCCTATTAGACCCTCCCTTGGGGCAAGGCGAAGGGTCCAACATATCTGGTGAGTGTGGAGTGACCCTAGTCCTCTTGGTGTGGAGTATATTCACCAACAGTCACTTAATTGAAGTAGTGATTTGCACAGAAGCACATCAACATTTTTAAAAGACTATAGCACTTTTTTATTAGAGATATTATTATTTATATATGAATTGTTCATTAATTGTTTATTTTAGCACAAGGCACTTTAGTCATATCAATTTAGAGTGTCACGATCGTTGATTATTAAAAGGAGAGTGCATTGTACATATTATAGTTGTTCCGCACCAGTGAGCAATTTTTTTATAGTAACAGCTCCTAGTTTAAATAAGAGCATACATGTTCAGAAGAGCACTATTAGTCATATGTAGAGTTGAGCTAACCCGAACTGTGAAGTTCGGGTCTGTACCAAACTTTTGGGTGTCCGGGACCCGGACCCGAACCCGGACTTTTCAAAAAAAGTCCGGGTTCGAGTCCGGGGTTCTGGTATTTTATTCCACGTGTTGAAAAGCTGCCAAGGGCAGCCAATCAACAAGTGTTTCACTGGTTTTCCCTAGAAGCCATCACAGCCATGCCTACTAATGGCATGGCTGTGATTGGCCAGTGCACCATGTGACCCAGCCTCTATGTGGGGCTGGAGTCACCGTGCTGCATGTCATATGCTCTCAGGATAGTTTAGGGAGAGGATGCTGCTGGCTCTGTGAGGGACAGATTGCAGATATTATAGAACATCTCATCCTGCATTACTGAACGATCTGATTGTGGATTAGGGAGAGATACAAGTACTGGTGCTTTGAGAGACAGATTGCACACCTCATCCTGCTGCACAGAATGATCTGACTGGACTAGGTAGAGTCTGTTGCTTTAAGGGAAAGATTATTCTTCTAAAATCATCATCAAGTTGTACAGGGAAAGGTTCCAGCTGTTGCTTTAAGGGAAAGATTAGTGTTCTAAAATCATCATCAAAGTGTGTGGGAAAAGCCTATATTAGCCGCAGGGAGCCATATTAGTGTTATAAAATCATCTTCAAATTGTGTGGGAAAAGCCTATATCAGCCGCAGGGAGCCATATTAGTGTTCTAAAATCATCTTCAAAGTGTATGGGAAAAGCCTATTGCAGGCGCGGGGAGCCATATTAGTGTTCTAAAATCATCTTCAAATTGTGTGGGAAAAGCCTATTGCAGGCGCGGGGAGTCATATTAGTGTTCTAAAATCATCTTCAAAGTGTATGGGAAAAGCCTATTGCAGGCGCGGGGAGCCATATTCGTGTTCTAAAATCATCTTCAAAGTGTATGGGAAAAGCCTAACACTAATATGGCTCCCCGCGCCTGCAATAGGCTTTTCCCATACACTTTGAAGATGATTTTAGAACACTAATATGGCTCCCTGCGACTGATATAGGCTTTTCCCACACAATTTTAAGATGATTTTAGAACACTAATCTTTCCCTTAAAGCAACAGCTGGAGGCTTTTCCTGTACAACTTGGAGATGATTTTAGATTCTAAAATCATCTCCTAGTTCTATAGGGAGAGGTTCCTACTGTTGCTTAAAGGGACATATTATTGTTTCTTGCCCAAAATTAAAAAGTGCATCTACATTGCTGGTTTAAAAAAAAAAAAAAATTCCAAAAATAAAAAAACAGTGTTGGCTACCTCCTCCTCCTCCACTGCCACTTTCACCGCCTCCTCAACCTCCAACTCCACATCCACCTCCATTTTTGATTTTTTTTTTTATGTGATTTTAGGTTAAAAATTATTTTAAGTTATTTCCCTATCCCCATTTCTTTTTAGGGCACTTGCCCTACTCTTACCCCCATTTTCCTTCCTTTTGCAGACCTCTAGGACTTTCCAAGACTTTGTTACAGCCTTTTTGTGCCTAAAAATTCGGGTCCCCATTGATTTCAATGGGGTTCGGGGTCCGGGTCAAAATTCGGGTCCAGTCCGGACCCGAACCCGGACTTTGTCCCAAAGTTCGGCCGAACCAGCAGGACCCAAACTTCCAGAGGTTCGCTCAACTCTAGTCATATGTTAATTATTATAGTAAGGAGCATGTGCTGTATATTTTTAATTGTGGTAAAATACTTTTGTTTTCCTTTTTAAAAGTGGGCTGCCATGCCCTTAAATTGTAGTTCGGACTGGCATTACTCACTGAAAAAAAAAACGAATTTACCACTCCAACTGGCTATAGCGTTGGCTTCAAACACTTCCAGCAGATCAGATTTAAATCCTTCTTTCCTTCACATCTGGTGTTTATTGTCGAGGTGCACACTTTCCCATTTCCCAATGAGTCTTCCACCATCTTCTGTGTGACATTGTGACTACAATATAGTTGTGCAGCAAACTCCTGGATTGAGACTCGTCTGTGTGAATCAATTCATCCACTCCCTGACAATTAATGCCAGTGGTCAGTTGATGGTCTCCCACTGCATAGTTTGTCTTCAATGCTGGTTTCCCCTTTATTCTTCATCCATCTGTTCACATTGCTCTTGTCACTGGTGTCATCTCTGTAAACATAGTGTAGCCTTTTGTAGATGTTGGGCAGCATGTACCCTTCCTTGATCGAGAACACAATGATGGCTTGTTGCTTCTGCTTGGGAATCGGGATCCATTATTTATCTGTAATGAAAAAAGAATTTACCATACAGGGAGAGTTAATCTTAGCAACTTGTTAAATTTGAATGACCTATTTAAGTTAATAAGAATTGTATGATTACTTTCAGTAGTGTGTGTGTGTGTGTGTGTGGTATGTTATATATGTGTTTTGTGTCAAATGTCTGTGTATTATTTTTAAAATGTTAAGGTGCACAGTGAACATTTTGTTGTCGCACAAGTCTTCCGTGCTCTGTAAATAACAGATAGCAATTACATTTATTTTTTTAGGCTTTCCCATTTTGGGGACATTTTCTAACACTTCTTTTTGTAGACTTAAGAAATCTGCTTTTAAACTGGGTATCTAACCTTTCTCTAATCAGTTTAAACTAAAAGAAAATAGTTTGGCTTGACCTACACTTTTAAGAATTAAATGCTAAAAGTTCAGTTTTAGGAAACTTAGAGGATCATTTGAAATTGAGGTTATGGTTTTATGTTTGGTGGTATTCAGTTATGGGAGAGGCCTAGAGAGTATGTGGAAGTAATATATTAGGAAATCTAGACCACTTTCTGTTAACCTTGTGCTTGTCTAGGAAAGGCCTGTGTTTTGTTTTTTGTTTTTTTTTCTATACCCAAAATGTTTTATTTCATTTTCTATTTTAAGCTGGGTTGTTTTAGAAGGCGAGGGTTTACAATCCCTTTAATTAAGAAAAAAAATTGGCAACCATATGTTGGGTATCTAGATCCTTGGTGTAATATGTATTTAAAAAAGGGTATTTGTAGTGTGTTTTGTGTTCATTAACAACTCCAGATCCGCGCTATTGCTGAAGTACGGCTCCAGCGCGGATCTGTATTGCCGGACTCGATGTCCGCTCGAGACCCGCGATCGCCTGACAGAGCTGCAGAACGGGGAACCGCCGATGCAAACACAGCAGTTCTCCGTTCTGTTACAGGGGACATTACAGATCTACTGATCCCTGTCACTGGGATCAGTGAGATCTGTTATGTTCCGGCCAGCCCCGTCCCCCCACACAGTTAGAAAACACCCAGGGAACACTGTTAACCCCTTCACTGCCCCCTTAGTGTTAACCCCCTTCACTGCCAATGACATTTATACAGTAATCAGTGGACATTTAAATTTCTGATCGCTGTATAAATATCATTGGTCCCAAAAAAGTGTCAAAAGTGTCCGACATGACTGCTGCAATATCACAGTCCTGATAAAAATTGCCGCCATTACCAGTAAAAAAAATAAAAAATAATAAAAATGCCATAAATCAATTCCCATAGTTTGTAGATGCGATAACTTTTGCGCAAACCAATCAATATACGCCGATTTGCGTTTTTTTTTTTTTTTACCAAAAACATGTAGAAGAATATATCGGCCAAACCTGATGAATACTTTTTTTTTTTTTTTTTTTTTTTTGGGATTTGTATTATAGCAAAAAGTAAGAAATATAGTTCTTTTTTGCAAAATTATCGCTCTTTTTTTTGTTTATAGCGGCGATCAGAAATGACGCAGAGGTGATCAAATCCCACCAAAAGAAAGCTCTATTTGTGGGAAAAAAAGGACGCAAATTTTGTTTGGGTACAACGTTGCACGACCGCGCAATTGTCATTCAAAATGTGACAGCGCTGAAAGCCGAAAAATGGTCTGGGCAGGAGGGGGGTTTAAGTGCCCAGTAAGTAAGTGGTTAATGTGTACTGCTTGCGTATGATAAAATGCACAAATATCATATGGCCTAAAAAAAACAAACACCTTTTTTATTCTCCAGGGTCTCTGTGACAGAAATGTCAGAATTACATAGAGTTAAGGGAGTATGTTTGTAAGGGCATGGGCCATCATCCCTAATAGAAATACGCAAAAAAAATTGGGATTATAGCGGCCCAAAGTAAAAAGATAAAGTCATGTTTAAACAGAAATATACAGTATATAACAAATTTATTATTAACCCTAATGGGGTTTCACGATTTGCAGCAGTTTTTGTCCAGCTGTAATATGCCTATACAATCATGCTAATATACGCATCTTTGTTATGTACCTATGGTTCTTTTTAATTGCACACCAGTCTTTTCTTGTATGTCAGTTTTTTTTTTAAAAAGTGTAATAATACATTTGTAGTGTTGAGCGAACCCGGACTGTAACGTTCGGGTCCGTACCGAACTTTTGGGTGTCCGGGACCCGGACCCAAACACTGACGTTTCAAAAAACGTTCGGGTTCGGGTTCTGGGTTCTGGTAGTTGATCACGCATGTTGAATAGCTACAGGGCAGCCAATCAACAAGCGTTTCACTGGTTTGCCCTTAGAAGCCATCACAGCCATGCCTAATAATGGCAAGGCTGTGATTGGCCAGTGCATCATGTGACCCAGCCTCTATATGAGGCTGGAGTCACAGTGCTGCATGTCACATGCTCTTGGGTTAGTGTAGGAGAGGATGCTGCTGGCGTTTTTGTGAGGGACAGATTGCAGACATTTTAACATCTGATCCTGAGATTACTACTACTGTTGCTCTGAGGGACAGATTGCAGAAATTTGCAGATTTCACATACTGCTGCTTTGTGTGACAGATTGCAGCTCAAACTCTGCATAACACAACGATCGCTACGATCGTACACAACGATCACTACGATCGTACACAACGACCAGATTGTGGGAGTAATTTGAGATTTCACATACTGCTGCTTTGAGCGATCTGACTGCACTAGGTAGAGGCTTCTGCTTAGAGGGACAGATTATTGTTCAAAAATCATCCTATAGTTCTAAAGGGAGAGGTTCTAGCTGCAGCTGTAAGTGACACATTATTGTTCAAAAATCATCTCCTAGTTTATTTGATTTTAATTTATTTTCCCTATCCCCATTTTTTTGTAGGACACTTGCCCTACTCTTA
The DNA here is from genome assembly GCA_018402905.1 of Glandirana rugosa. Lineage (NCBI taxonomy): Eukaryota > Metazoa > Chordata > Amphibia > Anura > Ranidae > Glandirana > Glandirana rugosa. The sequence continues at coordinate 379,451 of BLSH010240985.1, forward strand.
CCCCCATTTTACTTCCTTTGCAGCCCTCTAGCACTTGCCAGGACTTTGTTACAGCCATTTTTGTGCCTAAAAGTTCGGGTCCCAATTGACTTCAATGGGGTTCGGGGTCCGGGATAACGTTCGGACAATGTTCGGTGCCAAACCCGGATTTTTTCCCAAAGTTCGGACGGACCCGCAGAACCCAAACGTCCAGGTGTTCGCTCAACTCAACGTTTAACATTTGTTAAAATTTTTTTCTGAAAAATGTCAGAATTGGCCCGGACTGTGGTTAAATCTCTAGGTTAGTCCGTTGTAGAAATGATTATATGAATTCTCTCATGTATTTTCATTTGTCTTGCAGGTAACTACCATAATCACCAAATTTGCATTGTAGAAGTCTTCAGCACATGATGAGGCCCAACACAGAAAACCCATATAAGTGCACAGACTGTTTAAAAAGTTTTCTTTTTAAGTCGCAACTTGCAGTTCACCAGAGGAGCCACACTGGAGAGAAACCATTTTCATGTTCCGAATGTGCAAAGTCCTTTAGTGTTGCATCACTTCTCAGTAATCACCTGAGGATTCACACAGGAGAGAAACCATTTCGATGTTCAGAATGTGACAAGTGCTTCATAGAAAAGGGTCAACTTATTAACCACCAAAGGGTTCACACAGGAGAGAAGCCATTTCAGTGTTCAGAATGTGACAAATGCTTCAAACAGAAGTCACATCTTACTCAACACCAGAAAATTCACACAGGAGACAAGCCATTTAGATGTACAGAATGTGATCAGTGCTTTTCAGTGAAGAATCGTCTTGTTCAACACCAGAAAATTCACACAGGAGAGAAGCGATTTAAATGTTCAGAGTGCAACATGTGTTTCCCACGTAAGGAACATCTTATCCTGCACCAGATGAGTCACACAGGGGAGAAACCATTTAAGTGTTCAGAATGTGACAAGAGCTTCATGGAAAAGGGAAGTCTCATGAGCCATCAGATGACTCACACAGGAGAAAAACCCTTTAAATGTATGGAATGTGACAAGTGCTTCTCTCATAAAATAAGTTTTACTCAACATCAGACAACGCATACAGGAGAGAAGCTATTTAAATGTTCAGAATGTGACCAGTGCTTTGCACAAAAGACAAATCTTACTCGACACCAGAAGACTCATACCGGAGAGAAACCATATAGATGTTCAGAATGCAGCAAATCTTTCTCACGAAAGATAACCCTTACTAAACACCAGAAGGCTCACATTGGAGAGAAGCCATTTACATGAAGTGGAATGTTATGTGACTAGTACTTCTTGCTTATTATACATTTTAACCACTTCAGTACCAGATACTTTTACCCCCTTCCTGCCCAGGCCAATTGTTTAGTTTGCAGCGCTGTCACATTTTGAATGACAATTGCGCACACTGTATCAATTTGACGTTTTTATCATTTCTTTTTTCACACAAATAGAGCTTTCTTTCAATGGTATTTAATTGGCACTGTTTTTTTTATTTTTTGCTAAATATACAAAAGCCCGAAGAGTTTAAAAAAATGCTTTTCTTCGATATTATTGTTGCCAGTCACGGCATGATCACAGTGAAGAAACGGCACGAAGGCCGTTTCTTCACTGCACATGTGCTGAAATGACGTTGGCATCAGCAGTACACTGCATATCTCCTGAGCTGTGCAGGTTTGGGAGATATGCAGGGCACCTACAGGTAACCCTTAGGCCTCATACACACGGGCGTTTGCAGAAAAATAAGCAAAACGCCGGGCCTGACGTCAGGGGAAAAAACTGACGTTTTGCTTGGCGTTTTGCATTAACGTCAATGGACGTTTTTTCACGCCAGCTTTTTGCGGCGTTTTCTGCCTCTTTTCAAAATCAATGGTTCCCTATAGGAGCCCATTGATTTGAATAGAAGCCGCACCAGAAGTCGGATCGCGGCCATCCGACTTGCGGCGCGACTTGTGTGCCGTGTCTTAAAGGGGAACCCCCGCAAAAAAATTTGCGTGGGGTTCCCCCCCCCCCAGAGCATACCAGGCTCTTCGATCTGGCAGGGATTTTAAGAGGAGAGCCCACGCCGAAAAAAAAACGGCGTAGGATCCCCCCAAAATCCATACCAGACCCTTATCCGAGCACGCAAAACGCCCCCAAGGGGAAATTCTGTGCCGTGTGTTCAGCGCGGCGTTCAGCCTACCGGCGCTAGGCTGAAGACCACGCCGAAGATAAGTTTAGTTACCCGAGGATATCCCTTGGTAACTAAAACTTTTCTCCGTCTTTTGCGGCGTTTTTCGACCGCACTTTTTTGCAGGT
>BLSH010240985.1:390250-414494 GCA_018402905.1 Glandirana rugosa
TGTTTCCTCTGGCTCGCCGCACGTGCGGCCCTGGGGCGCGCGCGAGCGGCGTGCACGCCGCTCGGTCTCCTTTGTTGTCAGTGACCGGCTGTGATAGGACACAGCCGGTCACGGGGTAAAGAGCCAATTTTATTGGCTCTTTACCCCGATCACGGAAGGCCGGGGTCCCGAGGGACACGGCCGGTCCCCGATCGCCGCGATGCGGGCCCCTGAGGGCCCGCAAAGCGGCGAAAACAAGAGGACGTAATATAACGTCCACTTAGGATGGGGAGTGCACCTTGCCGGCGTATTTTTACAATACGCCGGTAAGGAAGTGGTTAAGTAGCTGGGTGCCGGCAATTGTAACCGCGAGTCATTTTAAATGGAATTTTTTTCTTTAGAAATGTTAGTTTTGCTGTAGCATGTTCTGTAAATGCTACAAATGCACCACATTAAAGGGGCCCCCAGGCACAATATTTAAAGGAATTATTCATCTTCTTTGTTGCACTTTAACCACTTAAGGACCGGAAGGATTTCCCACGTTAGAACCAGAGCACTTTTTGTGATTCGGCATTGCGTCGCTTTAACTGACAATTGCTCGGTTGTGCAACCTTTTTTTCCCCACCAATAGAGCTTTCTTTTGGTGGTTTGCACAAAAGTTGCTGTGTTCACAAACCATGAGAATTCATTTACATTGGCGATTCCCCGTTCTTCCTCTCTGCTAGGCAATCATGGCTGATAAGTCATCGGTTGTTAAGGAAAGCTAGCCATGGCGTCCTTAACAGCCAGCTTACATTGCACCCTGATTGGGCAAAGCTTTACCCAATCAGGGTGCAGAATGCACTGTGCATCGCAGGGTGTTCGTCGGGGCGAACACCTTGCAAATTCGGGTGTTCGGCAAGCGGCCAAACAGGCAAATGTTCGGCCTGAACTCATGCTCGGGCCAAACCGCTTGCCCATCCCCATTTGTTATTTTTCTGTGTTATTCCATGTATTATTTATTAAAACTGAGCTTCAGCTTTCAGTGAAGTTTCATTGGTTCATTTGCACCAAGCTGGTCCAAATGAACAAATTACTTAAGAAATGCAGGGAACCTCAGCACTGTATGCAACCTCAACTACATATACAAAAATTGTTCTCCCGAGCCGGGGGAACCAGAACGGTTATCACAAAAGGAAGGGCCATTACTATAATATGTAATGAAAAAACAATTTATTTTAAAAAAAATGTGCAAAGCAACATAAATGTGCAATAACATCAAAGCATATGTAAATGAGATAACAGCAAGTATCTAAACTGTCTAAGGAAGACTGAGTCTCCCTGAGGACAGTATCTGACATACACAGCACAAACGCCACACACAGGGGGGAGACAAACACACAAACAGGATAAAAAAGGTGTCAATCGTCCCTACGCTATCAGAAAGAGGGGGAGGGCCACTAGGATGTGCAATTGTCACAATGGAAAACTGGATGATGACTCCAATCCGGGTATATAAGAAAAAAGTCTGTGACACCAAAAGGAGGGTGTGCTGAGCCCAACACGAGGGTGTTGAGAATGATGGGGTTGCACAGCAGGATATATGTGCTGGACTGAATGAACCAACTCTTCAGCAATAGTGTATATAGCTGTGTTGCATAGAGAGGAAGGTGGTATCAGCAGGTCAGTGTATACGTGGAAAGGAAGGTGAGCAGAGTTGCAGGCAACTAACTATATCTATGTCCACAGTTGTTACTCATTGTTTCCCCAGACCTCTATCGATATGATCACTGTAGTGACTATAAGCTGTCCTTCCGCTGATACGTGAGGTCCACTGTAATGCTGTTGCTGGGGTCCTTTGCGTCCCGAGTGCCACTAGTATCAGAGACAAATATCCTGCAATAAATGTGCGGACTGTGCCGCTACTTCCGGGTATGTGGGGACACTCACAGATCCTCTCAGGCAGCAGGACACGCTGTTGTTCAATCCTCGCTATGGAAGTTGCCCTGGATTGGAGCAGCCGCTTAGTCCAGTGAGTGGGTGGCTCCCCATGCGTCATCCAGTTTTTCATTGTGACAATTGCACATCCTAGTGGCCCTCCCCCTCCTTCTGATAGCATAGGGACGATTGACACCTTTTTTATCTTGTTTGTGTGTTTGTCTCCCCCCTGTGTGTGGTGTTTGTGCTGTGTATGTCAGATACTGTCCTCAAGGAGACTCAGTCTTCCTTAGACAGTTTAGATACTTGCTGTTATCTCATTTACATATGCTTTGATGTTATTGCACATTTATGCTGCTTTGCACATTTTTTTAAAAATAAAATTTAAATTGTTTATTCATTACATATTGTAGTAATTCTAAAGTATTCTCACAAGCAGGTTAACTTCCCCAAGGAAGCCAATCAATCCAAATGAGAAATAATCTGCGCTGAAACCAACCAATGATTAGCAAAATAAATTTTTTTTTTCGAATGAAAAATGGGAGATGTCAGCAGCTGCTGTATATATCTTAAACATCCAAAAATTAATCCAGCCAATTACTGATCAATTAACTGAATTCAGCAGCGCTACAGGATTAGATGATTAATAAGCCTATGAATGTGTCATATTAAGTGTTTGTACAATCTTTAAATGAAGTCATTCAATTCAACACCTATCAGCAATGAGTTGATACACATAGGTGAAATCGTATAAATAACGTCTGAGTCCAAACAAAAAGTCCAAAAGTATATAAAACACATCCAAGATTCAGGGGTGATTGCACACACGCTCAATCTTCATAAAAAAGATCCACCACCGCACCGAGTGTGAAGGAAAGGGGGCTTTCCCCCTATATGGAGAGACTCACCGGAGCTGAGATCAAAAACAGCCCATTGTAATTATATATGCTGCCGGTTAAGAGGACATCAATCACGTATCCACACCCGGTCTCCGTTACTATAATCAGGTCTCTGTTGCTTAGATCAGCCCGTATCTTTTATTATGGTGTTCTGGCCAAGATCAAACACCTTGCTTATCTTGCAGAGTCTGTTTCTTGCCTAGCAATTTGTTTCAGGACAGAAACTTTTTTTTGAAACTTTTTAAATAACTCAGACGTTATTTATACGATTTCACCTATGTGTATCAACTCATTGCTGATAGGTGTTGAATTGAATGACTTTATTTAAAGATTGTACAAACACTTAATATGACACATTCATAGGCTTATTAATCATCTAATCCTGTAGCGCTGCTGAATTCAGTTAATTGATCAGTAATTGGCTGGATTAATTTTTGGATATTGTAGTAATTGCCCTTCCTTTTGTGATAACCGTTCTGGTTCCCCCAGGCTCGGGAGAACAATTTTTGGATATGCAGTCTCTTTGGTTAAAGAAGGACACCCACACTGGGGTGAGTGGCACTACAATATGATGATTTAGACCAGAAGGACCTATTCAACCTGTCAATAGTTCTCTTCGTTCTTTAACCTCAACTACATACAGTGCCGTGTTCCAGCAGTGGAATAAAAACTGCCCATCCCACACCAAAAAGAAAATTGAGTAGTGCTGAAGACTGCTCAACTATTCACAGGGAGCTTTGTATTTCCTGAATGAATACAAATCTTCCTCTGATTGATTTAGGCAGACATCTTCATATCACCTGTCTGCCTCGAGCAATCACAGAAAGTTTTGTATTCCTTCATAAAATACAAAGCTCCTTGTGTATAGCAGAGCAGCATTTAGTCCACCTTAATTTTATTCTGGCTGTGGGAGGGGAAGACTTTATCCCACTGCCAGAGCACAGAGCTGTATACTGTATGCAAGCCCACATGCAATGCTGAGAACCGCTGAACATCTTAGTGAAGTAATTAATTCACTTGGACCAGCTTGGTCCAAACAAACTACTTAAACTTCACAAAAAGTGGAGATCAGCTTTAATACTTTCGCTGCCAGGGCCATTTTTGCACAAGGTTAAAAATAATAATTTTAGACCTGAAAATTACACAAACTCCAAAACATTATATAATATTTTCTGAAAGCATACACTCTAGATAATAAAATAGTAGTAGTTTCAATTTTTATGTCACTTGTGTAGCACCCTCTAGTGTGTGCTAGAAGTTAGTGTATGCAAACCATACTCTAATTCACATTTTTATCTGGTGAGTCTTAATTGGGTCAGGATTTAGTAGAGTTCAGGGCTGGGTGACTCCTCCTGGCATCTCTCTGGTGCCTCCCCCTGGTCTAGAAGGTTGGAAAATCTTCTAGAACTAGAGGGTGGGGGTTAGGAGGAGATGCCTTGAATATTTATGGGGTCTTGGCCAATCCTCAGCAATAGGCGGAGGCAACTCTCAAATAGACATAGGTCATTCCATCATGGACAGTTGGGTGGAAGATAAAGATATAGTGTTGGGGAGGCTGTCAGTGGCCCTTAGAAGTGCCTCCTAGTCTGGGGGTGTCCTGACTTGGGGCAGGGCTCAGGTGCTGGGAGGGTTCTGCCAAAAACGCATAGGAGGCTTTCCTGGAGGCCCAGGAGCAAGTGAGGACAGAGTGAGTAGTGCAACACGGTTGGGGACTAACAAAGGGGGGGGGGGTGACTGCCACATGTAGCCAGTCTCCCTTGAAGACAACAGTTTGCTTAAGTCTTCTAACTTTCCCTGAGAGATTTTCTGAGGGTGGATTGGTGTAGAGAGGCAGCCAGGAGGGCTGCTGAGAGGGACAGCTGCAGCCAGGTGGGCTGACAGTGCCTGAAGAGGGAGGTGGTGCACACAGAGGAGAAGTTACCTGCTGTTTCACTACATTTGTGCTACACTAAAAGGGGCTGTGAGTTCCTGCATGGGCCATTGCTAATCAGCCTGTCAGATCATTTTTGGAGCGATTCAGCTGAAGCGAGTGAGTGTGCAGTAGAACTGTGAAGGAGACTGTATATACTGTAGATATACAGTATCTCACAAAAGTGGTTACACCCCTCACAATTTTGTAAATGTAGCGGATGCTCCACTATTTCTGCGGCTTTTTGCTAAGCGGCCGTTGTAAATACACAGGCTCTTCTAGAAGGGACAGATGCACCTGTCAGCCCCTCCGGGTGGAATTTCGCCCCTTCCTTCTTGTTTCACAGACTGAACTTAATGTAATCTGTGTAGAGAGACACAAACACACAGAAGGATCAAATTACACTGCTCTCTGGTGTACTTCTATGGGGATAGAAACAGCCAATGGAAGGAACAGTAGCAGCAGCCAATACAAGGGACTTTAACAAACTGCAGAAAGGGTTGAAAGGCATTTTGGAATATGAAGTCCCTTTACCAGACGGCCCCATAGCCTTGTATGGAACTACAATCCCATGTATGCTCTGGGAGAGAGGAGGAGGGAGACTATCTTGATTGTCTGAGGAGAATGGAGTGAAAGTGTGGCAGAGGAAGAAAAAAGACCTAGGAGAGGGGTGCTGCCTCTTGGGTCTTTCCATCTTGCGATCTTAGGCCCCTGGGACCGGTCGGGACATCCAGCCTGAGGTTGAGAGGATCCCAGGTGCACCTGCACCAACAGAGAAGCGTTCCAGTGTGAGGTGACCAGTCACCACCAGGAAAGCCTGCCTGTCCCAGGAAGTTTGATTGGGCCTTGATTGATTGCAGGATTGGATGAGAGGGCTGGGCCCATTTGCAAGAAACAAGGACACTGCACAGACGGAGTTATATTGAACCCTGTATACAGACATCATTGCTGGTAGTCATCTTGTTGACATTTGTAGTGCCTCAAGATGCAAGGCCATTTAGTTAGAAAGACACTGTATGCAGATGTCATTGTCCTTTTTCCGTGCTGAGGAAAATCTTGCATTCTTCAATTAATGGTCCTTGGGCCCACTATCCAGGAATTTAAGTGCACCAACAAGAGAGGCTAGCTGAAGAAGCCAAGACTTATTTAACTTCAAAGGGACTGAAATTACTATTTCCGTATGGCCTCACACTCATATGCAGGGCTCTGTATGTGCAGTGGGTGTGTGGGACAGCCTATCCGGGAAGTTAAGATCTATACTGTTGATTTGATTACAGTGTTTAATATTGGGCCTGTGGTGCCAGGAGACAGAAGAGAAGGATCTGAAATAGAGAGGGTCAGTCTTCTACTCTCCTCCTGCCTGGACTCAGAGCCAAACTTCAGTAAGGGTAACCAATCTAAAGCCATTTTTGTGACTTTATTGTTATTGAAGGGGCTTGCTCAGCTCTTGGGGTTATTCTAAGGTTCTGAATCCCATGAAAGCAGCCTAAATGTATTATTGAGCTATATTGCTTATCATTTCAGCTAATGTTCTTCTATTGTATTCCTTGAACATATTGCCAATGGTTATTCCACAGAAATACTACAGTAAAGACCATTTCTGTGTTTTATAATGTGTGTATTTCTCATTGATCCTTGTACTCACGCTATTGCCAGATGTGCCAGAAGGGACTGAGGCTGTTATTGGGGTAGAGAGGCAGAGTAACAGTGCTGAACATACTCAAGAGGCTCCTGAGGGGGTAGCGCTACATAAATATTTTATTCTATATTTTCATGTGACAATACTGAAGAAATTACACTTTGCTACAATGTAAAGTAGTGGGTGTACAGCTTGTATAACAGTGTAAATTTTCTGTCCCCTTAAAATAACTCAACACACAGCCATTAATGTCTAAACTGCTGGCAACAAAAGGGAGTACACCCCTAAGTGGAAATGTCCAAATTGGGCCCAAAGTGTCAATATTTTGTGTGGCCACCATTATTTTACAGCACTGCCTTAACCCTCTTGGCATGGAGTTTACCAGAGCATCACAGGTTGTCACTGGAGTCCTCTTCCATGATGACATCATGGAGCTGGTGGATGTTAGAGACCTTGCACTCCTACACCTCCCATTTGAGGAAGCCCCACAGATGCTCAATAGGGTTTAGGTCTGGATACATGCTTGGCCAGTCCATCACCTTTACCCTCAGCTTCTTTAGCAAGGCAGTGGTCATCTTGGAGGTGTGTTTGGGATCGTTATGTTGGAATACTGCCCTGCTGCCCAGTCTCCGAGGGAGGGGATCATGCTCTGTGTCACGTACCTGGCGGATGAGTCTGATTTATGCAGGGGATCACCTCTCTTGCGGCCCTGGTTCGAGAATCCCTGGTAGTGTAGACAGGGAGCTCAGGAGCACAGGGGGGCACGAGGGGTGTACTGGACCACTTGATGATAGGTGCAAGTCCACTGGGCTCGTGCAAGTAGAAGAGTAGTCGTACAGTCCGGGTTGGCAACAGGCTGGCTTATGCAGTACAGAACGAGCAGGCAGGTGGCTAGTCGGGTGCAGGCAGGGTCGGCAACGTGCGGGCAGCAAAGGTACAAGAGGGCTAAGCAGAAGAGTAGTCGTAGGCAGGCCGGGATCAGGGCAGGCGGATAGCAGCAAAGTCCAAAGAGAACCAGGGTCAAAGGAACAGGAAGTCACTCAGAAGCAGACACAGGGGTCACAGGTGCAGGAAAGTTTCTGACAGGCAAACACACGGGTCACTTGGAACGCTGTAGAATGGACAGCACCTGCCTCCTGGTGCTATCCTGCTTAAATGGCCGCTATTGGCGCCATTAGCGCACGAACGTGCACGGGAAGCCAAAAACGGCCAGGAGGACCGTTTTCCTAACATTCTGCTTCAGTATGTCACAGTACAAGTTGGCATTCATGTTTCCCCTCAATGAACTGTAGCTCCTCAGTGTCGGCAGAACTCACGCAGCCCCAGACCATGACACTCCCACCACCATGCTTGACTGTAAGCAAGACACTTGTCTTTGTACTCCTCACCTGGTTGCCGCCACACACGCTTGACACCATTTGAACCAAATAAGTTTATCTTGGTCTCATCAGAACACAGGGCATGGTTCCAGTAATCCATGTCCTTAGTCTGCTTGTCTTGAGCAAATTGTTTGCGGACTTTCTTGTGCATCATGCCAATTTGATGCAGTGTATGGTCTGAGCACTGACAGGCTGACCCCCACCCCTTCAACAATGCTGGCCACACTCATACATCTATTTCCCAAAGATAAACTCTGGATATGACGCTGAGCACATGCATTCAACTTCTTCGGTCAACCATTGCAAGGCCTGTTCTGAGCTGAACCTGTCCTGTTAAACCACTGTATGGTCTTGGCCACCATGCTGCAGCACAGTTTCAGGATCTTGGCAATCTTTTTATAGCCTAATCCAGCTTTATGTAGAGCAACAATTCTTTTTTTCAGATCCTCAGAGAGTTCTTTGCCATGAAGTGCCATGTTAAACTTCCAGTGACCAGTATGAGAGAGTGAGAACACCACATTTAATCCAACCTTGTAACACTAACGAGGCACATGACATCGGGGAGGGAAAATGGCTAATTGGGCCCAATTTGGAAATTTTCACTTAGGGGTGTAATCAGTTTTGTTGCCAGCGGTTTAGCCATTATACAAGCAGTACACTCACTACTTTACATTGTAGCAAAGTGTCATTTCTGTAAGGGTTCTTCTGGTTCCGAGTGTTAGTTCGGGGTGTGTGGAAAACTCTTCGGCCGGCCGGGTAATCAAGACACTGACAAAACTTAGAGTGTAGCAAGATTACATTGGTTTATTGTGGGTTCACATGTTATATAGTATAATCAAAAGCATATACGCCTCCTTATGGACCAATCATTACAGAGTATCAATTTCATGATTTAAACATAGATTATATTTTCTATCTGCTCAGTAACAACACATCTATGGCGGGTTAATAATACATATTGACCACATTTAACACCTCCATAAAACAACAGTTATACATCTTCTCCTTCTCAAAAGGCGAAACTAGACTCGGCTTAACCGCAAGCTTATTTTGAGAATAGGTGTTGCGTCTTAGCAAAATTCCCCTTTTGGGTAAACATGAATTCTTATCTTTTAAACACAATATTCTTTTAAAGCATAAAACAAAAGGCATAACTCTAACCTACAATCTATAATATGGAAGATTGGTTATGCTGACCCGCTATTTCCCTTATAACCCCTCCTTTGATCAATGTTCTATCCAGAACATAGATTACTCACCATACCACCTGGCCCTATCTAACATGGGCATAATCCTGTACCAGTTATGATGTGGGGAATAGACACCAGGTTACATTCTGCTTAACTGTCTTCCTCTCTCCAACATTCTTCCCTATTGCCCAGAATCCCATTGACATCACAATAAATAAAATGCATACAAAAATCAGTGTCATAATATTGAGAATGTCCTTTGAGGAAGGGGGCTTGAATCTGTATCGTTGGGGAAATGGAAAGTTACTCTCACCTTGGTGTAGCTCATAAGGACTAGGGTAAGGTGGTCAGTTTTACGGCGAGGGGGCAAACTTTCATAAAGATGCACTCTGGGGGTGCAAGGGGGTTTTAGTTCTTCATAGATGGGGGAAGGGTTATTCTGCTCCTGTTCTTCAGGTGGTAAGGATTTAAGGAGACTCAAAAAGAAAGCATTAGGAAACAATATCTCTCCATCCTCACAGGGGTCATCATTCTGTCTCGGGGGTGGATATCCGTTTAACCATCTCTCGCATTGTGCCAACATAAAATCGGGGACCAAGTTTTTGAATTCTTCGGTTGGGGTCCTGGTGGGGGTTGCGGGGGCGTCGGGGATTTCTTCAACCGTGATGCATGGATCCATTGCGGACTCTGGTCAGTCAAGACAGCTGTTCTGGTCACCTTTAGCACTTCAAATGGTCCTTGAAAGATTGGTCCCGTCTGTTTCCTTGCAGCAAGTTGCTTAACCAGGACCCGGTCTCCTGGCAGAAATGGATGTGTAGGCTCTGTGGAAAGAGGAGAAAAGGTGACAGCAACCTTGTCGTAATTTTCAGTTAATGAACTTACCAGTTGTTTTACATGTTCCTCCTGTTGGGAATAAAGATTAGTTTCTTCCCCTGGTATGGACACTTTCTTTTGTATTCGTCTACCCATTAAAATTTCATAACTTATCTTTAATGTTGCAGTTCATTCTTTCAACTACTCCTGCATTTGGGGATGATAGGCTATGTGGAGTTTCCATTGGATACCAAGAATTTTAGTTAGTTCCTGAATGAGTTTTGAGTTAAAAGCGGGACCCTGATCTGAAGATATTATTTGTGGCAACCCAAACCTACAAATCCAATTATTCATGAGTGCCCTTGCAGTGATCCCTGCTGTCTCTCCTGTGGTAGGGAAGAGAAGGTGTACCTACTGTCTGTTTAGATATTAACATCTTGTCCTTCAAAAAGTTGGCATGCTCTAATAAGTGCTACCAGCTCTGCTTATTGTGCAGAGTTAGCCATTAAGGGTTTTGCTTCAACGACAATATCAGGTAACATTACTACAGGATATCCTGTCCAAAAGGTATGATCCAATGGTCTAGCACAGCTACCATGCACAAAGACATCCAAATACCCTTCTGTTGGTGTGTCCTTTAGGTCTTTCCTAGGTGAAGTAGTTTCTTGTAGTGTTTTGGTGCAATCATGCATGGGCATGGGGTCAGTCCTATCCTGTGACATTTTTAGCAGCGAGTGTAGCATTCTAAGTATTGGGGTGGTCTCAGGGCAAGACTTGACTGCCAGGTTTGCTGTGTTTAATAATACTATACTCATATCCACTCATGCGTTGTGCTGTCATGTTTTGAAGCAATGTTGTCACACTATGTGTTGTGTATAGGGTAAGAGGCATCCCTAATGTGATTTTGTTAGCCTCTTTGATGGCCGTTGCACTGGCCGTCATTGTTTGTAAACAGTCAGGCATTCCTTGTACTTGATTTGGAAGCCTTTTTTGAAAGGTAGGCCACCGGTCTCTATTTTCCCCCATGATCCTGTGCCAATACAGAGGCAAAGGCGTTTCCAGAGACAACACAGTAGAGTGTAAATGGTTTTTCATAGGAAGGCAAGCCCAAACCTGGAGCAATTGTTAATGCGGTGATAAGATACTTAAAAGCTTGTATCATAGACTCAGTCCATTCCACTGTCTTTGGGGAAGTTATCAGTGTGGCCTGCCTCAGAATGGAGTCAAAGTGGGAACAATCAGGAATCCACTGTCTGATCGAACCCAAGAATGATAGAAGAGCCTGCTTTGTGGCGGGCGGCGTGAGGGAGGCTAGTGCTCTTGCTCTGGCTGGGGATGCTTTCCTTTCTCCTTACGCAATGATACACCCCAAATACTCCACCTCAATCCTGCACCACTGGATCTTTTTCCAAGACGCCAAGTGACCTTCCGAGGAGAGACTGTCTAACAAGTGCCTAGAGTCTACCTCACAATTTTCTAGGGTTCTCACTACATAGGAGTAGGCTTGCCTACATACTGCAACAAGATGGATCCCTCCTTTGGTTCCCAGTCATCGAATGATCTTTTTAACACCATTGAAAAGGCGGCTGGGCTGTCCACAAAGCCTTATGGGAGCCTTGTCCATGTTAACTGTCCCTTTCCCCACTGGAAAGCAAAAATGAGCTGAGCCTCCTGATCCACCAGTATGCTAAAGAAAGTATTTGAAAGGTCCACTACTGTGTAGCATTTGGAAGTGGATGGGATTGCTGTAAAAATTGCAGTAATACCAGCAACTAAAGGTGGCAAGGGTATTACTGTTTTATTGACTCCCCTCAGGTCCTGCACCAGTCTCCAAGTGCCATTGGCCTTCCTTACAGGGTTAATGGGGGTATTCCATGGACTCACAGTGGGCCTTAAATTTTCTCCCTCAAATACTCCTCTATGAGAGGCGCTATCCCTTGTATTTTCTCTTCTGTTAGTGGATATTGTCTCTGAAAATGTTGTCTATATTGTGGGTCTAGTGATGGAGTGTAAGGGGTACACAGTTAAGGAAACCCACAGAGGTCTTGGATTCTGCCCAAATGGGGTGGTTTTCAAGGTTTGCTGGCAACAACATAAAGTGTCCTGTCCAATCCTGATACTTGGGGTTGGATAGTTCACATACTGGGGAACGTGCTATAAGGTTTCCCTCCTTGTCAAAGATGATTACAATTTGTAATTTGGACATCAGATCTCTACCCATAAGAGGGGTTGGGCAGGTTGTCAGAACCGCAAAGGATAGTGTTGTACTACAGCTTATTTTCCATGGTGGATACCTCCAGTGGAGGTGTCACCTTGTGTGCAACATTAGTCCCATTTATTCCCATTGAGCAACCCTCAGTACACTCTGCTGTAATAAATTTTGGATTATTTAAGCATCTGGTATTAACTCCGGTGTCACCAAGAAACACAGTTGGTTCCCTACAGACCTTTAAAATAATTTGGGGAAGAGTTTGCCAAGTTCTTGACACAAAATGCAATACTAAAGGTGGGACATGCTCAGCTCAGGGCATCCCTATTGTCTATTTTGGTTATTGAATGGGTTATTGTGGTTTGTGACCTGTGTCTGAGTCCTGTTTCCTCATCCTCTTTGTGCTGGCCAGTCCATTTGTAATAGGTCCCCTTGGTTTGACTGCCTCACTTCAATCCTTGGGGGGAAACTTCTACTCATATTACCCCTATGTGACCCCTGTATTTGTCCTTTACCCCTTCTCCCCCTAAATCCTCTGTTCCATGGTCTTCCCCTACTTGGACCATAAGCCCCTCTGTATGGGATTTGGTTAGGCCTGTAGGGACAGTTTGATTTCCAGTGGTCTAGGTCTCCACAATGGAAACATCCTCCCTCTCCCGGGATCACTAGGTTTCTATTTTGGTCATTACTGTCAGCGATAGGGGGCATGAGAGGAAAAACTCCACTCTTTGTATTAAAAATGCCCATGGACATCTTCTATGAAGGCTTTGGGTGAAGAGCTTGCCCACTCAGGGTTAATAAGCTTTAACAATTGATTTATTTTTGTATCCCCATTAGACATGCAAGTAGAAACAAATAGCTCAGGTGAATTTATGCCCAATACCAAATATGCCTTATGTAATCTTTTAACAAAACTGTAAAAATCCTCTCCAGGGGCTTGTCTACATCCCAACATAATATGAATGGTGGTATCCCCTTGTAGGTTTTCTGTATCTATGCAGGAAACTAGCTACGGCTCTGGGGTCCTTGCTGGGATTTTGGCATATTGATTTTAAATATTTTATCATCCCTACTGGTAGTGGAACCTGTACCTCTGTCATCTTATCCTCACGTAGTGTATTACCATTTGTTTGAAAACCTCTCTCTATATTCTTTTAAACCTTTGTCCCACTTTTTACAACATTTCATCATATAATCATTATTCCAGACACCCGGGGGGCAATTGTGTCGGGGGTGAGTCCCACAAATTTTCTTTACCTCCTCCCATTGTTCTTGTGAACATGGTCTCAAGGGACCTATGTCTGATAATTGCATTTGCTGGGCTTGAGTTTGTACATTTTGCCAAAAGGGCTCAACACAATTGTTGCCACAGGTGCCTCTTATACAATCATAAGGGGAAGACTGCTCCTGCTCACCTTCAGCAGCATCCTTCCCAAATTTATTTCCCATAACAATATTTATCTTAACAAAACATCTTTTCCGGAAATACCTGAAATAGACTTAGGACATACAACATACAATTGACCAAACTACAATATCCTTGACTTAACACCCAACACAGTTTCTTCTTGAAAATGTATTGTTGCATGTACATTAAATCTCAATATGTGTACTGGGGGGGTACCGCTCGGAAATAGTGCACCTTTTCCGATTATAGAGCGGTATCCACACCGTACCGTAGCAACCAAATAAGTACTGTGTCCAGTATAACAGAACAATAATAAACCGGTTTTACACTCTGTAGAATTCATAAATAGGACTTTTTCAAAATATTTCAATAAATGTACATATATTTCTCAAATATGACCTAATAATTATAAGAGGTTCCACACACCCTTTTGTACCTGTTGAACAGTTATAAGGGGTCACTTCGGTCCCTTAATGCCGTCAACTAATTTCCTACCCCAGGTAAGCCAACCTAGCTTCCTCGAGATAGTTTATATCCTCCCTTCTTTTATCTGTTACTATAAAGGGGTCCTTCTGGTCCCTTAGACAGACATATTACCCCAGGTAAGCCAACCTAGCTTCCTCGAGATCATTTATTATTCTACTCTATTTTTCCTTAAGAACCTTTCCTTCTACCCCAGGTGAGCCAGCCTAACTCCCTCGAGATAGTTTATTACTCTATATTAAGTTAAGATCATCGGCTCAGGACAAGTAAAAATGATTACTACACAAAATAATATATTTGTATAGAAAAATTCCACTCACCTAAGGCACGATGTCCCACTTTCTGGTACCACTTGTAAGGGTTCTTCTGGTTCCGAGTGTTAGTTCGGGGTGTGTGGAAAACTCTTCGGCCGGCCGGGTAATCAAGACACTGACAAAACTTAGAGTGTAGCAAGATTACATTAGTTTATTGTGGGTTCACGTGTTATATAGTATAATCAAAAGCATATACGCCTCCTTATGGGCCAATCATTACAGAGTATCAATTTCATGATTTAAACATAGATTATATTTTCTATCTGCTCAGTAACAACACATCTATGGCGGGTTAATAATACATATTGACCACATTTAACACCTCCATAAACAACAAACAGTTATACATCTTCTCCTTCTTAAGAGGTGAAACTAGACTCGGCTTAACCGCAAGCTTATTTTGAGAATAGGTGTTGCGTCTTAGCAAAATTCCCCTTTTGGGTAAACATGAATTCTTATCTTTTAAACACAATATTCTTTTAAAGCATAAAACAAAAGGAATAACTCTAACCTACAATCTATAATATGGAAGATTGGTTATGCTGACCCGCTATTTCCCTTATAATTTCTTCAGTGTTGTCACATGAAAAGTTATAATAAATTATTTACAAAAATGCGAGGGGTGTACTCACTTTTGTGAGATACTGTATATAGGAAGTTGTCCCTGAAGTTTTCTGAAGTCAAATGGGCATCCCATAACCTCCCATCCCTATCCAGGTTGTTAACCCTCTAATAAATAACAAAAAACAAAGCTACGGACTGTTGTAAACAAGCCCTAAAGGTTTTAAAGCCTCATACACACGGGTGTATAAAAAAATAAATAAATAAATAAGCAAGACGTTGGGCCCGATGTCAGGGAAGAATTGGTGTCAAAAACGCGATTTTGTCCGAATTTTGCATTGGCATTAGTGAGCATCGGTGTCAATAGGCATTTTGTTTGAAAAAACATTCCGCTGCTATTTTTTAGCCTGAAAATGCCGGCACTAAAAACGCTGATTAACGTTGGTGCGGTATTCGTGAGAGTTTTGCCGGCTCGGCATCAAAAACTCCAAAACGTTACAGCCTCGGAACATGCTGGCCGCGGGTTCTTCAGCTCACTAACGCCGACGCCATCTACTGCTCAAAAATATTGCCGTTTTTATGGGCCCATTGAATAACATGGAGAGCTGCAAAAAACACTAAAAAACGTCCATGTGTATGAGGCCTTAAAGTGTTGCCTATCATTTGTCATCGTTGCACAGGTGTGAACAGTTTTAAAGGGGGTCATGTTTGGTATCCATTTACTTGCCATAAAATCATCTTTTATATTTTACCGAAAAAATGGGTTATTCCTTTTTTTATTAAAATTTAAAAAAAAAAAAAAAACCCACACAAACACACACGTGTATTATATTTCCAATAAAATTGCATGTGAAAAAACTGTTGCGCAAATACCTTTACATAATAAAAAAAAATTGCAAAAGCCAATCATTTATTCTCTAGGTCCCTATAGAATATATTCAAAGAAATTTTCTAGCAAAAATTACTGACGTTCCATGTAAACAAAAAGTGCCAGAAAAGGCCTGGGTGTCAAGTAGCCAACTCCAACTGTAAAAGGCACACAGAACCTTAATATGTGATTCACTGCTGTTTAGGAACATGTGGAGGCAGTTAGCCACTCTATGAGCCCTAAATATAAAGGGATATGTCCTAAAAAACGTCAAAGTTTCTAGGACATAACTCTTACATTCGGTTCTTCTCTTTCTGCAACTGCTTAATCCCATTGCTATTACAGGGCATTACCAGATGACTAAATGACAGTTGGGAACTGCTAGGTGTTATTAGGGCAAAAAGAATCCACTCCAGTGCAAATAAGGTCATATTAGATTTATTATTTCATTTGTATGCAGATCAAAAGGTGTGACCTTTGGTCTGTATAAGAAACCTTATAAGCAAACATTTTTAAAATAAAATGTATTACTATTTAACCCTTAATCAGCTCCAAGATAATGTACTAAACTCTCATACTGTAATTAACTTTATCCCCCATTTATAATTAAAAAAAAATAAAAAGAGAAGGCCTTTTTTTTTCATTTGCACATAACATTTCCAAGCTTTGTACCGGGATCATTATTTTTTAGTGTTATTCTATACAAGGCAAATTAAATAAATTGTAGGTTTTTTTATTTACAGAAACATTTTTTTCCTAAAACTCTGCTCAAAATAGAAAACTATTAAATTTTTTTTTCTTACTTTGCAGATTTTGTCTATAGATTGAAGAGAAAATGATTGCAAGACCAAATTGGCAGAAGAAAACCTAGTGTATAAACTCCAACGCCCCCCACAAAGAACCCCCCCCCCCCCCACACACACACACACACACACACACATGCACTAAACATTACTTTATTATCTTAAGTAATGGTGGTACTGTGAACTTTCCCAAATTTAACACACCTTTTAGAACTGCCAGATACAGTCATTTTATGGAGACTAGAATGCAGTAAATGTGGCACTGACCAAAGATTAACTGCAGGTGAATCTTCCCAGTGAATGTATTTTAATGTACAGTGATATGATTCACCCTTAGTGAATGTTAGGTGAATGTAACAATTACTACTGTATAAAAAAAAATGCCCCTTAACAGAATATATTTAACAGAACGTTATATATTTCCATACACTTATTCCAAATATTAAACAGAGTTGCTTCATGCAAGTATTGAATGTGTTTTACTAAGGTATGATCAGACTACTTCAGTTGCTAATGGTAGATCACAAAAGGAATATAAGCATGCAGCGTGAAACCTTTTAAAAAAAATTGTATCATTCATGACTTTTAAATGTAGCCTAGATGAGGATGTCATCACGAGCCTTCTGTCTAGGACCTGGGAATTAAAAACATGACAAGTCTCATGAGGACATACTGGATTGACTTCCAAGATTTGGGTTATTCAGAATTTCCCAGGATCTCGCTGGAAGACTTGTGATGCAATCCTGTCCAGTGCAGAAGCCCAAGGTAAAGCAAGTACAGTCTTCCCCCCATGGGGGTGTTCTACTACAGCCATCATATGATGGGAGGGGGGCCTGATGTAATGAGCTGACCTGGCTTTCTTGTTCAAAGTATCCAAATGGCTTCTCAGCTGTGTGGATCGTTTGATGTTTAATAAGATCTCTCTGGTCTGTAAAGCATTTGTCACATGTAGAACATTCAAAAGGTTTCTCTACTTTGTGAATTCTCTGATGTTTAATGAGATTTGACTTTTCTATAAAGCCCCGGTCACATTCTGAACATTTAAATGGCTCCTCTCCTTTGTGCGTCTTCTTATGGGTTGTAAGATGCATCTTTTTAGCGAAGGAAAGGCCACATTCCAGACATGTATATGGCTTCTTTCCTGTGTGAATCCTCTGGTGTACAGTAAGATTGTGCCTTTGTGCAAAGTACATGCCACATTCTGAGCATCCAAATGGCTTCTCTCCTGTGTGACTCCTCTGGTGTTTAG
The DNA here is from genome assembly GCA_018402905.1 of Glandirana rugosa. NCBI lineage: Eukaryota > Metazoa > Chordata > Amphibia > Anura > Ranidae > Glandirana > Glandirana rugosa. The sequence continues at coordinate 407,871 of BLSH010240985.1, forward strand.
TAAAATCTCCCTTGTGTGTGAAGCACTTGCCACAGGTTGAACATCTAAAGGTCTTTTCTCCTGTGTGAATCCTCCGGTGTTCAGTAAGAGTTGCCTTTTTTGTAAAGCTCTTGTCACATTCTGAACATGTATATGGCTTCTCTCCTGTGTGGATCCTCTGGTGTAGAATAAGAGCTGACTTTCGTGTAAAGCAGTTGTCACATTCTAAACATTTAAATGGCTTCTCCCCTGTGTGACGCATCTGGTGTTTAAGAAGAAATGACTTTTTTGCAAAACACTTGTCACATTCTGAACATTTATATGGCTTCTCTTCTGTGTGCATTCTCTGGTGTCCAGGAACACTTTTATTTCTTTTGAGGCATGCTTCCCATTCAAACCATGAACGTGCTTTCTCTGCAGTATGGATCTGCGGAACTGTGTGATTTGACTTAACATTAAAAAGGTCCTCGTGTTGAGAGCACATATCTCCTTTGTGGGTCATCTGAAGATCAGATTGGAGTAATGCGCTTGTCAGACCTCCTGTTAAGGAAATGAAAATGCATAGTTTAAGCATGATGAACAAGTTTGGCCCGAACCTTGGCTGTTCAGGAGTTTGGCAGTAACAACACTATGTATAATAACAGTATTACTACCATTATTGTACATTACAGCTTCACACCATCAATAATTGTTATGGATGCTGGTGGGTGCAAGCACCACTGAGTCTAACAACCAGTGATGTCAGCAGCCCTACTCACTTTGTTGGGGACATCACTGGTTGATGATATGGCACTGGATTTTTTGTGATATGGCACTGCATTACTTTAACTGACAATTGCGCGGTAGTGCGACGTTGTACACAAATAAAATTGATGTCCTCTTTTCCCCCAAGTAGAGCTTTCTTTTAGTGGTATTTGATCACCTCTGCGGTTTTTATTTTTTGTGCTATAAACGGCTGAACTAAAAATAATACGTTTTACTTTCGGCTAGAATACATATCCAAAAAAAAAAAAAATAAATAAAAAAACAAAAAGTTCTTCATCAATTTAGGCCAAATGTATTCTACATATTTTTGGTAAAAAAAAAATTCCATAAGCGTATATGGATATGGGATGTTTTTATGGAATTCTTATTATTTTCATTGTTTTTACTGGTAATGGCGGCGATCATCGATTTTTAGCGGGACTGCAGCAGACAACTATGACCCTACGTGACACTTTTTGGGGACCAGTGACACCAATACAGTGATCAGTGCTAAAAAAAAATGTCACTGATCACTGTATAAATGACACTGGCAGGGAAGGGGTTAACATCAGTCAAAGGGTTAAATGTGTTCCCTGCAAGCGTTTTCTAACTGTGTGGGGGGTGGACTGACAGGAAAAACAGAGATCGTTGTTCCTGATTACTAGGGACAGAAGATCTCTGTGTACTTCCCTGTCAGAACATGTATATGCCTTGTTTACATTGGCAGATCCCTTTTCTGCCTCTCTGTGGGGCGATCAAGGGTGGCCGGCGGATATCGGTTCCACGGACCCGCTGATTGACTCCCCTGCCGTGCAGCGGGTATGAGCACCCACAGTATCTATTGCATGAAACAACATACAGGTATGTTGATTTGTGCAACAGAGCCGCCCTGCCGCAGTATATATGCAGTGGGCGGTTGTTAAGTGGTTTAACTTGTTTGGGTGTGTTCCTAAGGGGATGTTTTCGAATTTCCAAATTACAATAGTAACAAATTTAAGCAAATCAGAAAGAGCAAAACAAAAACAAAAATCTAAATAAAGGAATAGAATAAACTAAAAAATAAAGGAATAGAAAATAATAGAATAGAAAAAATAAAAATGGTGTAAAACAGAACAGAATAAAATATAATAGAAAATAAAAATAGAACATAGAAAGGAATAGAACAGAATAGCACAGAATTTAATAGAATAGAAAAGAATAGAATTAAATAGAGTATAAACGGTCTTCCGAAATTCGAATAGAATAAATTCAAATTTGAATACAACATATTAGAATATATTAGACTAGAAAATATGAATAGAAAAGAATATAACTGCCTTCCTGAATTCAAAAGCCAGAATCGAATTTCAAAAAGGAATCGGATTTCTGAAAACTAATTCAACGCATTAAATTAATTTAACTAAACAAAATTATTTAAATAATGAATCTAACAAAATCTAACAAAATATTTTTTTCTTCGTTCTGTACATGTCTATAGATCAGCGGTCTCCAAACTTTCTAAACAAAGGGGCAAGTTTACAGTCCTTCAGACATTAGGGGGGCCGGACATTGGCCATTGGAACAGTAGCCGCCCGTCCATTAGGGGCGCATGAGCGCCACCCCCCATCAATGCGTCTGGCCCCCTAATCTACATTTAGGACGCCGGATGCATGGATTCCAATGGCGCGTGCCAGATGTTCTAACAGGCTTCAAAATAGGGTGGGCTCGGGCCACAGAGCACTGTGCTCCGAGCCCACCCAGTTGTGTGACAATAGCGAATTAATATTTGCCATTCTCACAGTGATCCTCCTCAGGATGTGGGTCGTGAGACCCGTCACCCGATTGACTGAAAGGACAGGCGATCCTATTGGAAACCTAGGAGGAGGAGGGATGAGACACACGGCAGAAGCCACCATGATGCAGAGGAGGATGATGATCAGGAAGATCAGATGACTATCCGCCTGGCCGATGGATCCACCATCAAATTGGGCTCTGTCACCCATGAGACAGTTCCTCTTAACCCGGACATCTGATGGACACTTTGAACTTTTGCTACTGGACGCCATCGCGTCCCCTCTGTTCCCGGTCATTCTCGGGCTCCCTTGGCTTCGGGCACACTGCCCACACATTGACTGGGTTACTGGCAACGTTCAGTTTAATTCCACCTATTGCCTCCACCACTGTTTCCAACCTCCCTCTGGGATCTTCTTTGTCTGTATCCTGTCTGTATTCTGATCCTGACTCTGAAACCCGCCTTGCTGTCCCCACGGAACACCACGACTTCCTCGATGTGTTCAGCAAGAAAGGTGTGGATGTCTTGCCACCACATCGATCTTATGACTGCACCATTGAGTTATTACCTGGTACGGAGGTACCCTTTGGCAGAATCTATCCACTCTCTGAGAAGGAACTAGCTCCCCTTAAGTCCTACCTGGACAAGAATCTTGACAAGGGATTCATCCGGCCCTCTACATCCCCTGCCGGGGCCGGAATATGCTTTGTGGAAAAGGAGGACAAGTCCTTAAGACCCTGTGTATTGATTACGGTCAAGAACCGATACCCACTGCCACTGGTTCCGGAGCTATTTCAGAGGCTCGGCTCAGCCACCGTCTTTTCCAAACTAGACCTCCAAGGGGCCTATAATCTCATCCGGATTAGGGAGGGGGAGAGGTGGAAAACAGCTTTCCGAACCCGGTTCGGCCATTATGAATATTTGGTTATGCCGTTTGGACTATGCAATGCCCCAGCCACATTCCAGAATTTAGTAAATTATATTTTCCGGGATTTCCTTGACCTGTTCGTGGCAGTGTACCTGAACGATATTCTCATATTTTCCCCTTCCCTGGAAGAGCACCGTAACCACATTAAAAGTGTGCAAAAAGCAGAGAAGTGCGCATTCGAATGCTCCAGCATTTCATTCTTGGGCTTCATCCTCTGTCTCGGGCATCACCATGGATCCCCAGAAGGTCTCAGCTATAGTGGATTGGCCGGCACCAACTGACAAGAAAGCGGTGCAACGCTTTGTCGGTTTCGCAAATTTCTATTCGAAATTTGTCAAGGGGTTCTCTGCAGTCATTGCCCCTATCAACCAGCTGACTAAGCACAATACCCGCTTCCTCTGGACACCTGAAGCTCAAACAGCCTTCCAGCGGCTCATGGAGCTCTTCCCCTCCGCTCCAGTCTTGAAACACCCAGACCCTACCCTGCCTTACATACTGGAGGTAGATGCCTCCGAGGCTGCAGTTGGAGCTGTACTATCTCAGACGGGGGCCTAAAGCCGCACTTCACCCTATTGCCTTCTTCTCTCGGAAGCCGACACCCCAGAGAGAAATTATGACGTTGGGGATAGGGAACCTCTCGCTATAAAGTCTGTCTTACAGGAATGGCGATATCTGTTGGAAGGAGCCTTGCACCTAGTTCTAGTATTTACTGATCATAAAAACCTAGAATACCTGCACACCACCAAGAGACTCAAGCCCCGCCAAACCCCCTGGGCCCTCTTTTTCTCACGATTCCAGCTCCACATCACCTACAGGCCCGGATCAAAAAATGTGAAACCCGATGCCTGGTCACAGATGTTTCACGAACCAGGGGACTCCTCTCCACCTGATATGATCCTTCCTGCTCGGAATTTCCTGTTAACCCAAGAGGATCTCTTATCCCGGATCAGGCAATCCCATGCTGGGTCCTCTACCCCACCGGATCCTAAGCTGACTCTGCAAACAGGCTGTGGTGCCACGGTACGAAGATTTTTGTCCCCAAAGAACAACATCTGGCAGGCCTAGAACTATGCCACGACCACAAATTGGCAGGACATTTTGGTGGTCGCAAGACCGCAGACTTGCTCACACGTTCCTTTTGGTGGCCACTAGCTGACAAAAACTGTCGTGTTAAAGCCTGTCCCACCTGTACTCGCAATAAGGTCGACAGAACCAAGGCGTGGGGGCTACTAAATCTGCTCCCTATTCCTGAACGCCCGTGGTCACAGATCTCCATAGATTTTATAGTGGAACTACCCCCATCCGCAGGATTCACGACCATCTTTGTAATTGTTGACCGCCTTACAAAAATGGCACATTTCATCCCCATGAAGGGCACGCCTTCTGCAATACAAAACGCAGAGACTTTCATCAAAGAGATTGTCCGCCTCCATGAAATTCCCACAAACTTTGTGTCTGACCGAGGGGTGCAATTTACGTCTCGGGTTTGGAAAGCCCTATGCTCAGTTTTGGGTATTGAATTGGCATTCTTCTCCACTTACCACCCACAGACCAACGGGCAGACGGAGAGGACAAATCAGACCCTGGAGCAGTACCTGCGCTGCTATTCGTCTTTTTCTCAAGACGACTGGGTCTCCCTGCTACCTAGAGCCGAGTTCGCCTATAACAACTCTGTTGACTCCGCCAAGAATCAATCACCATATTTTGGGCAAATCGCGGCTACCATCCCTCCTTCCTACCCAACTTGATGCCCAAAAGCACGGTACCTACTGTACAGGACATTGCCAGCTTCCTTGAAGGAAATAAGCTTCTGCAAGAGACTTTACCCCGGACACAAGGCTGCAACAAAGGGCCGTCGATAGAGGGAGGCGAGGGGAGTTGGACCTGCAGCCGGGCAACCAGGTCTGGTTGGCCACTAAAAACATGAGGCTTTCTTGCCCCTCGAGAAAACTGGGACCAAAGTTAATGGGACCCTTCCTGGTAAAGAGGAAAGTCATTAGAGTAGCGTACGAGCTGAGTCTTCCTCCTTCTCTTCGTGTACACCCGGCGTTTCCCATAACGCTGCTCAAACCTGTAACGAAGGACCACTTTCCAGGTATAAAGACAGCTCCACCTGAACCAGTTCTAGTGGATGGAGAGGAGTAGTGTTGAGTGAACCCGAACTGTAAAGTTCGGGTCCATACCGAACTTTTGGGTGTCCGGGCCCCGGACCAGAAGTTTTAAAAAAAAAAGTCCGGGTTCGGGTCCCGGGTTCTGGTATTTTATTCCATGTGTTGAAAAGCTGCCAAGGGCAGCCAATCAACAAGTGTTTCACTGGTATTCCCTAGAAGCCATCACAGCCATGCCTACTAATGGCATGGCTGTGATTGGCCAGTGCATCATGTGACCCAGCCTCTATGTGGGACTGGAGTCACTGTGCTGCATGTCATATGCTCTCAGGATAGTTTAGGGAGAGGATGCTGCTGGCTCTGTGAGGGACAGATTGCAGAACATCTCATCCTGCATTACTGAACGATCTGATTGTGGACTAGGGAGAGATACTAGTACTGCTACTTGGAGGGAGGGAGAGATACTAGTACTGGTGCTTTGAGAGACAGATTGCACACCTCATCCTGCCGCACAGAACAAACTGATTGTGGAATAGGATGAGATACTAATACTGGTGCTTTGAGGGAGGGAGAGATACTAGTACTGCAGATTTGAGGGACAGATTGCACACCTCATCCCGCTGCACAGAACGATCTGACTGGACTAGGTAGAGTCTGTTGCTTTAAGGGAAAGATTATTCTTCTAAAATCATCATCAAGTTGTACAGGGAAAGGTTCCAGCTGTTGCTTTGTTGAACTACTACTAAAATGTTGTGATTAGAAAGGGAATTTCGTTGTCGACCTTGGAAAGGGACATGTTGAACTACTACTAAAATCTTCTTATTAGAAAGGGAATTTCGTTGTCTGAGATGGATCAGGTCAGTCTAGCAAGACACGTCGCCCTACTCCACACGTTAGACAGGGAGTTTAGACGTCATGATCATAGAGAGGGAGGGAGTTTCGTGGTCATAATCATAGAGTAGGATAAGGTGTTAGTCAAACAAGACACGCCGTCCTACTCCACACGTTAGACAGAGAGTTTCGTGGTCATGATCATAGAGAGGGAGGGAGGTTCATCGTCATGATCATAGAGAGGGATCAGGTGTTAGTCTAGC
>BLSH010240994.1:0-19641 GCA_018402905.1 Glandirana rugosa
TTCACTCCCCATGTGGGGAGGAAGGCAGGGCGCTCACTTACCAGTCCGACGCCACGGTAGCCACCCGGATGCAGACTTTCCACCCTCGGCGGGGGGTATGCTGCAGGCCCAAGGTCACCCTGCCGAACGATTCGGGAAGGGGACCAATATGGGGGATCACGCCCCGGGCCACCCACACGGAACGGGTAAGATGCGGCGGGTCCCTGTGTTGGGGCCGGCTTAGCATCATGTTGTCCAGGTCGGGGAAAGTACAGAGCACCAAGACTCTCGATGCCCCGACCGGCTTCTTGATAGCAGATCATCTTGATTGCAGAAAAAAGAAAATAAAAAAGAAAAGTTATAGGGAAGCCAGGTCAACTCCTTGCGAACTAGGCATTGAAACTGGAGAGCTACTCTGTGAGGGGGGTTTTAATGTAGGAAAAAAGGACGGCCCCAGGGGAGGGGCCAGCTGATTTCTTTTCCCTGCCTAGTTAACTCCTTGTAGGACGAACATAAAACCCCACAAAGTCATGAAGAGCTGCGTCTGTCAGTGAACGTAGGAGAAAAACGCATTTGCGGACGTCGGGCCCACTTCACTCCCCGGGTGGGGAGGAAGGCAGGGCGCTCACTTACCCGTCCGACGCCACGGTAGCCACCGAATGCAGACTTTCCACCCTCGACGGGGGGTATGCTGCCGGCCCAGAGTCGCCCTGCCGACTAATCGGGAGGGGGACCAATGTGGGGGATCTCGCCCCGGGCCACCCGCACGGAACGGGTAAGATGCGGCGGGTCCCTGTGTTGGGGCCGGCTTCGCATCATGTTGGCCAGGTCGGGGAAAGTACAGAGCACCAGGACTCTCGATGCCCCGACCAGCTTCTTGATAGCAGATCATCTTGATTGCAGCAAAAAAAAAGAAAGAAAAGAAAATAGAAAAGAAAAATGGTCACAATAGGACCGCAGTTCCCTATAGGGAAGCCAGATCAACTCCTTGCGAACTAGGCATTGAAACTGAAGAGCTATTCTGTGAGGGGGTTTGATGTAGGAAGAGAGGACGGCCCCCAAGGGAGGGGCCAGCTGATTCTTTTCCCTGCCTAGTTAACTCCTAGTAGGACGAACAAAAAACCCACAAAGTCATGAAGAGCTGCGTCTGTCAGTGAACGTAAGGAGAAAAATACAGCATGCCATACTTTTTTCAGTGCACACTACTGCAAAACAGCCATAGTCCAGCCATAGTGTTCACCTGCAGTGCTGATGCTTTTCATGTAACAGGAAACTCCAGTAAAAGTACCAGAAAACACATGATAGGACTGAACAGAAGCTGGCTACCCAAATAGTGTCATTGATTTTGAAAAGGCTCATTTACAAGGGTGGCCATGACTCAGCAAAAAGCAAGTGGCTGAGTTGTGCTTTTAGAAACATAGTAACAGTGACAGCAGAAAAAGACTAAGTAGTCCATCAAGTCTGCCCGTTTTTTTTTGTTTGTTTTTTTTTTTTTTCCCCATTAACCTCGTTGTCGGACTACAGATTTATGTGTATTCCAAGCATGTTTGAAGCCATTTACTGTTGACTGTCTCACAACCTCTGTTGGTAGTTTACTCCAATCATTAACCACCCTTTCAGTAAAATAATACTTTCAAAGATTAGTTTTGAACTTTCCTCTGGTTAGTTTGAGGTCATGTCCCCATGTTCTTGATTTTGGTTTCATATCGAAAAGACTGCCCTCCTGAACCTTATTCACCCCCTTGACGTATTTAAAGGTTTCAGTCATGTCTCCCCTTTCCCTTATTTCCTCCAGACTGTACATGTTAAGTTCTTGAAGTCGTTCTTGATAGGTTTTATCCCCCAGACCTTTAACCATTTTTGTTACCCGTCTCTGAACTCGTTCTATCTTATCAATATCTTTTTGTAATTGAGGTCTCCAGAACTGGAACAAAGTATTCAAAGTGAGGTCTCACTAAAGATCTATATAGAGGCATCAGAACCACCTTCCTCATGCTGGTGATCCCTCTTCTGATACATCCCAGAATTTTAGTTGCTTTTCTCACTACCTGGTCACACTGCTCATTTTGCAATCATCTGAAATAAGCACCCACAAATCTTTTTCCTCTGTAATGCTGGCTAACACTGTATCCCCAATGCTGTGCTCTCTAAGGGGATTCTTATGCCAAATCATGTTCCATGTTTGACACCTCCAGGGATATCAACCCTATTACACACCTTCACACCTTGGTATCATCAGCAGAGACACACTTTGCCTAACAAACCTTTAGTTATATCACATATAGGTTAAATAGAACAGGACCCAGTACAAAGCTTAGTGGTACCCCACTAGTGACTGGTCTCTGTTCTGAGTGAACCCCATTTACAACCACACTCTAAGATCTATCCTTTAGCCAACTGCATATCCACTGAACCACCCAAGGGTTAAGTCCTAGTTTGTACAACTTTTGTATTAGATCATTATGCAGAACGCTATAAAATGCCTTGCTGAAATCAAGATACGCTATGTCCACAGCACCACCCTGGTCCAAAACACTGGTAATATAGTCAAAAAATTCAATTCAGATTTGTCTAACATGATCTGCCCTCAGTAAAGCCATGCTGCTTTGGGTCCAGCAAGCTGTGTATGTTTAGGTGATCAATGATCCTTCTTTTCAAGAGGGATTCCATTAACTATCTGCCAATCATAGGGAACTTCTCCTGTTAGAAGAGATTGATTAAAAAGATCCCTTAATGGTCCAACAACTACATCTCAAAGTTCTCTTAGAACTCTGGGATGAATACCATTGGGGCCCGTTGCTTTATTAAGCTTTAACCGAGCCAGTTCCTCTGCTACCTCTGTTTCCAGAAATCCTACAAATGAACCATCATTACCAGAACCAATATGGTTCCCTAACTTGTTATCATTAGTGCAGTCTATTTCTGAAAAGACAGAACTAATTGTTTAACCACTTCAGGTGCGCGCTATAGCCGACTGACGGCTACAGGGCGGATCTGAAATGCCGGGAGGCCGTCAATAGACGTCCTCCCCTTTTGCTCGTGCCAGGCACATACACACCGCCGTGTAAGCGTGCCCGCAGGTCGGGCGTACTCGATGTCCACCGGAGACCCGCAATCCCATCACAGAGAGCCAGAACGGGGAATGCCCGATGTAAACACGGCAGTTCCCCGCTCTGTGAGGGGGGACATGACAGATCTACTGATCCCTGTGATCGGGATCAGTTAGATCTGTTATGTCCCTGTTAGCCCCCCCCCCCCCCACACACACACAGAACACATTCAGGGAAAACATTTAACCCCTTCACTGCCCCCTTAGTGTTAACCCCTTCCCTGCCAATGACATTTATATGGTAATCAGTGTCTATTTTTAGATCTGATCGCTGTATAAATGTCATTGGTCCCAAAAAAGTGTCAAAAAACGTCAGACATGTCCGCCGCAATATTGCAGTCCCGATAAAAATCGCAGATCATCGCCATTACCAGTAAAAAATTTTAAAAAAGCCATAAACCAATGTCCATAGTTTGTAGGCAATATAAATTTTGCGAAACCAATCAAAATACGCTTATTGTGATTTTTTTTTTTTACCAAAAATATGTAGAAGAATACATATCGGCCTAAACTGATGAATAAATTAGTTTTTTTATTTTTGGATATTTATTATAGGAAAAAGTAAAAAATATTGTTCTTTTTTTCAAAATCGTCGCTCTTTGTTTATAGCACAAAAAATAAAAATCGCAGAGGTGATCAAATACCACCATAAGAAAGCTCTATTTGTGGGAACAAAAGGACGTCAATTTTGTTTGGGTACAATGCCGCACGACCGCGCAATTGTCATTCAAAGAGTGACAGCGCTGAAAACTGAAAATTGGTCCGGGCAGGAGGGGGGGTTTAAGTGCCCAGTAAGGAAGTAGTTAAATGGTTTGCTACAGCCTGGTCTCCCTCAACATATGTGTTGTGCCCCGTTTTCATTTTAGTGATCCCATTGTATTTTTTCCTTCCATCACTAATGCACCTAGAAAAGGTTTTATCTGCTTTCTTAATAGACGTAGCAATTTCAGCATACCAGCATGGAATCCAGGCAACCGGAAGGGATGCAGAGTTTCGGAGCATGCCCAGTCACTCCTTCCTCAAACCAATCGATTGGTTTGAACTTCCCCCTGCAAGCTGTCTTTACTCCCAGGAGGCATCCCGCTGGACGTTATGGATTCATGGATATGCCCATTTATCACTTCCATCTTGTAAGTGTTTTTAACCCTTCCTTGTCATGAAAGTGTTTTATTACTGCACTTAGAAGCGCCTTCTTTGCTGCTTTGTTTTTCCTATGTGATTCCCTCTTCTGAAGTGCTGCTGTGGTGCATTAATCACAATTCAAGAGCCAGTAATGTACTTTTTGTTAAAGTCTCCTTGTTATCCAGAGCGCCATATTCTCCACACTCCTAGCCTTACTGTAGAAACCCAAGGTTTACCCAGTCTAACAAGGCAGCTATTGGGGCAAATAAGGAACACGTGCAATAGAAAAAATATTCAACAACACTTTACTTTCGTATACATTGGTGTTACCTTGGTTAAACCCTACTTTATCTATCCCTGGAATAAACACAATAATTGGCTCTATATTATTGGCCTGGAAGTATTTTTTTTTCTTTTCTTCTTCTTTAAAACCAGTAAAAATAAGACAAAACGCAAATGTGTGGAATGGCTGCTTTATAAAGTTCAAGAACATTTATACATCCATTAATAATGTTGGGGAACAGAACATATAATGTGTAGACATAAAACAGAACCATGTACATAAAGGTTCATCAGGAAAAAGACACATTTATAAAGATTAATTTTCCACATTGAACTAGTAGTTGTTAGCAGAACCACTGTCCGTGTGTGCAGACTGGAGGTATTGCCTGCCCTTTCCAAACCATGTTCACACATTCATATTGTGAGAGAAGCACTGGTAGGATTATATAAATGGCCTACATTTTCCATAGGATGCTCTGTTTACTGAAAGCACAACAAAAGCCAGTTAGGTGAGAAAAGCGTACTGATGTGACCATTGTTTATAGTGTAGCAAGCTGCATCCACAAGGCAGCCTCTCTCAGTTTACCAAACAATAGGGAAGCCAGAACATGTTTCTCTGCAAAGAGACACTGTGTTGTGGTAGCTTGGTAAGTAAGACCTGGACTCAAGGTCCGTTTCCTTGCTAGAGTGGATATTTATTTGTATAGGATTAATTTATATTTTCTTGCTGTGGACAAACTGACAAGAGTTATGCAATGCAGAAAATCCTATAAAGCTAGTTGGGGCCACCAATGTGGTTAAGGGCATTGCTGGCTCTTAGGGGTCTATTCATTTAAAAAAAAATGCTATGTTAATGTCTCAAGCATTCACACAACTCTTACGAAAATCCTCCATAACTTGTGTAAAATGTTTACTTCCTATAACAACCAGCCCCATCTAGGGTCCATAATGCGGTATTTTCCTGATTGGAGTATTTCAAGAAAATAGGTATCATAGGAAATAAACATATTACACAAATTAAAGCAATTAACCATGACAGCTGTACAAATACTTGAGACATTTGTACAGCAATTTGCTTATACAACCCCAATCCAAAAATGTTGAGACGCTGTGTAAAATCTATATCAAAACAGAATGTAATAATATGCAAATCTCACAAACCCATATTTTATTCATAAAAAATAGAAAACATTAGAGCTGCACGATTAATCGTATTAAAATCGTGATCTCGCTCTACCCCCCCGCGATCTCCATTGGGCATTACTGCAATTTTCGGTGCAGTTAATGGGGTCCGACTTGTGGGGCGACTCAGCGCGACTTGACAGTAATAAAAGTCAATGCAAGTGCCTGAAGTCTTTTCAAGTCGGAGCGACTTGAGTCTCAGGGGAGACTTCCAAGTCTGGGCAGAGAGCCACGTTCTGAGTCACCATTGATACAAAGTAATTTACTTCAAAGGAATGAACTCTGAGTGAACTCCCCTTATATAGATTTTTGGTTTAACCATTTAAAGACTAAATCTTTCCTGACACTTGCTGTTTACAAATAAAAATCCATTATTTTGTGCTAGAAATTGACTTAGAACCCCCCAAAATTATATATTTTTTTTTAGCAGAGACCCTAGAGAATAAGATGGCGGTTGTTGCAATATTTTATGTCACACGCTGTTTGGGCAGCGGACTTTTAAACGCAATTTTTTTGGAAAAATTACCCTTTCAAAAAACGAAACAGTGCTGTTCGCCCAATTTTTTTGTATATTTAATATATTACCCTGCGAGAATCGTGATCTTTATTCTAAGCAAAAAAATTGTGATTCTCATTTTGGCCAGAATCGTGCAGCTCTAGAAAACATATAAAATGTTTAAACTAAGAAAATATATAATTTTAAGAAAATATAAGGCAATTTAGAATTGATGGCAGCAACATCTCAAAAAGTTGGGACAGGGCAACAAAAAGCTGGGTTCACACATGTGCGACCGTGGGTTCGTGCCTGGGGTCTGGTGCATATCTGTTCACTGGATGAGGTGCGATTCAGGTCCGAATTTTTGACTGAATTTGCACCTAAACCGGATCCAAACACGCACAGGACCCTTTTTTAAATCCGGACAGCGGCTGCCCCGGACATGTGTGAACTGGCTCCATCGGGAAACCCGCATCCAAATCGTATATGTGTGAACCCAGCCTTAGTGGTAATAACATGGAAGAGCTGGAAGAACATTTTGCAACTAATTATGTTAATTGGCAACCAGTCAGTAACATGATATAAAAAGAACATCTTAGAGTAAGAGTGTCTCAGAAGTAAAGATGGGCAGAGGTTCACCAATCTGTAAAAAGCTGCGTCTAAAGTCTTAGTTTAAAAGTGGATGTAAACCCTCACATATACCAAGTGAAGTGAAGAGCCTCAGGTGATACACAGAGATGAAACAAATCTCCCTACATAAGTTTTACGTGTATATCTGCTGTCTTCAGCTTGGTATATTCTTTAGAAAGTGCACATTATGTTAGAAATGTTCTCTTCCTGTTCAGCACTGGGAGTGTAGTATTGGCATATACTGTGTGACAGCTAATTGGAGGAAAGGCACACCCTCCACTCCACATAGGCAGAGGAAGGAATGTGCTGTGACTAGACCAGCTCTCTGCTAATCCACTGTATTTATAAGAAAACACTGTAGATATATGTGCCTAGGTCACATTTCATGAATCAGGTTTACATCCACTTTAAACGGTTGATATTTTTTTTCTTCTATTATGAATAAAATATGGGTTTATGAGATTTGCAAATCATTGAATTCTGTTTTTGTGTAGATTTTACACAGCATCCTAACTTTTCTGCAATTTGGGTTGTAAATAGACCAAGCTGTCTACTCTAAGAGACAGCAAAGAGGCTACCATTTTAATATATATTGCTGTTTTTCTTCTACAGGAACAGTACATGCAAAACCGATATTTCAATTATGAATAAAATCTGGTGGGTGGATAACTCAATAGGACGGTAATCAGAGTGGAGATCTCTGCTCTGAAGTTTTTAGTTAAAAACAGACCACCTTTTGAGAAAAATGACCCATGCAGACAAGGAGCCCAAATATATTACAATGCGATGTTCCTTTTTGCAAAATGTGATTTATATGGTTCTAGGCCTCTACTGGCACCCCAGAAGCCTGCCCAATATTTTCCAATAGCAGGGCCCCTCTAACCCTCTTGTTTTGAATTGTACTGTTGCTGTAATGTCTCTCTTTATATTGTAAAGCGCTGCACAAACTGTTGGCACTATATAAATCCTGCATAATAATAATAATATTGTTTACCTTCGCTTGTCCCCTAAAACTTTCATGACATAGCAGAGCTTGGTCACTGATTCTCAGAGTCATAGCAGTGTGCTTCTCTTTTGCAAAATTGGAACCTGTGAATTGCACAATCTTTTTTTCTTTGTGCAGGTGAAATATGTTCTGTCCAGAGGCCCAGACTTGCTGGGATGGGGAGGTACCATGGACTGGGTATATAACACTTTTGAAAAGGAGAAGCTTGCTGCCGTGATGCTGAGCATGAGTGTCCAAGCTCTGCTGTGTCCCAGAAGCTATTAGGGACGAGAAAAAGTAAACAGTATGGGAGTATATCAAGACAGTGTCAGGGATGCCAGCAGAAGCCTACATGTGTGCCAATCACATTTCAAAAAGTCACATTGCATTGTAATACACTGGGGCCCCTTGGAGCCTTTGACTGGTTTTAGGAAATCTTGTGCTCCTTATTACAGTTTTCATTTATTTGAAAATGCAGCTGCAAAGAGACACAAGAAACCAAATAATGAATAAGTCCACCAACATTTTGAAAAAAACATTTCAGATGGACTCCTCTTCATAATGGTGTGTTCCAATTCTTTCACTTAAACAGCAAAGGAGCAAAACTAGTACCGAATCATAGGAACCCAGATTTTCTTTTTCAGTGTGCACATACTCAGCTTTGATAATGGTAACAATGTAATATGAAACGTTTCTTTACATGTACCTGGGCAGGTAAAGATACTGGAATGCCATACAAACTAACATTTTTTCCACAATAAAGGGTTGCAGAGTTTCTAAAATAATAAAGGAATTATAATATGTGGACATTTAAAAAAAAACGATTTTAACTTTGCAACATTTCATGGTTATAACAGATTGTGACCTAAAGAAAGTGTCCCAAAAAAGTGTGTACACCGATTGGTGGCCATGGTGGAAGGCGGGTGTTGTCTTAAAGCATATTATACACACACATTTTCACATATATATATGCTAAAAATGGCCAACTGTAAGGAATAAAATGTAAGTGGTGTAGTATTTTATGAGCAAACAGCATGACTGATGCTCTGAGAAAAAGATATGGACTTACCTAAATAAAATAACATGTCTTCATCACAAATAAGCCTCATCATTCAGCCTCCTTTGACAAATTAGCATAACACGTTTTACAGTTATTCATTCTTCCAGCACTATCATCCTCTGGAGCTCTCTACATTTGATTACATGACAGCTCAGAGCTGCAGTCACTGACTGCAGGTCCTGCTTTGTGGTTTGAATGGGAGAGAATCTCCACCCTTAGGGCAGGTTCACACAACAAAAAACACTCCCAATCCGTTCTAGATGAGTTTCCGCATGTGCATTTTTACGCGTTTTTGACGCATCCCGGTGCTTATTTGATGCGTTTCCAGATGCATTCCGAATGCAATATGGTAACTTTTTGATGCGTTTTACCGAATTCCAGTGCAGGAAAAATGCAGCATGTTCTACTTTTCCCTGGAACTGGAAGGCCTTGGAACTGAATGCACTGGTTTGAACTATGCCATTGGAAACAATATAACCTACTATCCAATTAGTTTTTGATGCAGAACGCACTGGACTGCACGTGGTGTGAACTGACCCTTAAAGCCTAACTCCATGTTTCATTTAAATTTAAACAGTTTGTTTGGACCAAGTTGGTTCAAATAAACTATTTCCTTCACCAACACATACTTCCACTGGAAGCGCTTTATAAACTGTATGTAGCATCAGCTACATACAGTATACAGCAGGATGGGGGCCATGCTTCCTCTGAATGGCTGAGGTGGGGATTTTGACATTATCTGCCTACCTCCCCACCTCAGCCAATCACAGCAATCCTTGTATTCATTCATAAAATACAAAGCTTCCTGTGAATGAATGAGCAGCACTCAGCCTCACTCGATTTTGTTCCAGAAACTAAATGGGAATTGCCCATCCAGCAGCCAGAACACAGAGCTGTATAAGGTACGTAACTGCTTTATGCGGTTTACGCTGACAGTGGATGCATGTATTAGTGGAGAAAACCATTTGATTGGACCAGATTGGCCAAAACAAACTATTTAAAGTTAAATGAAACATCAAGTTAGGCTTTAAAAAAGCCATACACAAGAATTTTTGTACTAATGTTCATACAAAAATCTACTAATCAATACATTCGATGACATTATGTATGTCATTCCAAAGTACTTGAAAAAATGTTTTCTTTTATCATTAAATTTTGGCAGTGAATGTACTTTCCTGAACAAAAAAAAAAATTTCCATTCTGCTCCTTCTAATTTTCTCATCACTACTATGAGAAAACGAACCCTGATTGACCTCACTAAACATTTTCATTTTAAGGATATTTGTTTGATTTTCCAACAAAATTCTACTAGTGTAGAGGGGGTCCTGTGTAAATTCACCTTACAGATTTTTCTGTAAAGGTGAATTTACCCTTTAAGGCTGGGCATAGATGGCTTGAAATTCATCTGTTCAGTCCGAAAGAGACAGACAGGAAATCACTTGATTCTTCCATCCACACTGATAGTGTGGAAGGAGGAGGTGGGAGGAATCTTCATTGTATTCAGGCAGCTGCAGCACCTGCAGCTGCCTGAATACAGCTGGGCCGCTAAACAACGACTGCATCTGATATGTCTGGCTGATAGTTTTCTATTTGGCAGTTTATTTTTAAATCACATTTTTTTGGAGCCAGGTGGAGCTTACAGAGCCACCTTCAGCTCAAATTTCAGCTGATTCAGCATTATTTGACTGAAATTCAAGCCATCTATGCCCAGCTTAAAGCGGAGTTCCACCCACATAATTGTGTAATGAATACTAACTAGGTGAATGCCAGCAAAAAAAGAAAAAAACAAACAAGTAATTTATAGCTTTAAATCCGGGTAGTCCTCCTATTTATTTTGTACTTACATTGCTGATTTTATTTCTTTACTGGGAGCTCCCATCTTAGCATGCTAAGCCCACTCGCACCCTCCTCAAGTCTCTTCCTGGATAAGGTGCATGCTGGTTAACCATCTTGCACCTCTCGTTCTTGAGTGTACGTCTCGTTGCGATAACAATGGGCAGCGACGGAGGAAGGTCCCCGTCCCGTTGTTATGGCAACATAGATAGCATGCCACTCCCCCACAAAATCACATAATTTCCTGTCTGGAAATAACGTGATTTTACAGCTCAGGGATGCCCACTGACTCATGGGAAATGACGACTCAAATCTCCCATGAGCCCATGGGAGGCAGGAAGTGTTGCGGAGTGCTGTGGATCAGGAAGTAGAAGATTACAGGGACCACATAGCAACAGGGCACTTAGGGTGAGTATAATTCTTTTTTTTCCAAAGGTGATTCATCATGCATAGAGGATTTGAAATATATAAAGATGTATTTGTGGGTGGAACTCCGCTTTAACATCTATATTTTTTGTACTGGCCCAGGGGAGAAAGAGAGATAAGGATTAAACCTATGTGCTACTACAAGTCTAACAAAGCATTTTGTATTCTCTCTAATGAAAGATTTGTTTTGGAGGAAAGAAAAGCTATGAGAGGAGTACTCATGAAAGGTTTACCCTAGGCTCACTAGTGTCATAAAACTTTGCTTGAGCAGATCTAAAGCTGTGGATTGTGCCTCTACTCATGTATTCTTGGGCACTTAAAATGGGTTTATCATTATTGATAGAAAATGAAATGTCAATTTGCCTCATATCTGTCTGTGCAGTAACAGGTATTGGGTAATATGTGCAATAGGTGAAAGGAATATTTTCTACGATAATCTATAGACTGGAATGTTAGCAATTGTGTGCAGATGCTTTTAGAATTTAATTACATATAGGGGAAACACAATAGGAATTTATATTACAATGCTTGGGTTAGTTTCTATTCAAAAATAAAACTACTACTCCTCCGCTGTGACTGCAAAAAGTAAAGTGAAGGACTTGCTGCTTTCAAATCCTGCTTTGGAAAATTGAAGGTGCAATATCCACTGCACTTTCGTCTATATTTCACCAATACTTTGTTGGTTTATAAATAGCCATGATATACACACTTTGGTGGCCTAATCATATCTAAGCAGTTAAACTACAGAAACTCTAAAAGTATGTTTCATTCAGAGAATAGCAGCTTCCATCTGCAGGCTCAGAGAGAGTTATCTTATTTGGTGACAGCACTCACAATTGAACTTGTGGCAACATCTAACCATTTAGTATTACATTCTTATAAAAATGCAACCTAACAAAAGAGAGATTAGTGGCCAGTTATTTAGCTTCAATTTGTCAGAGATGAACATTTTGACTTGAGTATTAGGTAGCAGGAGGCAACCTAAAATCTATATTCAGCCAAAAAAACTTTTCTTCTAGTATTAGATAAAGTGGGGGCATATTAGAAATCCTATCAGGTTTTTACTGCTATCAGAGGCGTCACTGGAGAGTTTTACCCTTGTTTCTTGTCCTGCTGACAACAGTTTAACCAAACAGGAAGTGAGAGAAAATCTGACACAGGAATAAAAAGCTGAATGGCGGTTCCAACTCTAATTTTCAGACACTAGAAAAAACAAAAAAGTAGTCAGCTGACAGTTGCTCTCCTGTCACCTGCTTGACATCACGCCTTTTCTCATAACTACATAGAGCATATTAAAATATCATATAAGAAGGCCTCATAAATGCAAAGTTACGAGATGCAGGTACCTGGCCCTGGATGATACTAATATGACTAAAACAAACTCTATTATGTTTTTTTCTGTAACCAATTACTAAAAAGTGTTGATGGTAAGGACAGTCCATCATTCTGAGCTGGGGAATTTGTTTATTAACTGAATTATTTGCATTTTGAGTATATGTTTTAAGTTGATTATTTCCTTCTCCTCTGCCTGTTCCCTTTTGTAGGGATATCGTATTAGGGTGATGTGGACTACTCTTCTGTCTATATTTTGAAGTTATTATTGGGCGTGTACATTACTGTCATATTTTAAATCAGATCAAACATGGTCATGTTCATGTGAATATTAAAATGCAGTAGTGGTGAAGCACCTGAGGCTCAGATGAAATAAGTAAACCTTTAAATCTTTCCATCAATTCCCTTTACTATAGCAGAATGGAGAAATGTACCCCCATTATGTCTACATATGAATATTCAGGCACAATGCAGCTTGGTACAGTGGAACCTTAAATTACGAGCATAATCCGTTCCAGGAGAATGCTTGTAATCCAAAGCATTCATATATCAAAGCATGTTTCCCCATAGGAAACAATGGAAACTCCGTTAATTCGTTCCACAATCACTGCTTGTCTATGCAGTACTGTATATGGCCACAGTTCCAGGGGCGCCTGCTGCATGCAATACCATATGTGGCCAGGTTTGCGGGGGCTGCTGGTGAGCCTCTAAGACGTCGGAATCACTCGGCAATGCTCGGGAAGCGTTTACACTTTCGGTATCTCCGAGGAATTCTGAGAATGTCCAGCCTCCTCCGAGACTCACCAGTGCCCCTGCAAACCTGGCCACATGCGGTATTGCATGCAAAAAGGCTAAATTTTACTCGTTATGCGAGACACCATTCACAAACGGAGTCAGAATTTAAAAAAATAAATAAAAACTGCTCGTATTGCGAACCGCTCGTTAACCACGTTACTTGTAATCCGAGGTTTTACTGTAGTTATCTTTATAGCTGTGCTGTAGTACTAGATTCCACTGGCAGGTGGCACTGCAGGGGAAATCTGTATTTGTAAATAATTCTAGAAAGGATCATAAGCAGGGCTTGTTAAATGTCTTTCAGATATATTTTTACATTAAAATCCCTTTCTAGTGATCATCAAGCACACTATTTACATAAATATTAAATTCTATGTAAAATCATTTCTATAAAACAAAACAGAGTGTCAGTGTCCTAAATATAAAACAAGTCTTTTGTTAGAGTTGGATTTAAAATGGTTTCCTGTCAGCTTCCAGAACACAGACTGGGATTTGGGGCTTACACCAAGAGCCTCTTAAACTACTAGGTAGTAGCATGCACTCCTTCAATACATAACAATATCAATATGTGTGGAGTGACATACAAAAAGGCACCATGTATAGTCACACTCAAGTATAAGCAGCTGCCTGGATGGGTGCCATGTGGGCTGAATCCTTGGTGAGCCATTCAGTAGAGTGGGCAGAAGCCTGGAAGTGTAAGAGAGAGCTGCATGCAGTGATATCATGCTCACCATTCCGGATAACAACACTTAGTGGAAGCCACACTACCCTAGCTGTCCAAAGAGCCGCTGCCTTTGTTCCGCCGACTGAGTGGGAAGGCAGACTTGTTCTGGGGTTGTGTCATTTTGCTACCTAAGAACACAAATGGTTCAATCAGGGTACGCCTCTCGCTCACTGAGACCTCCCACAATTTCACCTTCTCAGCCTTGGCCCACTGCTGAGCGGCGTCATGGTCCACCCGTCTCTGGTCCTGAAGATCACACTTGTTCCCCAAAACTACAATGGTGACCTGGAGGGGACATGGAAAAGCGTGTCATTTATTTTTTGTAGGTGGGATGACAAGGAGATGTTGAACAACAAAAGAGAAAAGCTAAATGTCTTTATTGTTACAAACTATTTAATGGTAACATATTTATTTTGCACCTTTAATGTATACCAAGACCAAAAAAATAAATTATACTGCAATAAAGCTGAACTTCATCATGAACAATTATAACATATGTAATTAAGTGAACAGAAAACATCAAAGAGCTATAAGTGGCTAGAAAAGAATCCTGTATGAATGTTTTCTTGGTTTCTTTTTTTCTTAATGGACTTGTAAGAACAACATAGTGGGCTGCAAGAGGTGTCCTGTAGATGCATGCTCTGTGATATCCTATTTCACTAGCGTTACAATATTTCACGTTATAATGCAGGGCTCGACAAACTCTGGGAACCAGGTCGCCATGGCGACCAGAAACCGTGTCCTGGCGAGCAGCAGCCGACCCTTCTCTCCCCTCACTATCTTAAAAAACAGCATCTTAGATTCAGTGAAGAGCCATTCTCTGCCTAAGCTGACAGCTGTTAAAGATAACCAAAAATCCGGGCAGTCTGCCAAGTATCTCACAGTATCGCTGATATGTATAAACATTGTATCTTTTTTGGTTCTTTATCAAAGGAATGAACTCCGGACTGTAAATGAGGTCAGTGTAACCACACTAAACCTTTTCTGACACTTGTTGCTTACAAGTAAAAAATTGTATTTTCTGCTTACTTACTAACTTACTTAGAACCCCCAAACATTATATATATTTTTTAGCAGAGACCCTAGAGAATAAAAATGGTGGTTGTTTCAATATTTTATGTTACACAGTATTTGCGCAGCGGTCTTTGAAAATGCATTTTTTTGGAAAAAATTGCCAGTTACTTACCGGTAGCTGCGCTTCTAGGAAATCTTTGAGGACGGCACACCAGAGAGATGACTGGTCCACCTGACAGGAAACACAACACATGAAATAAAAAAAAGCCCCTCCTTCCCCCCTGCACCTCAGTTCTGCCAAAGTACGTTAACCTAGTGCACAAGGGAAATTTTTCTCCCCCCCTTTAAATATTATTTAAACATCAGGGCAGGAAGTAGGCCTGCAGACCTGGAAGATTTCCTAGAAACGCGGTTACCGGTAAGTAACTGGAAATTTTCTCTAATCATCTTCCAGGACAGCACACCTGAGAGGATGTACAAGGAGTCAAAGGCCTACCTTAGGGTGGGACATCCGCTTGTAAGACTTTTCTCCTGAAAGTCAGATCCTGAGGCGATAGCAATTTAGCAATTACACTCTATAGTGCTTTAGGAAGGTGTGCTGCTTCGCCCAGGTGGCCGTTCAGCATATTTGTTCCACTGATGCTCTATTTTTTTTCGCCCAAGAGGTCGCCTGGGCTCTTGTGGAATGTGCTTTAAGGCCTGGTGGGAACCTGACTGCTTGTAAGCTATTGCCATGGTGTGTTTGATCCACCTCACTACTGTCGCCCTAGAAGCTGTCTCACCCTTTCTAGGACCGCTAAATAAAATTAGAAGGTGACTTGATTTTTTGACATCTTTGACCCTACCTAGATATGTCAATAAGCCTCTTCTGACATCTAGCAAATTAAATTTTCTCTCCACATTTTTTGGGTTTTCGCAGAAGGAGGGTAACACCATTTCCTGAGACTTATGGAAATGGGAAGCGACCTTGGGGAGAAAAAGCAAATCTTGCTTCAGAACCACCCTATCTTCCAAGATCAACATGAACGGCTCTTTGATTGACAGAGCCTGTAGTACGCTAGTCTTTCTAGCAGTAGTAATGGCCAACAAAAAGGCTAACTTAAATTTCAAAAATGTTATTTGAACTTCTGACACTGGCTCGAAGGGTGCTTTCGTCAGCGCGTCCAGGACCAGCGTTAAGTCCCATGGAGGGAATCTGTTAGTTTTTATGGGAGTCAACCTCTCCCTAGCAACCAAAAATCTTTTTATCAGGAGGTTCTATTGCTAACCTCTGGTCCAAAAATACAGACAGGGCCGCTATCTGTACCTTAAGGGTGCTCAAAGCAATCCCCTGATCCACCCCAGCCTGCAAGAATTCCAGTATTACCGTTAGAAGGTTCAGAGATCTTCCTGTCCTGGCACCAGTGTGAAAACACTTTCCAGACCTTTGAGTAGATCCTTCTAGTGACCTGTTTCAGGCTCTCTAGAAGGGTCTCAACTACTCTCATTCCTTGCCTCTAAGTATCTCCCTCTCAAGAGCCAAGTCGTCCATTTTAAAAACCCTGGGACCGGGTGAAGGACTGGGCCCTGTCGAAGATCCTTCCTGAGGGGGAGCCCAAGCGGAGGAGCAATCGACCATCTCTTCAGGGTCGAAAACCAGGTCCTTTTTGGCCACCAAGGGGCAATTAGGATCAGTCTGCAGTTCGAGTAAGCCAGCTTCTGCAATACCCTGGGGAGAAGAGCTAGCGGAGGAAAAGCGTAACCCAGATAGTACTCCCATTCCTGAGCCAACGCGTCTACCCCTTAGGCGCCACCTTCTCTCGTGAGCGAGAAGAAGCGCTCCAACTTTTTGTTCCCCCTGTGGGCAAACATATCTATTTCCGGTACTCCAAACCATTGACATATCTGCTGGAAAACTTCCTGGTTCAGTTCCCATTCTCCCTGATGGATGGGCCTCCGGCTTAAGAAGTCTGCCACCACACTGGTGGCTCCTCTTATGTGAATTGCTGACAGTGACTTAAGGGATATCTCGGCCCAGCCTAGAATCTCTAACGTCAGGTTTTGTCCCTACCTGGCGATTTAAGTAGGTGACTGCGGTCCCATTGTCCGATAGGACTTGGACCTCTAGACCTTGGATCCTGTCCCTGAAAGCTTTCAGGGCCTGACCTACTGCAAGGAGCTCTCTGTGTTTGGACGAGACTCTTGCTTGAGCCGGAGTCCAGGAACCCTGTACCTGGAGAGTCTCTAGGTGTGCACCCCACCCCCAGGAGCTTGCATCCGTTGTAACCTTTATATTGTTCTGCTGTCCCCAGGATGGGCCCACCGAGAGTCTGTCTTGGTCCTGCCACCAGTTTAAAGACTCTCTTACTTTGACAGGAACCTGCACTTTCCCATCCAGGGATTCGGTCCTCTTGTCCCATGAGGACAACAGGAAGAACTGTAGCTCCCTGAAATGGAGCTGCGCCTATGTCACCGCTGGAATGCAGTCGGTCATCAGTCCCAAGACCCTCATAATCTACCTGCGGGAGAAGGTGCCTGGTTCCATCAACCCTGTCACGGCCATGAGAACCTTCGCCCTTTTTTCTTCTGGGAGCATCAGTTTCTGTGTCCTGGTATCTACCAGTTAACCCAGAAAGGTCTTTAGCTGGGATGGCTCGAGACGACTTTTCTCGGTTCACAATCCAGCCTAGTCGATCTAGCGTACCGATCACTTTGTCTATGTCCGTTCTCACTTGTTCTAGAGAGGGACCTTAGACCAATAACGTCCAGGTATGGTATAAGTGAGATCCCCTGAAGATGTAGGTATGCTACAGCCTCTGCCAGCACCTTTGTGAACACCCTTGGACTTGAATGTCAGTCCAAAGGGAAGCGCCCGGAACTGCCAGTGCTGTATCCCTCTGTTCCTACAGACTGAGAACCTTAGCAGGGACTGGTGTCCTAGGGCAATGGGGACATGGGGGTAGGCGTCCCTGAGATCTATCATCGCCATAAATGCATCCTTTAAAAGGTGCTTGCATACTGTATAGATCAGCCTTTCTCAACCTGTTCAACACCGAGGAACCCTTGAAATTATTCTCCGGTCTTGGGGAACCCCTGCTAAAAATTCAAAATCTACAACTCATGATACATTAGTGTGATGGTCAATGGGAGGAATGCTCCTTACACTTGTGGTCATTGGGAAGAATTACCCCCTTACAGATGGCTAAAAAGATCAATGATGTCATTGGGAATTCCTTTGAGAGGTAAAAATTGACCATTGCTCAAGGAACCCCTAGCAACCTCTGGAGGAACCCTAGGGTTCCACGGAACCCTGGTTGAGAAACCCTGGTATAGATACTTTCCATTCGGAAGCTCTTTTGCTGTAGGAATTTGTTTAACTCCCGTAGATTTATAATTAGACGAAATTTCCCTGACGGCTTTTGAGCTACAAAAATATGGGAACAAAATCACTAGTAGAGCTGATCCGGGGGAACAGCGACGACTACCTTCTGTCCCGCAAATTCCTCTACACTCTCTAGTAACCCTGCTGCCCTTACAGGATCCCTGGGCAGATAGGTGAGAGTGATATTCTAAGGGGGAGGGGAGAGAAGCTCTAACCGATACCCCTCTGCCAGAATCTCCACAATATAGGGGCTCTCTGTGATCTTCCTCCACTCTAGGACGAAGTGAGAGAGTCTCCCCCCTACTCTGACTCTGGGGTCATTTAGACTGTTTGTTAGTCTCCATTTGTCGTGAGAAGAGCAGACCACCCTTTTTTGTCTGTTCTTGTCATTCCCCCACCTTCTGTTGGTATTTTTTTTGCCTTTGAACTGCCCCTAATTAGTAAAGGCAAGAAAGGGCCTTTTACCCTTCTCCTTCCTAGTTTTTACAGGGAATTTATTCCTTTTTTCCGATGATCGGGAGAGAACCTGATCCAATCCCGGTGCAAACAGTTGGCCTCCTTCGAAGGGTAAACCACAAAGTCTTGCCTTAGACATGTGGTCCTCTTCCCAGGCTTTGACCCAGATGGCCCTCCTCGCTGAATTAAGGAGAGCTGCTGACTTGGCTGTGGACCTCACCGTCTCCACAGCTGCGTCAGCTAAATAGGCTATAGCCTTACCCAGTATGTCTAGCGACTCTGTGACCTCTTTGGTTGGATCCCCACTAGAAATGTGGTTAGACAGTCTATGTAGCCAGGCGTTCACATTCCTAGCTACAACAGCCGATGCCAGGCAGGAGCCATGGCTGCCGCATTGGCATCCTATGCTCTATGATCCATTTGATCTTTTTTTCTCCCATGGCTGGCATATTCGCTATCTTGGCTCTCTGAGTCAGAGCTTCCCTCTGCTACTTAGGGATCGAGCTCCGAGTCCTCAAAATACTCAGACTCCTCTATCCCAGATGTGAATGATGACTTTTTAGAGAATCTTGAACCCCTGCCAGATGTATTCTCCTGAGGGGGAGTACATTCTGCCAGTGAAGGGATCTCTCTCTCACTAGTACTGGGCCCTTCCTTTGCTGCTATCACGCTCTTCAGAGATTGTAAAGTACTCAGCATCTCTGTTTGTACCGAGAGGAAGTCTTTCATAATTGCCGAGGTCTCTTTGCCTGAAAACGTATGAATACGCCGGTAACAAAAAAGGTTTTGCGTGATCTAGTGGAAGTTTCTCACTGCAGTACCCACAACCTTTTTGTTCTGGGGGGGGGGGGGGGG
>BLSH010240994.1:19722-34453 GCA_018402905.1 Glandirana rugosa
TCCCCCCCCCCCCCCAGGTAGTGTGGGCAAGGCCCCCCCCCCCTTAGCCGACCACCTCCTGGGTCGCTGCTGTAGGTTTTTCCTCTCTCTCCATGCCATCTGCCGTCCTTGCAGTCTCTTTCAGGTGAGAAGAGGTACCTAGTGGACGCTCCCCCTTGTTCCACCGGCTTCCTATAGCTTCTGTGGGTCAGATGGCAGCATTTTACCGCCGCCATTTTGCTGGACTCCCGCCTCCTGAAGTGGTCTTGGCCTCTAGAGTGAGGTCTGGGAGGCACAAACATGCAGAGCTTGCAGCGCTGGTGCTGGGAGGAGTTCAGCCGCCTGTCAGGTGGACCAGTCATCTCTCAGGTGTGCCGTCCTGGAAGATGACTAGATAAAATACGCTTTAATGAATATAAAATAAAAAAAAAAACTAAACAGTAAAATTAGCCCAGTTTTTTTGTATAACGTGAAAGATGATGTTACTCCACGAGAATCATGAGAGAATCATGATCTTTATGCTAAGCAACAAAATCATGATTCTCGCTTTTAGCCAGAATCATGCAGCTCTACTGTGTGCTGTGAGGTGGAGGAGGGGAGATGAGGCAGCTGGATATGCTTTAGAAGAGTCTATGTCCTCTGATAAAGCCCTGTGTACCATCAACAATTACCACTCTTTATGTGCAGCTGGTCTCTAGTATTTAGTGGTGACCGGAAACCCACCAGAGCAATGAATCGTCACCGTGGGGGACACACATGTAGGCAGGAAGTGGCTGCAAAGAGGCAGCAGAAGATCAGAAGCACTGGTATACTTCTTTCACCTTGTTTTGTATCTTATTTAAAGTGTCACTAAGGCTTAAGTTAGATGTGCAGTTGGGTGGTAAAAATGTGCAGTAGAGACATGTTATTGTCACCCACCAACGGCCACCCTAAAGCTCCATCAGGCAGCAGATGAGGGCGTTTTACATGACGCAGTTACGATGCATTAGGCATAATAAACAGTTTTCCCCATAACAGGTTTTTAGTGTTACTTTCTTGCCAGCCTATAACCTTGATGTGTTACGTTGAAGTTATTGACTGGCTGCTCTGCTGTAAGCTAGGGTTAGGCGGGCGCAAATTACTTGCCTTACTCTGGGCGCTGACAACCCACACTAAGCTAAGAAAACTGGCTCATAACTTTATCTGGCTCCTAGATTCAAAGTAAATTTGTCAATCCCTGTTATAATGTATCAGATTTTGTCAGCCCCTTGTTCCATTTCTTCTGTGTCCAAGTGGGCACACATTTTCTAGTAGATAACTCATTTTAACTGAACCATAAGTGAATGTATGTGTTGACCATACATGTAACAAGCTAATTTTAAAGCCATATCAGTTGAACATACTTTCTCTTCACTGCACCACCTTTCAATTAGGTTCCCTGGAGAGAAAAATTAACCTTGTCTAAGCTACATGCGACAACTGGAGATTACCCAGAGTTGAGTTCTCTCCATTTCATGTAGCAGTGCAGGGTGACTGAGCTACCAATCACCAAACACCAACGCTGTCATACGACAGAAAGAGGAGTGACGGTTGGATGCACTTCCAGAAGATCACCTTTATTGATTCATAATTCACGACGACTATCCACGATGTACAGACAAGGGAATATAGCCACCAGCTAACATGGTTAATGCCTAGGCGCTTAATCAATAGCTACATGATAGCACTCCTAGCTTCTAGGTGTGTTGCTATGGGTGTTTAGGTAATTTTATAGCATATTTATTTGTTAAAGTACAACTAAAGACATATTTTAGTAAATCCTCATATAAATACCTGAAAGTTACATATGCTAATAAACATAATAACTGAAATTATTATTTTCCTACCATATAGCTGCAATTCTGGTCTCTAATCCCCTCCAGCAGTCCTCCTTTGCTGTATACTAGTAATGATAATGGGAGGGGTTCAGCAGAGCTCAGATGTAATTTCCCGTCAGTGAAATAGTTTGTCTCTCAGTCCTCCTGCCTTCTATGCTGCTCAGTCTATTTTACATAACGCACACCCATCTGCCAATCAATAGCTGGGTGTGTGCTATGTAACACAGGCACAAGTCATTTGAGTTGAACTCTGAGCAAAGAACCATGAAGAAGATTCCATCTTGATGACTCAACAAGAAGTTGAGTAATTGTTTAGTATACGTAATGCATACATATTGTACATGCTTATTTTGCTAGAAAGGAAATTGGCTTGTGCATGATGTATTTTGTACTCTAAAGTTGTATGTGCAGTTTTTTGCTGTTTAGTAAAAGCGTTAATACACTACAGAGGTCTAAGCTTCCTTGGCTTCTACCACAAGAACCTTTATTAGATACCAAAGCAAAACACTAAGATGGCGTGAAATGTGTTAGCTGGTGACTATATTCCCTTGTCTGTACACTGTGAATTGTCGTAGTGAATTATGCATCAATAAAAGGTAATTTTATGGAAGTACAGCCAACCAGATCTTTCTTCACACCATGACTGCTGTGACTAACAGGGCCAGCAGTCAGTGTGCAGTGGAGGTGGGACAGGTGAAGACTCACGCACAAGCAGAGTTTCACTCCGTTTCATAGTTGGTGAGGTGGAATAAAGGCATCAGTCCATCCAGTTGAACCTGTGCGGGTGTGTTTGTAATTATGTCTCTACCATTTCCCATATCCCTGTATATTGCATTCACTAAGATGCCTATCCAAGAGCTTTTTGAAATTATCATCAGTCCTTGCTGACACCACCAAATGTGGACAGTAGTTCCTCTTCCTTACTGCTCTAACGGTAAAGAATCCGCTACGCTGTTTGTGATTAAATTGCTTCTTGTCCAACTTCACTGAATCTTGTCTTAAGTGACCCGAGACTAAATCAATTTTTTTCCCTATGCTAGGATTGCCGTTTTCACAAATACAAAAATGTGAACAAAAATTACCTTTGGGGTTCTCCAGAGGTCTTGGTAAAGTGAAAAATAGTACAGGCAGTCCCCGAGTTACAAACAGGTTAGGGGCTGTAGATTCGTTCTTAAGGCTGGATTCACACCTGTCTGCTGGTGCGAATTCCGGCCTGTCTGCTGCCGGGAAGGGGGGGAGCCGGCTCCTGTCCGTTCCCACAGTGCAGCAGCTGCGAGGGGGGGGGGGGGAATGGGGGAGGGGACACGAGCAGGGAAAATATCCCCGTTCAGTGCGGAGTGCATCTCCGTGTTAGATGCGCTCCCATTGAACTCAACAGGTTGGGAATTCGCACCGCACAAAAAACACACACGGTTTTTGTGCAATGCGGAGTGCGAATGCACCGCACATATGTGAACCAGACATGTTGAAAACAATGTGTTTTCAAGTGTCCTGCGAATTGGATGCGGTTTAGGCCGCATCCGATTCGCATAGGTGGCCACCCAGCCTAAATTGAATTTGTTCGTAAGTCAGAACTGTTCATTTGTAAATGCAACTTCAACCGGTGCAATGATGTGGGATGTTCTGGGCACTGCTGAGGCTGGGTTCACATATGTGCGGTGCGTTTCAGGTCAGTTTTTGATCAGGATCAGATCAGGATTGTATCAGTATCAGGTCAATTTTTGATCAGGATTGTATCAGTATCAGGTCAGTTAGTTTTTGATCAGGATCAGATCAGGATTGTAGGAGTATCAGGTCAGTTTTTGATCAGGATCAGATCAGGATTATATCAGCATCAGACCAGGATTGTACCCTGTTCACAACTGAATGACATGTGCAATTTAGAAGCGTTCTTATAGAAGTCAATGGACCTGAATTTTCACCTGAGCCGGACCTCACTGGACAGGACTCTTTTTCAATTCACACTGAATCCGCACTCTGGATACACCTGACATATGTGAACAGGAACTCAGTTTGCATTTGTTTATTTGGGGCTCTTGTGGCTATGCTATACAGCACTTTGGGATGTGTCTGGCACTGCTCGGCTCGGTTCGTATGTAGGAGTCGTTCATAACTCGGGGACTCCCTGTAAACGACACAGAGATTTTTTTTGAATCCCTAAAAGCTAAACCTTAATTATGTTTTTTGTATAAATGCATTATTAGTTGTTATGATAAACCGATTATAGAAACCTGTCATGAGAGAAACATGGAAACTTCAATGGCTTCTGGAAATTCTAGTTGTCTGGCTGTCACACTGAACCCATGGCTTCTATACTTTGAGCCACAGATCTGGAAGAAGCTTGCAGATAGGGACCTCCAAATCAGTGGCTTATGAAGAGAAGCCAATTTGTAAGGTGTATGTAACACTGTAAATAAAATTGGTTCACAATAAACAATTAGACTGCATTTTAGGTATTATTATTGGTTCCTTTCTCAAAATGTCATTAGTTACACCACAAAGGCAATCAGCGATCACAGGTATGATACCTCCTTCTTATCCTTGCATCTGTCGATCTCCTTCTTCAGAGTCTCTACCCTTTTGAAGGACTCCTTATTGTCCACACTGTACACCAGCACATAGCCATCGGTCCCTGAGAAGCAATGTTTGGGAAGCTCAGTCCCATCCCTCAATCCTCGCGTGTCATAAAAGCGAACCTGCTCCCGTACACCGCGGTCTGTCTCAATGGATCCAATGTATATATCTTCCTGGGTTTCCATCATGTCTGATCCTGGGGGAAAGAATTGATGACAACTTTTTTACATACATGTAAGAATCCGCAAAAGATACAGGTAACAAATGCAGGGGAAAAAAAAGTTTCATAGAAACTTGCACTAAGAGAATATGTAGGTTTCATTGCTGACCTTTCCTTCTGAAAATGCTAGCTGCCTGGCTTTCATGTTTGTCTAAGGGTTTTAATACTTGGAGTCACTGACCTAGACCAATAATGCAGATCAGGAGTAAAGACCTAGCCAGGCACCTAGTATTTTCATAAGGTCAGTAATGGCAACCCCCAGCTTCCCCTCGGTACAGGTCCTCTAAAAAATAGGGTCTGCATGGTTGCTGCTAACTTGAACCACATGTTTCTTAGCATTTGGAAATTTTGAATACTAAGAAACATTTGCAACATGCAAGAAATTCTCAACAGTATTCCCAGTTCAACCAGTTTCCCATTTGACATAAGAAAGCCAAGCAAACATGTCAAGCTTCTCTGAAGCACACCTATGCATGTGGAATTACAGCGTGTTTTCCTGCTTCATGCATTTTTTATTTTTTTGTAGAAGGAGACTGTTTGTTAAACGCAAAACCCTACCGAAAACGCATGTACATTGGTGAAACATCTCAACACAGCTAAGGCGAGCATACCAGCAAAGTGGAAATTCTCCTCCCTTCCTACTGTAAGTCAAAGGATTAGGTCTGTAAATGACATTATGCGCATGGAAGATCTCTGCCTCTAAGAAAAGCAGAAATCATGTTTTCACAAAGCATTGTTTTTTTCCTGGACCCAATTCACTTTCACCAAGAAATAGCAGGAATTCTTTGAGTCTGACTCTACTCAAAGTGGTTGTAACCCTAAAAAAAAAAATGATACTGATCATTTACAGCAGCATACACAGCATGGTGCTTGTGCATTTGTCTCTCTCTATGGTCTGTAAAAAACCTAATTGATCCTGTCTGTGCTGACCACGGTAATCAAGGCTGTTGATCCCTGATTACCACGTCCATCATCCCGCTGGCTCTCTTCTCTCCCCCTCCCTCCCTGCCTGGCAGCTCGGAAGTCTGTGTTAATTTATCTCTTCCCCGCCCCTTCGGCTGCTATAGCTGATACAATTACTAGGGTTGTCCCGATACCACTTTTTTAAGACTGAGTACAAGTACCAATACTTTTTTTCAAGTACTCGCCGATACCGATACTTTTTTTAATGCCATGTGAGAGTGGCACCAATATGCAGCACTGATGACGTGTGGACTGTGTTAGTGGTTTTTAATTTTTATTTTACATATTTTTTTACAATTTTATTTTTTTATTATTTTTTTACAATTTATTTATTTATTTATTTTACTTTTTTGGGGGCAGGGGGAAGTGGACGATGTCAGTGTGTTTATTTTATTTTTTATTATTTTTACAATTTAACCTTTTTATTACAATTCTTTTATTTATTTATTTTTTTCAGTCCTGTTGGGGGGGCTTTGGTGAGATATTAGGGGTCTTAGCAGACCCCTGACATCTCCCTTTTGAGACAGGGAAAGGGACTGAGGATAAAGATTCCCCAGTCCCTTTCTCAGCAGCCTCAGCTGCACTGAGGATGAATGGAGAGTAGACAGTGGCTCCTCCCCATTCATTAATTGAAGCATCGTAAACACAGTTTACGATGCTCAGTGACATTCATGAATGGACAGTCAGTGATCACTGGCTCGGTCCATTCAGAAAAGGAAGGAAATTACAGATTTAGCGGCTCTTTCCTACACTCTCCATCCTGACAGATCGAGGACAGGAGGGACTGGAGGAGCATGAAGAGGGACCGATCAGAGGGGGACCAGATGAGCAGCATAGAGGGAGACCAGAGCAATGAGGGAGATCGGAGGACACAGAGGGGGACCGGAGCAATGAAGGGGATCGGAGGACACAGAGGGGGATTGGAGGACACAGAGGGGGACCGGAGCAATAAGAGAAATCGGAGGACACAGAGGGGGACCGGAGCAATGAAGGGGATCGGAGGACACAGAGGGGGATTGGAGGACACAGAGGGGGACCGGAGCAATGAGGGGGATTGGAGGACACAGAGGGGGACCGGAGCAATAAGGGAAATCGGAGGACACAGAGGGGGACCGGAGCAATGAGGGGGATTGCAGAACACAGATGGGGACCGGAGCATTGAGGGAGATCGGAGGACACACAGGGGGACTGGAGGGGGATACAGGGACAGTCAAGGGGAGTGATCGGTGCAGCGGGGGGAGTTCCAATCACTGACCTCCCTATATACATTTCATTGTAGCAGCTGAAAGTAGCGGCTGTCAGTTGTTTTAATGAAATGTATACAGGGAGGTCAGTGATTGTAACTCCAACCCCCCTCCCCCGGCACCACACTGATCATCCCCTGGTTGCCCAAGTATCGGTTCAAGCATAGGAGCATTTTGCACGAGTACAAGTACTCGGACAAATGCTCAGTATCGGCACCGATACTAGTATCAGTAGCGGGAGAACCCTAACAATTACTAGTGACAAATCCTGTAATCCCCTCCAACTTAGCCGCTTCTTTACCTCACTGAAAATATAAAACCTCTGAGGGGTGCTGGGTTTCCTCCCCTTTGCTGGTAGCTCACGCTTTCATTATCTTGAATATTCAAAATTATCACTCGGGAACATACAACTGTGGCCCCATTCCAAGTAGCTTCATTGAACACATCACAATGTACTTATGGACTCCTTAGTGAAGCCTTTGATTTTAGTAACACTCTTTGTAACTGCTTTTTACCTGACCTGTGTGGATGCCTGGCCGAGTGTAGGGCTGTGTTATGTAACATTTATTCACTACGTCGCTATAAAGAATTTAAAAAAACATGTAAACACAATCGTTTTTGATGCATTTTCATTGAAGTCTATTGACCTAAAAATGTATCTTCCTGAGTTAAAAAAAAAAGTCCCAGCACTTGTTCTAAAAATGCACTGCAGTTAACTGCATGGATGTGAATGGGACCCAGAGGAAACCATGTTACATCAATTGTTATGCAGTCCCGCGCTTCTGAAAACGCACTAATAAACACACAGGTGTAAACCTATCCTTATGTAAAGTACACAGGTAATCGGAAAACCTGGTTGCAAAAAGTTAACACCTTGTAGGAGCAGCAGAAACAAAGGACTGTGGGGAGTACACACAACTAGAGACCGCAAAGGGATACTAGGAGTTAAACTATTCAAATTTTAGGTGTAGCAAGTCTTTATGTTATTGGCTATGAATGATATCCTCTGCTACCTGATACCTCTGGGGGCAGTAGTGGTGAATCCTCAAATTTCCCAGCTTCACTATCACAAAGATATTCCAACCTTGTTGTGGGGACAGAGGCAGAAATTAAACTCTAAAAACCAAAATTTCATAGCTCATAACATTTGGCTTATTTTCTTCTGCACGGTATGAGTCTGCTCTTTGCTGTTTCTAGGTTGCCAACAGTTGCCCTGCAAAGCCATGACCCACAAAGCAAAAGTGTACATAGACATTACAATAGATCCACCATCTCTAGGGCTTCTAGAATCATCACTAGCTGGGGCTTATCTGGAGAAATCATGATTGGACAGGCTAGAAGAATTTGTCTGATTAGTATTATTTTCCTTCAGTTAAAGTGAAACTAAAGTCTGTTTTTTTTTTCTTTTGCTTAAAACGAACAAACATGTTATACACACCTGCTCTGTGCCGTGGTTTTTCACAGAGTAGCCCAGATCTTCCTCTTCTGTGCTCCTGGCCCCTCCCTCCTACCCACACTGCAGTAGCTTGCTATGGGGGGCAACCGAGCAAAGACCCTGCTCTGTGTGTCCATTCAGACATTGAGCCGCAGCTCGGCCCCAACCCCTCTCTCTCCTCATTGGCTTACTGACTTTGACTGACAGCAGCAGGAGCCAATGGTGCCCGCTGTGTGCCAATCAGGAGAGTGTCTCGGACAGCCGAGTCTCTCATGCAAAACTGCTGGATCGAGATGGAGCTCAGGTAAGTATTAGAGGGGCTGATGCACACAGAAGGTTTTTTTATCTTAATGCATAGAAACTGTCTGCCTTTAGAACCACTTTAAGTCAGCTTTACAGGTGCCTGTTCTGTAAAAAAGACATGTAATGTGGGAGTTCGTGTTTAGTTTAGAGCTGACATTGCGTTCTTTAACCACTTGCCGACCATCTCGCGTAGAAAGACGATGGCAAAGTGGCACATCCCCGCAAATCGCCATTTATAAACGTGGGGCCACTGGTCGGGCAGACTTGATTTCCACCGGCAACCCGCGATTGCCTGTGAGAGAGCCATAATGGGGAACCGCCAATTTAAGACCCAACAACTCCCTTTTGAGACAGGGAAAGGGACTGAGGATAGAGGTTCCCCAGTCCCTTTCTCTGCAGCCTCAGCTGCACTGAGGATGAATGGAGAGTAGACAGCGGCTCCTCCCCATTCATTAACTGAAGCATCGTAAACATAGTTTACGATGCTCAGTGACATTCATAAATGGACAGTCAGTGATCACCGACTACATCCATTCAGAAAAGGAAGGAGCCAGTAAATTACAGATTTACCGGCTCTTTCCTCCGCTCTCCATACTGACAGATCGAGGACAGGGGGGACTGTAGGAGCATGAAAAGGGACTGATCAGAGGGGGACCAGATGAGCAGCATGGAGGGAGACCATAAGGGGGATTGGAGGACACAGAGGGGGACCGGAGCATTGAGGGAGATCAGAGGACACACAGGGGGACTGGAGGGGGATACAGGGATATTCAAGGGGAGTGATTGGTGCAGCGGGGGGAGTTACAATCACTGATCTCCCTGTATACATTTCATTGTAGAAGCTGAAACCTGCAGGAGGAGAAGCGGTTGTCAGTTGTTTTAATGAAATGTATACAGGGATACTGATCATCCCCTGGTTGCCCAAGTATCAGTTCAAGCATCGGAGCATTTTGCCCGAGTACAAGTACTCGGGCAAATGCTCAGTATCGGCACCGATACAGATACTAGTATCGGTGCCGGGACAACCCTAACTTCAACAAAACCTATTAAAGTCTATACCTGGTGATTCTGCTACCAGTCTCCTCTATGCAGCCCTGCTTCCAGTGCCATCCTGTTAATGCTAACCACAGCTTTAGACAGATATGGGCATTATATCCTGAAATGAGAGCAGCAAGATGCTGCTAAAGGCTAGAGAAGGTGTCATGTGAGGTGAAGCAGCCAATAAGAACCTGCTGGCAGAGCGGCCAATCAGATTTTAACTGCAAATAAGATTGAATACCTCTCCTTCTGCCTACACTGCTGACAACTGTTATAATTAGTGGATTTCTACCTCCAGGCATGTCAATCTCCTTAGCCCCCACAGCTGTCATCTTCCTGTTGACTTCCACATTTACAGGTGTCGGTTTCCCAGCAGGACCATTTCTACCAATTAGAGTGGTGTTCATTGATGCAGGCGGCGAGAAAGATATTTTTTACAGGTAACAGCTTAATTTGCATGTTTGATCGGCGACACAGTGTTGGTTTCACTCAAATAATAAGTTAACTACTAATATTAAATTTATTATATTCATTAAATGCATTATTTATTTTAATAACTAATAAATGAAATTAGAGCAGTGCTGTAGTCACTCTAATTTCATATTCACCTACCTTTAAGAAGAAAAATGACAGTTAAAAAATATATATATATTCAAAACCACTACACGTTCCAGGGTTGCATACCCATACACATGCATGGGTTTACATAAGTAGGAGTAAACTATCATACAGTCGCAAATAGCCATTCATTACTATGGTTGGCTGTAAGCAGCAGCGGTGTACGCCCATAATTTATGGTGTAAGGCCAACAGAACCTGTGTGCATGAGCCCCTAAAGGGTAAACTCACCTTTTCATGAAACTAACTCCAATTATTCTGACTACCCCTCCGGACCCTGCTGCACATAGCAGCTGTGATGCCCAGTGCCACCAGTGTAGTGGTCCGTATACAGCACTGAAGTGATTATCTATCATAATACTTGCCAACTGTGCTGAATAAGGAGAAGCAAATCTGAGGCTGCTTCTTGTAAGGTGTACCAGAAAGAAAGCAGTGTTTCTCATTGGTCAATATGGTCAGCATAATTCAAGCATTATGATGGATACTCACTTCGAGACTGCGTACTGCAGTGAATGGTATACGGACTGCTATACCAGCAGCATGAGGTATCATGGCTGCTATGTGCAGTGGGGTCCGGAGGGGTGGCAAGGATATTTGACGTTAGTTCACCTTTTCATTTTTTTGTGAAAAGGTGAACTTACAACTTACCCTTTAAGTATATATTAAATATACAGTATATGACACTTCGTTCAACTTACCTACCACATGGTTTCCATACAAGAGCTGCTCCAAAATGGAAGTTTTACCTACTGATTGCTGACCGCATAACACCACTTTACAGCTCTTCCCCATTTCTGAAGTTCTACATAGACACAAGCAAAGAAGAGAGGAATGTTATATACTCCAGCCTAAAAAATATACTTTCAAAAGTAGTAAAAATTCCTGCACTACATTTACATCACTTTACAGAGTACTGAGCCCAACTAAGGCTGTACACTCCCTATCACATTCTCAATCTACAGCAGCGAGCAGGTTATATCTGCATGTTCTAGAGATTTACTAACTATGTGAGATTTTGTGATTAGACCCCAGGCAACAAATAAGTGACCAGACGGCAATTCACCTTTTGCTTTCCGCTGAATACTAAAAATGAATTGTCCTGTACAGCTGCAGCCCCCAACCTTTTTGGCACCAGGGACCAGTTTCATGGCAGCCAAATGGGGGTGTTTGGAGGATGGGTTGGGGGATGAGATATTAACGGAGTCCGTCCTCAGCCCCCCTTCACACTACAGTCCCCCTTTATATCAGTTTCCTCGGTTCCCCTTCACATTACAGTGTAGTCCCCTTTACATGACAGCGCCCCTTTACATTAATGTAACGGGGACTGCTCTGTAAAGGGGGCACTGTAATGTAAAGAGGTGTTGTGATGTAAAGGGGACTATACTTTAAAGGGGGCACTGTGACGTAAAAGGGACTGCACTGTAAAGGTGCACTGTGATTTAAAGGGGATTGCTCTGTAAAGGGGCCATTGTAATGTGAAAGGGACTGCACTGTAAAAGGGCACTGTAATGATTATAGTGCCCCTTTACACTGCAGTCCCCTTTATATTACCGTACCCCTAGCAATCACAGCCTCCTCTGACACACTTAAAAGGGGGCAGTGAGTCCTCCAGACTCTATCATTTCTGTCTGTATACAGCCATTTTTTGAATAATTCAGGCACTAAATATCAATGCCTATGATATCCTCACTCCTAAGTCATAATTGTAACATAAGAGAAACAAAAATGTATTTAATTAGAATGGGAGCGATCGGTAAAATTATCAATGAAAAACTAACAAAAAAAAAATCTGATTTAAAGCGGAGATCCACCCACAAATACATCTTTATATATTTAGTTATTTCAGGTAATTATATAGTGTTGTCAATTTACGCAACGCTTTACATATACATTGTACATTCACATCAGTCCCTACCCTCAAGGAGCTTACAATCTAAGGTCCCTAACTCACATTCATACACAAACTAGGGCCAATTTAGACAGGATCCAAATTAAACTACCAGCATGTCTTTGGAGTGTGGGAGGAAACCAGAGTACCCAGAGGAAACCCACGCAGGCACAGGAAGGACATGCAAACTCCAGGCAGGTAGTGTCGTGGTTGGGATTTGAACCTGCGACCCTTTTGCTGCTAGGCATACATTTCAAATCCTCTATGCATGATGAATCACCTTTGGGGAAAAAAAAAAAATTATACTCATCCTAAGTGCCCTGTTGCTATGTGGTCCCTGTAATCTTCCACTTCCTGATCCTCGGCAATGCGCATCACTTCCTGCCTCATCTGGGCTCATGGGAGATGTGAGTCACCATTTCCCAGGAGTCAGTGGGCATCCCTGAGCTGTAAAATCGCGTTATTTCCAGACAGGAAATGATGCCATTTTGTGGAGGAGAGACATGTTATCTATGTTGCCATTACAACAGGACCTTCCTCCATCGCTTCCCATTGTTATGGCAACGAGACACACACTCGAGATCAAGAGGTGCATGCTGGTTACCCAGCATGCAGCTTATCCAGGAAGAGACTCGAGGAGGGTGCGAGTTGGCTTCACTAAGATGGGTACCCCAGTAAAGGAAAAAATCAGCAATGTAAGTACAAAATAAATAGGAAGACTACACGGATTTAAAGCTATCAATTACTTTATGTAATGAACACTAACTAGGTGGATGCCAGCAAAAAAAAATAAAAAAAATAAAAAATGTGGGTGGAACTCCGGTTTATGCTCCAACCATTCTTACTATGTATATATATATATATATATATATATATATATATATATATATATATTCTTACTAGTCCTCCAATGTGTAACCAGATGGATCTGAGAACTGGAGGCTACCAAATTTTCAGGCTTGAATGAAAGTCTGACCTTTGTTCCTTTCCATGCGAACATGAAGTCATGAGGTCCATTTTTTGAAAGGAAAAATGTGTTTTTTTGTGTTGTTCATTAATAGAAAGATTAGGGTGCACATGCTGGATCAGGGGAAAAAATGTTTTAAATGTATAGATATATTGATTGAAATATGGTATCTTCTTTTGAAACATCACTGCTATACATTAGCCCTCCTTATGATTCCACATTTGGGTGTTGCTTTGTCTCCCTCTGGTGTGTGATGGTGGTACAAGCCAGGAACTACAATGGCTAATACACCTCTCCCACTACACAATATAAGTAATCAAATCACTGATTGTGAAGGAGAAAAAAGTCCCTCCCACAACCGAGTGAGAGACAACGCTTGAACACCCAGTGGTGGATAATATATAGGAAAACTTTTCATGCATACAACATACCAGCTGTTAACCATTTGGATTACAATTATAGTGCGAGGGAGGGTTCCTAGGACTGGGACCATAGAGCCTACCATTTGGGTTGAGGACAGTAGTGAATATCACCATTAAGGAACGCACCTCCTCTGGAC
This sequence comes from Glandirana rugosa, assembly GCA_018402905.1. Taxonomy (NCBI): domain Eukaryota; kingdom Metazoa; phylum Chordata; class Amphibia; order Anura; family Ranidae; genus Glandirana; species Glandirana rugosa. The sequence goes on from BLSH010240994.1 coordinate 33,366, forward strand.
CACTACGGTCATATAAGACTTTTTGCATGCCATAGACTATAAGTGCCTTTTGAAAATTCAAACCTCAGGAAATTGCACGAAAAAGTGCAGGTGTTGATCACCCATCAAAGCATAACAACTCGCTCAATAGCAGTCATTTCAATTTACAATTACACACTTTTAACTGAATCCTTCGAAGTCAGTTGACCAATGAAATCAATTTCATACAATTTGTTTAGACATGGTCACAACAAGGAATTTTGCCCTTAACCACTTCAGCCCCAGAAGGATTTCCCACGTTAGAACCAGAGCACTTTTTGCGATTCTGCACTGTTGCTTTAATTGACAATTGTGCGGTCGTGTGACGTTGTACCGAAACAAAATTTGCAACCTTTTTTCCCACAAATAGAGCTTTCTTTTGGTGGTATTTGATCACCTCTGCGTCATTTCTGATCACCGCTATAAACAAAAAAAGAACGGCAATTTTGCACAAAAAAAAACTTTTTTTTTTTACTGTTTGCTAAAATACAAATCCAAAAAAAAAAAAAATTATATATCAGGGCTTGACAAATTTGCCTTGAATCTAGGAGCCGGCTGAAAAAGTTAGGAGCCAGTTTTTTATAGCGTAGTGTGGGGTTGTCAGCGCCAGGGATAAGACAAGTAATTTGCGCCCCTAACCCTAACTTACTCACAGCAGAGCAGCCAGTCAATAACCCCACCATTACATCATGGTTATAGGCTGGCCAGAAAGAGTGACACTAAAAAATCTGTTATGGGGGAAACTCCTTATTATGCCGAATGCATTGTGACTGCGGCATGTAAAACGCCCTCATCACCTGCCTAATGGAGCTTAAGGGTGGCAAAAACATGTCTCTACTGCACATTATTACCACCCAACTTGCACATCTAAACAAAGCCTTAGTGACATTTTAAATAAAATACAAAAGAAAAGGTGAAAAGTATTCCAGCGCTGCTGATCTTCTGCTGCCTCTTTGCAGCCACTTCCTGCCTACATGTGTGTCCCCCACAGTGACTTTTCATTGATCTGGTAAGTTTCCGGTCACGATGAAATACTGGAGCCCAGCTGCACATAGAGTGGTAATTGTTGA
>BLSH010240994.1:38475-50955 GCA_018402905.1 Glandirana rugosa
CGGATCCCTCGTGTCAACTGGGGATCTAGAGGGAGACGTCCAATTGGGGAAGTGACGGTTACTGTAAATGTTAGTTAGTCACCTATAAATGTAAATACTAGCGACATATTTACATAAACCAGGGTTTTTTCACAGTTTTTACAGGCTGTACAGACGGGGTTATAGCGTCAGGGCTATTTTTAATGTCTTACAGCGGTAATGATCATTTTTTTTTGTAAACATTTTTACGGTCTTTAATTAAGAGTACCACACGTTTGGTCAGTTATTTGTGACTAACGTTAAATAAAATGGTCTTTATACTCCTTCTTATATTTAGCCGGTTTTGACTACTTATGTAAACAGATATATATATATATATACTGAATCTGACACGCTGTTTTAACATAGGGAGAGAAGGAACGGCTGACACTCGCCAGGACGCGATTTCTGGTCGCCATGGCGACCTGGCGCCCGGGGTTTGTCGAGGCCTGTTATATATATATATATATATATATATATATATAGACAAATGTATTCATCAGTTTTGGCCGATTTATATTCTTCCTCATATTTCTGGTAAAATAAATTGCAATCAGTGTTTATTGACTGGTTTGCACACCATGAGAATTAATTTCTGGCATTTTTACAAATGTTTTTTTTTACTAGTAATGGCGACATTCTGTAATTTTTATCGGGACTGCGATATTGGGGCAGACATGTCGGACATTTTTGACACTTTTTTGGGACCAAATACATTTATACAGCGATCATAAATGTAAATATCCACTGATTGATTGTAAATGTCATTGGCAGTGAAGGGGTTAACCTGCAGAGGGAGATCTAGGGGTCAACTGTGCTCCCTAGGCGTGTTCTAACTGTGAGGGGGCTGGGCTACCAGGGGCATAAGAGATCTAACTGATCCCAGTGACAGGGATCAGTAGATCTTGTAAATGCCCACTGAGAGCGGGGAACCGCCGTGTTACATCGGTGGCTCCCCGTTCTTCCTCTCTGCCAGGCAATCGCGGCTCGCCGGTGGAGATCGAGTCCGCCCAAGCCGAGGCCACATGGCTGCAGATTGCGGCAGGCACGAGAGCACGCTCCCGCCCGATACATCGCACACGCGAGCCACCGTTTATTGTCGGCGATTCGTGGGATGCTGCCACTGCCACTCTGCAGCAGTAAAGGTACGCGAGCCGGTCGGGAACCGGTTATAGAGCATACACGCATATATCAAGCCTTGTGGGCACATAATGCCAAGCAATCCAGTAACATTGGGAGGGGGATAAGGTTTTAACATAAATGTTATGTCCTGTGTGGTACCAATATATGCCATATATGTTGTCTAAATTTTTATAATAACTATTTAAATTGATCCAGCAAGCCCCATGTGTATCCCATACATAGTAAGAATGGTCGGAGCTTAAATCAGGTTTTTTTATGTTAATTTTTCAATCACAGCCTCCTCCATCACAGTGCAAATAACAGATACAGCCTGCCCACCCCCCTGGTCCCCACTGTACTTACCTCTGGCAATTCTGAGCTGCCAGGCCTCCCACAGCTGGTGCAGTGGTCAGGGGATTTGAAATCACCGCTTTCTTCCCTCTTCACTGTGCAGCTCTTCCAGGATGGATCAGCAACATTCTGATTGATCAGTGCCATCACACTAAATTAATCTGGTCCACCCAAGAAGAGCTGCACAGTGGGAAAGGAGAAAACCACTAACTGACAGTGGGAGCCCTGACAGCTTAGGCTCATTAGAAGTAGTATCACAGGGACTGGGGAAGGGGGTGTTTATAGGCTTTACAGTGCTAGTTTACCTTGATATTTTTCCTGTAAAGGTGAACACAATATGTTTACATTTTCTGTAATAAATGGTGTATACCTACAATAGAGTTTTTAGCTTTTTTTTTTTTTTTTTTTTCCCGATATTTGTCGTTTTGCCTCAATGTCCCTTACTTTTGTCATTTACATACCATGGCTTGTCTATAAAGGTTATAGTGACCCTGTCAGCAATTTGCAAAGGCAAATAAAAACTGCCCCCTGGAAAAAAAATTCTGTAGATACTTACCTTTCCTGCCTCCTGCACCATCGAATGCCAATGCAATCAAGAACTGGTGCCTGACGTCTCTAAAGAACTAACCTCTGAGGTTGTCAATCTGCTGTATCCCCTGCAGTGTTCACTGGTTCCTCCTGCCACCATCCACATCACTACTGTGTCCTGCAGTGATGTAGGGCAGCGTCCCCAACCTTTTTGTTTTTGGCACCAGGGACTGGTTTCATGGCAGCCAACTTTCCCAGGTACGCGGGGGGGGTCGGGTTAGGGGATGGGATATTTATGGAGTCTGTCCTCAGCCCCCTTCACAGCACAGTCCCTTTATATCAGTGCCCTCAGTTCCACTTCACATCACAGCCACCCTTTACATTATAGTGCCCCTTTACATTAATGTAACGGGGACTGCTCTGCACAGGGGGCACTGCACTGTAAAGGGGGCACTGTGATGTAAAGGCACTGCACTGTAAAAGCGGCACTGTGATGTATAGGGGACTGCACTGCAAAAGGGGCACTGTGATATAAAGGGGACTGCACTGTAAAAGGGGCACTGTGATATAAAGGGGACTGCACTGTAAAAGGGGCACTGTGATATAAAGAGGACTGCACTGTAATACCGAATAGTGCAGTCCCCTTTATATTACAGTGCCCCTAGCAATCACAGCCTCCTCCATGACAGTGCCCCTGCAGTCTGTCCTCCCACCTTTTCTCTCTCCACATTCTAATCTCTGCCTCCCCTACTTCCGACTCGTACCTTTAGCAGGGCAGAGGCTGTGCTCAGTCCAGGTCTCCTCAACCGACTCCCCTGCCCAGCCGATGATGTCATCCTATCAGCAGGTCAGGGGGCAGGAGGAGCTCTCCATTCTGATCTGCAGCTCCTCCCGCCCCCTGCCCTGCTGCTGACATCGACGGCCAGGCGCTTGGGGGAGCCAGAAGACACACGGGCATGGAAGCACAGCAGGTGGTGAGCGGCGACCGTGGTCATTGCTCACCTCCTGCTGTGTGGCCCAGTCATCGACAGGCTGCAGACCGGCACCAGTCCGCAGCCCAGGGGTTGGGGCTCCCTGATAAGGGGTAAGGCAGGGGAAACCATTGTGCATTGGAGGAGAAGTGGGACAGGAGATCAATACTCCTAAAAGCGTTGGTTTTAAAAGAAACGTCAGCAATTTCTCTTGATCAGAGAAGCATTCAGCAGGAGCAAAGACAAGTATTTACATTCATTACAGGAGCACTTTTTATTTGCACCCACACATTGCAAACAGGGACCGTTATAGAGTTGAATGCCTTTAGTTCCACTGTCCTTTCTGGGTTCCTTCAATCAGCCTCCTGATGGCACACATTCACTGCAAAAACCAGTAAGAGACAGTTGGCCTCCTGTTGATATGGGGCGGCACATGCTCAGTATAATCAAACAAAGAAAACATGCTCTACGGTGCTCTGGTCCAAATGCCTTTAAAATGCAGCAATAATTCTCTGATACAATGAAGCCAGCTACTCAGTCCATTGTGACAATTCTTTATTGGCTATTTAGTAGAAAATGGTAATAACACTAACATGTGGCGGCGTAGAGCTGCACGATTAATCATTTAAAAAAAAAAAAAAAAAAAATCGCAATCTCGATTCAACCCCTCTCACGACCTTAATCCGGCATTTCCAGGATCCATTCATGTAACAAGTACAGAGCTGTTCTCTGCTCACTCACACCTGTCAAAAAAGTCCTGGGCTTTGAGTGGGGATATCTTTTTTCAGCAGGCGATTCCCTGCACCATAAGAACAATCATAGCGGCTGGTCAATCCGCTTGATTGTTCTTACAGGCGGCGGGAGGGGATATCTCCCCCGTCTCGCCCATGTGATTGGCGAGTTAGAGAAGGAATCCACTGCCGGCGCAAGTTCACCATAGAGAATGCCGGTGACCAGGTGGTCCCCGACAGTCTCTATGGCTCTCTGAGGCTCAGGTGCGATGTTATGATGTCACGTCCGGCCTGGCAGTTGTAAATACTGCCGTGTACTCGGCTGGGAAGCGAAGATCTTTTTTTTTTCTTTTTATCTCAGACTTTCCAGCCTGGAGGAGAGATCTGGGGTCTTATTGACCCCAGATCTCTCAATAGACAGGATCTGTCATGCCCTATTTCTATTACAAGGGACGTTTACATTCCTTGTAGTAGGAATAAATTGGTTAAGGAAAAAAAAATGAAAAGGAAAGTGTTAAAATAAAAAAAATGAATATAAAATAAAAAAAAATGTGCTTGTACTGAGCACCCAAATGCTTCTGTGTGTGAGGGTAACCTGAAGGAATAAAATAAATGTTTAAACTCATTGAGGCCAGTGCCTCATTTACACACTCAGCAGATGTGCTTCTGCTGAGCATTAAGAGAGCTGCATTTTTAAAACCCTATTTAAATACGTTTTGATTAAAATTATTTTTTTCCCCATCAGGACAAGTAGATTGGGACCCCGATTTAATCCTTTTTTTTAAATCAAGAAACCGGTTTATTGAGATGTCCACATAATATACATATATGTGGAACAATAAAAGTACAAAGGGTTTCGGTTAAACATGCCGGAGCAGTCTCCACTTATTTCAACAGAATATAAACCTGCACAAATCCACAATGCCCTGTCCACTTGTGCTGATCCTCACCCTGTCTGGAGTACCCAACCTGCCGGTCATGCCCATATTGTGCACCTGTATACATGAGTAAAGTAACCTTTCTACAATCAAATCTGACGGGGCAAGCCCCGGGGCATCCAGCCGGCCACCCCACACTCTCTCAAATTTTAATGGACTAACTTACTATGCTTGTACAGTCAGATCCATAAATATTGGGAAATTGACACAATTCTATTGTTTTTGGCTCTATACACCACCCCAATGGATTTGAAATGAAACGATCAAGATGTGCTTTAACTGCAGACTTTCAGCTTTAAATTGAGGGTATTTACAGTTGACAGCGACAGATTCCAAATGCAAATAGCACACTTGAAATGAACTCTGGACCTTTTATCTGCTCCTTGTAAATGGGATAATGAGGGAATAACACACACCTGGCCATGGAAAAACTGAGCAGCCAATTGTCCCATTACTTTTGGTCCCTTAAAAAGTAGGAGGCACAAATACAAACTGTTATAATTCCTACACCGTTCACCTGATTTGGATGTAAATAGCCTCAAATTAAAGCTGAAAGTCTGCAGTTAATCACTTCCCGATCAGCGCCGTAAATAGGCAGCGGTCGGCTTTGAGCGTCTCTACCAGGACATAGCCTGCACCTGCAGGCTATATCCCGGAATCATTTTTTAGAGCTGTCAGTCGGCTATCCAGGGGTAACGACCGATCTGGCTCGGGAGCCGCTCAGTCATTATCCCAGGGAGTGGGAGGGGACACCCCCCACCCCTCCCGCCGCTCTTCTCTGGCCTCCCATCCCACCGGATGGGGTTTACTTCCTCTATGTCCCATTGTAAAGTAGAAACATAATGGGCTACTATGCATCGCATAGTAGCCCATTATGTGCCATTTACCTGCAAACGAAGCCTGCGGCGTCCAGCGATGTCCCCTCTGCAGGCGGCGTCCATCTTCTACCCCTCTTCCTTCCAGGGCCGCGACTCCGGCGCTGTGACTGGCCGGAGTCACGTGACATCACTCCCGCGCATGCGTGCGGGAGCCGCCAGTCACGGCACGGTCACAGTGGAGGAACGGCACACAGGCCGTTCCTTCACTGCGCATGTGCCGACATGACGTCGGCACAGCTTCAACACTGCATATCTCCTGAACCATACAGGTTTAGGAGATATGCAGTGCACCTACAGGTAAGCTTTATCATAGGCTTACCTGTAGGTTAAAGTGGTTGTCACAAGTTGACAACCACTTTAACAATTCCGGGTATGTGTGATTGTCCCATATTGGGCTGTATGTGGTAAACCCCGGCACCCCGTGAATTGTTTTCGTTTTATCCCAGATCTGTTGTAATAGCCTATACGTTGGGAACTTTTTAGTAGGTTTGGCGAACTGTTGTGCCTCTAGTCCCTCCGCAATTGTATCCGCCCCACAGAACTGTAGCATTATAGCCATCGTGGTGTTACTTACCCCCGGGGTTAGACCACCTAACAATAATATAGCCAGGGGCTCGGCAATGCCAGTCCCCCTAGATCTTTAGGCTTATGTAATTGCTCTAGCTTTATCCTGGCCACCCCCCCCCCCTTCCACAGCAGGGATCAAAAGATGGTATTAAGTATTCTAAATATTTTAAGAGGGATTACCACAGGCGTATTGTGAAGGGGGTATAATAGTTGCGGCATCAAGACCATTTTATTTAGATTAGCCCTCCCTGCCACAGACAACCATAGTTTATTCCAGATAGCAATCCTATCAACAAATATCGGCAGTAATCCATTAGTCTCGCCAAAATCATGATGCCCAAGTATCTAAACTGTGAGACCACAGGAACTGGGCAGTAGGACTCCAATTGGGAATGCACCTTCAGATCCAGGAGGAGTAGGGCAGATTTAGTCCAGTTTGTTAACCTGGAGTACTCTCCGAACTCTGTTATGATGGTCATGGCCGTTTTTAGGAGGAATCGGTAACCCCCAACAATAGGAGCATATTGTCGCATACAGAAGAATTTTCTCCTGTATGCTCCCATGTCTGAACCCCTCCACTCCATCATGTGCTCTAATACGCGCTGCCAGCGGCTCTATTACTAGAGCAAAGAGCAGCGGTGACAGAGGGCACCCCTGTCTCGTCCCTCTTCCCAAATTGAAACTGTCCGAAACTAAGCCACCCTCTCGGATGGAAGCAGTTGGCTGACTATATAATAGTCGTATCCAAGATATGAAGGTGTCGCTAAAACCAAACTTTTGCAAAACTGCCCAGAGGAAACCCCACTCCACGCTGTTGAATGCCTTGTTGGCATCTAATGACAACAAAGCTCTAGATTCTACGTTGTCTGCTGGAGTCTGCATATTAATATATAAGCGTCTTAGATTAACCGTCGTGGACTTATCAGGCATAAATCCTGCCTGGTCCTCATGTATGAGGTCTGCTATGACCCTATTTACCCTTTTAGCAAGCACATTCGCTAATATTTTCACATCTGCCTGCAATAGGGAGATGGGCCTATACGAATTAGGCTCTGTGGCCGGCTTATCAGGTTTTAAGAATAGGACTATAGTGGCTCGCAACATTGAGTTGGGCAGTCTTTGTTCACTTCTAGCCACATTTAGTACCTCCAGTAGCCTAGGGAGGACAACTTCTGAGTATCTTTGATACACCTCAAAAGGTAAACCATCATCTCCCGGGGCCTTAGATCTAGGGAACGTACCCACTGCTTCCTGAAATTCCTCTATCGTGATCGGGGCATCTAGAGCAACTCTCTGAGAGTTTGTGAGTTGGGGTAGGGGTGTCCTCCCTAAGTAATCATCCAGGTCCTCCTGATGGTACGACACGTTAGAGGCATATAAATCTGTATAGAACCGTACCAACTCTGCCATGATACCCTCTGATGTGTTAGTCAGTTGGCCCGTAGCCGTTTTCAGAGCTCCAATAGCTGGAACTGAGGGTCGAACATTAACTATTTTAGCCAGTAGCCAGCCTGTCTGTTCCCCCTCCTCAAAGAATGTCACCCTGGAAAAATAACACTTTCTTTCTGCCTTCATGCTAATAAAATTGTTCAAAGCGTCCTGGGCTGCTAACCAAGAGGTCCTCAGTTGGGTTGGCGATGTATTGTTTCTCCAGATCGTCAGCTAGTTTACTGAGCTGGACCTCATGTTCCCTAGTAATGGACTTAACACCACTTATAGCCGAAATAAACACCCCCCTTAGGAAACATTTAAAAGCATCCCACCGCGTCAGGACATCGCCATACCCTGTGTTCTCAATAAAGTAGTTGTTTATTTGGGTTGCAATAGAGATATCTGGCGGGATCAAATCCAACTAGAAAGCGTTTAAGCGCCAGTGGGTCTTCCTGAGTATGGTCGGTGACCGTGCTTTCAGCCATATAATTAGGGGTGAATGATCAGAGATCCCCCTTTGGGCGTATTCTATCTTACTGACCGCATGGAGAGCCGGCAGGGTCCCCACACACAGATCTATACGAGAAAGTGAGGAATGGATCTTCGAAAAACATGAGAATTGCGAGGTATGAGGATGTCTCTTACGCCACATGTCCAACCACCCCAACTCCGTTACAAACCTAGACAGCGCTGTGCCTCTTCCTGGTATTATGGAAGGGCTAGCCGGATGCCTGTCCACACTAGGATCTATAACCCCATTGAAGTTCCCCATTGCATAAATCGGCACATCTGGTTTTGTTAGCACAAAGGATACCAACTCCTTCAATATCGTGGTAGAAAACGGCGGGGGTACGTATAGCACCGCCAACACACAAGTCAATGTATACAGTTTGCAATATAAAAAAACATAGCAACCTTCAGGGTCTATGGTGGCCTGCAATTCCTGGAAGTCGAGGGACTTGTGTACCAAAACGCTCACCCCCCTTGAGTAGGTGGTATGAACCGCGATTTAGTCCTTTGGACAAGTAGTTTTTTAAAAAAATTTCCACACCCGTCATGCTAGAAGTAGGGCTGCAACCAAAACACGTTAGCGTGTTATTACCGTTTTCTACTATGTAGCCAATAAAGAAATGTCACAATGGTAGTTACCATATAGCCAGCTTCATTGCATCAAAAGAATTAATGCACAGTACAATACCTGCGACCTCCTGGGATGCGTGATGGGGGAATACTGGGAGGCTGTGGATGCTGCCAATGTCATTCTTGCCCAGGTGAGAATAGAGGAAGTGTAAGAAAGTGTTGAGAAAGGTACAAAAATAATAAATGAAAAGCTGCGATTGTAAGAGAGAATGAGTACAATTACATAAAGTAGATGCAAGGGTGAATGTCCCCTTTAAGGCTCGGTTCACACTGCAGGGATGTGGGAACCCTGCGAATCAAATGCGGGTTCCTGCATCACTGCCATATGCGAACTGAAGGGAGGTGTCAGTACATTGTTAAAGACACCCCCTTTTCAGTTTGCATATCGCAGTGCTATTTGCAAACTCGCACAGGAATCTGATCGCATGGTCTGAACCACCATGCGGTCCGATTCTGACCCTGCAAACAAAAAGGGTCCTGTGCGAGTTTGATCCGATTTCAGCCATCTCGCATCGCATTCGGACCAAACACGCACAGGACCCTTTTTTCAGTCCACGGAATTGGATCGCATGGGTGTTCATACCCCTACGATCCGATTCCTGTGCGAGTTTGCAGTTCGCACTGCGATATGCGAGCTGAAAAGGGGGGTTTCGTTAACAATGTATTGACACCTCCCTTCTGTTCGCATAAGGCAGTGTGAACTGCCGTGCGAGTCGGGTGCGATGTGGGAACCCGCAGTGGATTTGCAGGGTTCCCGCATCGCACCAGTGTGAACCAGGGCTGAAGTTCTACCTTCATTTTATTAAAATGTGACAAAATGACATTCAAGGCTCCGCAACAGGTCTGCGTTTTTACTAACACACCAGAACCCACCTCAGCGCAGACTCATGCCATGAACAGGGTGCCAATGTTTTGCAGTGAATCTGTGTTGATGAATGCTATGGTGTGTGCAGGGATGTCAGCTGTGTGTCCTCAGTGTGTACAATACAGACTCTGCAGTGTCACAAGTCACCGCTCGGGAGTCCATTGTACACCATAATAGCGGCAAAGCTCGGTGTCTGTGTGCTCCTGGGTCCATATCCCGGTGAGAATGGTTCTCGTACTACGTACCGTTCTACACAGGAGCTCAGCGACCGACTCTTCTTCCTACTTCCGGCCAGACAAGGATGCGTACACAGAGGAAACCTGGACAGGAAGTGGGAGTGCGGGACACAGCGCCATCTAGAGGTACACCGCGCTCACTGTACACATCGGATCTATTGTACCTCTATGGAGGCTGTCATTTTTATGAATGAATGATGATTACTAACCACTCTATGCACTTATTATCAAATGACAGATCAGCCCGAAAAAAAGGAAATGTTACAGTCTTGCATTCAAATGGAATAAAATCAACAAAGGGCAATAAAAATTCAAAAGCACACGTTATGGGGTGTACTGTCGTTGTCTACGTCATTCGCCACATGCGCAGTGAAGAAACGGCACGTTGTGCCATTTCTTCACTTCGTTTGTGCCGTGACTGGCGCCTCCCGTGGCTCTGACGTCACGTGACTCCAGCCAGTCACAGAGCCGGAGTGGAAGCCCCGGAACAAAGAGGGGCTGAAGAAGGATGCTGCCTGCACAGGGGACATCGCAGCCTTCGTTTGCAGGTAAGTGACACATAATGGGCTATGTGATGCATAATAGCCCTTTATGCTTTTACTTTGCAGGGGAATATAGAGGAAGTAAACCCCATCAGGATTTACTTTCTCTTTAACTGTGGGCAGCTAAAGCTGCTGCTTGTTCACTTCCTGGATTTACACAGACACACCTCCAGCTCTGTAGCTCTCATTGGCCCTCTTATGACTCACCCCCCTCCCTTCCTGGCAAACTCTCACGAGAGTGAGAGAGAGAGCTGTGCATGATGTCAAATGCCTAGGCTAATGACCAGACAAGAAACAGGAAGTGGGCTGTTTAAGGTATTTACTGGCAAAAAAAAATGTTTTACTATCCAAATTTAAAACAACAAGAGCAGAAGATTTAATAGATGGAAAGATGAAAAAATTACTGAAGTTCCACTTTTAACATGTACTGTTTTTTTGGACAATGTGGAAATTATAACCTCTGTCAGATTTTTATTTCTGTCTTCCCCCCCCCTGGCGAGATTCATCATTTCTATGTATTCTGGTGATCATTGATCATCTGGGAAATTCAAAATTTAATTTTCAGAACAGGAATAAAGGGGAAGTCTTCCATGGGGGCACCTGTTCTGGTGACAGCTGTCCAGGGAATTTCTTATTACTCTAAGTTGTGTCTCTGGGACAACAAGTGAAGGCAAACCTTCCCAATAATACATAGACAGCATGAAATCAAAACTGACAGGGGTTTCATCCACTGCCTACTTTATCTAAAACTATAAAAAAAAAGTTTTCCTTTATATACACTTTAAAGTAGTACTAACGTCTAAATGTTTTTATCTTAATGCATTCTTTGCATAAAGTGGAGTTCCACCCAGAAAATTATTTTTACATCATTCAAGTCCTTTGCCTATATAGACTTACCTTTGAAGAAAAAAAAATTATACTTACCCTAAGTCGCTTGTTGCTAGGTGGTCTCTGTAATCTGCCCCTTTTAGGTCCTAGGCTCTTCTCCTCACTTCCTGCTTCGCTTGGCCTCCTGGGAGTTGTGACTTATCATTTCCCAAGAGTCAGTGGGCTTCCCTGTACTGTAAAATCTTATTTTTTTATATTTCTTTTGGATATGTATTATAGCAAAAAGTAAGAAACATATTTTTTTTGCTTGAGGTGATTTTAGCCGTATTAGTGCAATTGTGACAGAGAAAATTGAGTACTGTCTGTGATACTTTTTTTATTTGCACTAACATACAACTTTTCAGGACTTTTGGGGTATGGTAGCAGTACTGATTCACAAGAGTTTTAGCCGAATGTTAAAAAAGAAGAGAAAAAAAAAAAAAAGCAAAAGATCTCTGAGGGAAAGGAAAAACAAACAAGCACAAATGGTAATAAAACCTCGCAGTAGAGTCAGTGAGATAACACAGAGGGAGAGCTATAGACTGGGGAGGGGTGTATGGAAGTCACAGAGGGGGTCATAAAACATTAGAATAATGAGTAAGAAAACCTATATCTAAGTTTAAACCGTTATTTCTCTTCCGTTCACTGACAGACGCAGCAATTCTTATGACACATGGGGTTATGCTCATCCTACTAGGAGTAGCCTAGGCAAAACAAACAAAAGTGTAGGTTGGCCCCTCCCAGGGGGCCGTCCTCACCTTAGCATATAATCCCCCTGCTCTGTACAGCACACCAGTTTTTAATTTGCCTAGTGCAAGGAGTAGACCTGGTTCCTTTTGGGATCTGCGGTCTCCTGAAGATTCATCTAAGGAAGACTGCTATCAAGAAGCTGGCTGGTGGTATAGAGGATATCTCGAATCCTAATCTTTCCCCAGTCCGGCCGACACTATGCGATCCCCCTTAGGGGGGCCCACCGCATAGCGCCCGTTCCGTGCGGGCGGCCAGTGGCTAAAACCCACTAGAGCCCAGTGACTGGTTCGCCTGTCCAGTGGCCTGGCCAGCAGCATGCCTCCTTGCGGGGAGGTAGGTCTGCTCCGGTTGGCTACCCGCTGCGCCCGTCGGATTGGTGAGTGAACCCCTCTTCCGCCCCAGAGGCATGGAGAGTGGGCACCTGGGCAGCTCTGTGGTGGCCAGCCGGTGGGGGTCTGTTAGAGGCCTTCCCCCCCACTCCCCCCTCAATCCCCCGCAGGCACCTTTGCACTAACCGTTCGAATCTGCACCGACCGTCAGGAGCA
>BLSH010240994.1:64242-75059 GCA_018402905.1 Glandirana rugosa
GTGTCATATGTCGAGTCGTAGTGTCCTGTGTCATATGACGAGGTCGTAGTCTCCCGTGTCATACGTCGAGACGTAGTGTCCCGTGTCATATGTCACTTTGTCCACCCCACTGTGTCCTGTGATGCTGAGCTGTATACTGTGTCCTGTGATACTGAGGTGTATACTGTGTCCTGTGATGCTGAGCTGTATACTGTGTCCTGTGATGCTGAGCTGTATACTCCTGACACAATATGTGGAATATAGGGGACAGAGTGGGTGGATTATATAAGGGGCGGGGCGTATTAGAAGTAGGAGGGGTCAAAAGGAAGGGCGGGGCCTGGCGCCCCCCCCATCCAAAAACTTCACCAGCCGCCACTGCATCCCACCAAACAGATAACAGACCCGTTCCATTTTTTTAGGAAAAAAACGTACTCATGGCTCAATAATGGTTCAATAATGTCTGTTGAGCGATCCATAAAAGCACCAAAACCAAACTGATCTCTCTCCCCAGTCAGGGGCTGCTGCAATCTCCATCACAGGCTCATCCTTCCACACCACAGTAGCCCTGGTGTCCTTTATGATTTGGGATACACAGGTAAACACCGTTCCAACATCCGCCAGGTCTCTTAGGAATGCAAGGCTCTGTATTCCTAAGTGCAGCCTATTTAAACCACAGCCTGTTGCCTTATGAGGCAGGAGACCCGTATTGGCAAATTGCGCCCTAGGCTTTGGCAATGTCTGGTGTTGTGCTGGTTGGAGAGTCTCCGATGGAAGCTCTTTACCATGATGAGTAATGGGGTGTGTCAGACTGACTTACCACACCACCAATGGCCGTGATGCGTGACCCCATGGGCGCGTGATCGCGGGTCATCCTGAAAGACATCATACGATGTCCAGTCAGGATAACGGAACCACCGCCCGGCTGTCATTTTGCTATAGGCCGGGCGGGAAGTGGTTAAGCTACCCAGAGGCACCCTCTTTTTCCCCTGTCTTTTACCTTCCTCTCTTTCACCCCTCCCTCCCTTTCAGACCCCCCCATCCACCCTTACCCCATCTCTATTTAATTTAATTTGTTTTAATAATTTATTTATTTTAACAAAAATTGTTTGTGTTTTCATTTTATTTATTCTCAAAAAAGGCCCACCAAAATCCTCAGCACCAGGCCCATGATGCTCTTAATCTGACCCTGCAGACAATCCCTGTCATTCTCCAACTATTCCTGTATCCCTCTAGTGCTGGGCTCCAGTAACTGACGTCATATCTTTGAGCCAAGCAGGGAGAATTGTGGGACTAGTAGTCTCTTGAACAGACATTCTAATGCTGTGAAACTACTTATGGACTATACATCTCAGAGAGCTCTCGGCCACACCAACAGACCTCTGGGAGAAGCTATAAAAGGGCCAGCAGATCCAACCCATGCTTTGGTCTTCCTGGGCCTCATCGAGTGTACACCTCTCTGCTGCTATGCGAGAGGGCTGCAGCCTACCGATGTGCAAATGCAACCTTAAAAGTTCATAAGTAAAGTGCTGCGTGCTTGAATAAAAAGATCAACGTGTATATCTTCTTATATTTGGCTCTTGTATGATAGAGTCTTTAGCCTTCACCACCACCTCAGTGCAATCTATGCGATCACCTGAAGACTAATGAAATAACGCTTCAAAACTGGTGTTTTCCTAGTGTGGAAGATGGGATGGTTCACCATGGGTCTCCTTTCTAACTTGCGTTTAGCCCCAGTGCTTCTGCCCACTCACCGCCAATGGTAACTCCGTAGGACATGAAGGGTTAAACAGAGGGACCTCTCATGGTGTAGTATTTTGAAGCCTTATTTCATTAGTCTTGAGGTGAGCGCATAGATTGCACTGAGGTGGTGGTGAAGGCTAAAGACTCTATCATACAAGCACCAAATATAAGAAGATAAACACGTTGATCTTTTTATTGAAGCACCCAAGCACACAGCACTTTACTTATGAACTTTTACTTTTGCATTTGCACATTGGAATCATTGTTTTTTGTATATTCATTTTGATAATTTATTAACACAGTCGAACCACTAAAGCACTTTTTTCATGGACTCATAATTTTTGCATTTGCACATTGGAATTATTGTTTGTTCATGCATCTTGGGTATACATCAACACAGTTGAGTATTATTTAAGGATATTGCGCAGTATTAGTTACATTATTTCTTCATTCATGTATATGTCTGGCTGTGAGCACAGTTAAATACTACAGCAGATCCACAATATTTATTATTTTATATTATTTTATTTGCACTCTTTTCATATTATAATATGAATTTGCACAGTGGCACTTTTGGTCCATTAGTGGTAGCGCAGGGGAATACACAATTTTTGATGTAGAAAGCTACTGTCGCTCTTGCATTGGGTGCATGCAAAGAAAGAACTTCCCTGGTAGGGCAGCCCCAATGGGCCATCTGTAGAGTCAGTGACCAATGGTATTGGTGTGCATTGATTTCTTGTGTTTAGAACCCGACCCCGACCCGGCCTGAGTGGGCGGAGTAATGTCCTGGTTGTGACAGATCATTTCACCAGGCATTCCCAACCAGGGACCTGCAAGCCAGTAGTGTAGCAAAGACCCTAGTGGAGAGGTTCTTCATCCTTTACGGACTGCCCTAGCGCCTACATTCAGATCAAGGTCGGGATTTTGAAAGCAAGTTGATCAAAAGATTGTGTGAACTCTTAAATATTCAAAAATCCAGAATCACCTCTTACCGTCCACAAGGAGACCCACAACCTCAGCGTTTCAACCGTATCCTGCTGAACATGCTAGGAACCCTCCCTTTGGAAAAGAAGCAACATTGGAGTGATTACATCGCTGCAGTAGTTCATGCTTACAATAGCACGGTGAATGTTTCTACTGGATACTCTCCTTACGTTTGATGTTTGGAAGGGAAGTCCGCTTGCCTGTGGATCTAGATTTTGGGACATCTTTGGATCACTCGTCTCAGGCCTCTTACCGAGTTTGATATGTTGACAAACTTCGAAAAAATTTTAAGACTGCCTAAGACTGCCTGCGCTCTGCAGAAAAGGTGATCGGCTGCAGCCTTCCATCCATCCACGACCTGTACGTCTCCAGGACTCGGGGACGAGCAGGTCGGATCACAACCGACCCTTCTCACCCTGGACATGGACTATTTCAGCCACTCCCCTCAGGCAGGAGGCTACGGTCCACGCGGACCAGAACCTCCCGCCACAAAAACAGTTTCTATCCATCTGCTGTGGGACTCATGAACACTTGACACTTTACACACTGTAAATTTTGTACTTTGCCACTTGACACTTTGACACTGTAAATTTTGCATTTGCATTTGCACATGTCCCAGTCTAAATAGCCTGTACAGTTATCTTATCCAACCCTGTAAATCTTGTGATTACTTTTGTATTTATCGTGTATTTTACTTAGTATTTTTTTTTTTTTTGTATTTTTTGTTATTCTTCTTTTGCGTCAAAACACCAAGACAAATTCCTAATCCGTGAACCTTGTTTACAGATCATGGCAATAAACCTTTTCTGATTCTGATTCTGATTCTGAGAAAGCTAAGAAAGCATCTACCGCCAGGGAACAAAGAAACAAAAAGAACTTTGACCTCAAAGTAAAGGTTCAAGACCTGCAGCCCAGGGATCAGGTGCTGTTACGCAACTTAGGGGTGCCCGGAAAGCATAAGCTAGCTGATCGGTGGCGTGCACAGTCATACATTATCTGCAAACGCATACCAGGGCTTCCCGTGTATCAGATCTGTCCTGAAAGGAAGACTGGCCCACTAAAGACTTGGCATCGAAATCTCTTGTTGCCTATATCCAAAGCCATCCGAGTGCCCCCACCTTCCTGCCTTACCTTAAGAGGAGGAAAGTGATGGGGAAGAACTGACACTCGATTGGCCATGGGTTCCCTCACCTGAAGACAACACAAATGTTTCTCAAGTTCCTAGGAAGAACAGTAATGAAACTTCCCCACTCAGGAGGGTAAAACCTCAGCTGTCTGAGGCCGTAGGGCCTATACCCCCCCCCCGTGAGAGGGATTGAGGAAGTCATGATTGAATCAAGTAACCACTTAGAGATGCCAGATCATGTAGAAACTCCTGCTCCCTTCAGTGATTAAATAGGAAGGGAGATTGCTCCTGAGAGCCTGGAGGAGCCAGAACCTGGATGTCATTTCTGGGGAACAGATCATGAGCCTGAACCCTTGGAAAGCATCTACTCAAGACTGAGACAAAAGATTTGTCCCCCGAAAAGACTCACCTATGATGCCCTTGGGGAAAGCTCTGGTGAATTTATCACTACTACTCAACGTTCCAGCCAAGCACTGGCCTCCTTTATCAAACCTTTGGTAGAGGATGACCTTGATCCGTCTCCTGACATTGCTTGGTGGGCCACTAATTTATTACTGGCCTGTCATCGAGATGACATGACTTTGTCTGACAATGTATATAGTTTATTCTTTGAAAATCCTGCTATAAGTCAATTATTTTCTGCTGCAGCTTCAAGTTTGTAAAATAACTTACTATTTACCCTTCAATGTAGCCACAGATTGTGTTCTGTCTTCAAGGACCAAAGATTTCCAAGTGGGGGGAGGATGTAGTCAACTGTTAGAAGACTGTGCTGAGGGTTAATCACATTTGATTGTTGTTTCCTCTAGTTCCTAGAGGAGCAGCTCTATTTGAGCTTCCTGTAGCAAGTGCTGTCTGATCTACAGCGTGTTAGTGAGTTCCTGTGACCTGTCTTTCCAGTCTTCCTGTATCTGTGACCCGGCTTGCCTGACCTCTGATTGAACCCTGCCTGCACCGACCCTCTGCCTGCCTATGACCACATCTCTGCCTAACCCTCTTGTACCTCAGCTGCCCGCACGTTGCCGACCCTGCCTGTACCCGACTATCCGCTTGCCTGAACCACTTTTACCGCACCGCCAGCCAATTACCGACCCAGCCTGAACCACCACTCTTCTACCTGCACGAGTTCCAGTGGACCTTCACCTGCCATCTGTGACCTAGTCCAGCCCTCGTGCCCCCCTGTGCTCCAGAGCTCCCTGTCTTCACTACCAGGGGCTCTTGAACCAGGGCTGCAAGTGAGGTTGCCCCCGCATAAGCCAGACTCAACCACCAGGTACGTGACATCAACAGTGGACAACAGTTACCTTGTTCCGCAGACAACCCGGGTCATTCTCCAACTATTCCTGCATGCTTCTAGTGCTGGGCTCCAGTAACTGACATCATATCTTTGAGCCAAGCAGGGAGGATTGTGGGAATAGTAGTCTCTTGAACAGACATTCTGAAGCTATGAAACTACCCATGGACTACACAACCCAGAGAGCTCTCAGCCACATCAACAGACCACTGGGAGAAGCTATAAAAGGGACAGCAGATCCAGCCCGCGCTCTCTTCTTCCTGAACCACATCAAGTGTACACTTCTCTGCTGCTATGCGAGAGGGCTGCGGCCTACCACGCGGCAATACAGTGACTCCAGCCTGGCCCTGGAGGACCAAACTCTGCTTGCTGTTCACGAGACATCACCACAGCACCACCTCATCAGATGGATCCGGCGATTGCCAGTGTCCAGCAGCTGGTCGGTCATCTCCGTTTGTTACACAGAAGGACATCTCATCCAGGATCGTTGTTTGGGAGGTTCCTATCCAGCTCTTCAGTTGATGAGAGGGCAATCGCCCATCGTTCACAATCCTTACCTGGTTATCTTGCTTGGACGCTGTGTACAAACACCTTACACACGGAAACACTTTATTGCATTACATAAGACACTGTACATAGACATCTACACCCTGAAGTACTTTAAGGAATATCACTAGCCAATCTAAGCCATCCTGCTTGCTTTAACATCACTCTGTCATATCTTGGATATAATATAAAGAGCACCAACTGCCGGTGAATAGACTTGTGCATGGCTGAAAAATTTGTTAGTTTTCGTTGTTTTCTTTTTTTTTATTTTTTCGAAAATTCCAAAATTTGGAAATTCAAAAATGTGGAAATTTGCGTTAATTCGGCAATTGCAATAATACGGAATTTCTGAAATTTGCGGTAATTCAGCAATTGCGGTAATTCCAAAATTTACCACAATTGTGGTAATTTGGAAATTCACGGTAATCGGCAATTGCGGTAGTTCAGGAATTGCAGTAATTCAGCAATCAGAACAGCCGAAATTCGAAAATAAGAAAGAACATTTGAAATAATAACTTATTATTTCAAATGTTCTTTCTTATTTCTGAATTTTTGAAGTTCTGAAATAAGAAAAGAACATTTGAAATGATAATAAATAACTATTAAATTATAGGTCTTGGAATTTCCTTGAAAATTTGGCTGTTAGTGAACTTAAATATGAATTCAAATATTTTCAAGGAAATTCCAATACCTATAATTTAATAGTTATTTATTAGTTAGTTATTATTTCAAATGTTCTTTGTTATTTTCTAATTTTCGGATTTCCGAATTTCGGGTTTTTGGCTGTTCCGGTTGCCGAATTTCCGAATTACCACAATTGCCGAATTACTGCGAATTTCCAAAGTTACCGCACATTTCCGAATTACCGCAATTGCCGAATTACCGCAAATTTTAGAATTGGAAAAACGAAAATTCTGGAAAATTCGGAATTCGTCCGAATTGCCGAATTTTGCAAAATTCAGTAAAACCGAAATTCGGAACTAAACAAATTGCACACACCTAGCGGTAAAGACTATTGCATGCCTACACTCGGGACATTGCTGTTATCAATATTTATAGGGCCCCATCATGCTCCTATTCTATCTGGTCTCTTATTAGGATGTAAAGGTTTTACAGGGTGGCCTGGGACTTTAGCGGTACCATATAGCAGTAACTAGTGGATTCTTTGCATCTACCTGATTGTTCTCTAATTGTCATTCCACTGTACATGTGCAAATCCTGTATCTGTGTTATTGAACTGTAATTTAACTGTTTATTTTGGGGATTTCTCACTTGAGTCTTGGCTGTTATCTAGGACTCCGCTGATTAGAACCCCTCTGCACATATATCTCTATTCCAGTAAAACCTCTATTCCAGTAAAAGAAAATATCTATATAACCTGTGTTGGAGTGTAATTTAAAGGTGCCTGCAAAAATATGTCTGAACCCAGAACGTCAGGTGGGCTGGAGGGTTCACAAGGTCAGGGCGGAGCAGAGGTACAGGTAATTCTAAGCAGCCCTCACGGGGCAGTGCTACACAAAAGTTTCTTGGCATGACCAATTATCTCTCGAGATTCATTCATCACCACAGTGATGTCCACTCAGTCAGCTTCTGCACCAAGATGCCGACTGGTGTTGGACTGAACAACATGCTGTTGTTGTGGATACATTGAAAGCACAGTTAACTAGTCCACCTGTCCTACAGTATTTTGATGTGCATAAGCCGGTGGTATTGTCTGCTGATGCTTCCCAGCATGGTCTTGACGCTGTCTGTCTTCAAAATGGAAGGCCTATGGCCAGAGGCGGCTCTAGGCTTTATGAGGCAAAACTTAGACATGAGGCCCCACTCACCACTCATAATGGGGAAAAAATCCGGCTTCCCTCCTCTTCTCTCCTGCTGACTGCTGTAGGGGATCTTCAGGAAAAGGGCATGGTAAATATGTAATTTACCAGCCCCTTCCTTTTCTAAATGAACACAGTGAGTGATCGGTACTGATCACTCGCTGTGTTCATTTATAACTGTGTTTACTCTGCTTTGGTTTATGACTCTGTTCATTCATCTACTGTGCAGCTGAGGCTGCAGAGAAAATCTCAAAAGTGAGACTTCAGGGCTTTGTTTAGACCCCTGATATCTCACCAAAGGAACCAAAAAATGTAAAAAAAAATTGTAAAAAAATAAAACAATTGTAAAAAAAAAAATCTGACTAAAATTTCTAATCAGACTAAAAAGCCATGCCCAATATGTAGCATAATTTAGCCACAGTCACTATATGCCACAGGTCACCAACTCCCTAGTAGGGGCCCCAGTGCATTACTTTGCCCATGATGCTGTTATGATGGCACTGTGCAATGGTGTGTAGAAGAGGAAAGTAGAGGGTATGACAGTGAGTAGTATGTACATGAGAGGGGTGTGGAATGTATGGTGGGGGGTAATATGTACACGAGAGTGGTGCGGAGTGTATGGTGGGGGGTAATATGTACACAAGAGTAGTGTGGAGTGTATGGTGGGGGGTAATATGTACACAAGAGTAGTGTGGAATGTATGGTGGGGGGTAATATATACACGAAAGGGGTGCGGGGTGTATGGTGGGGGGTAGTATGTATGAGAGGGGTGCGGAGTATATGGTGGGGGGTAGTATGTACATGAGAGGGGTGCAGAGTGTATGGAGGTGGGTAGTATGTACCAGAGAGGTGTGCAGAGTGTATGGTGGGGGGTAGTATGTACATGAGAGGGGTGCAGAGTGTATGGTGGGGGGTAATATGTATATGAGAGAGGTGCGGAGTGTATGGCGGGGTAGTATGTATATGAGAGAGGTGTGAAGTGTATGATGGGGGGTAGTATGTACATGAGAGGGGTGCACATGGTAGAAAAGTGGTATATGGTCTGAATGAGCCATAATTTATTGCTCCATCACTGCAGAGGCCACCTTGCAGTGGCATGCATAGAGCAACTAAAGTTAGCAGCAGAGCAGCAGAACTGGCATCCCACTCTGCTGTAGACACTGCCCTCACTGCACCCTGTCCATCTCAAGTTCCTGCACAAAAGTCTCAAGTTCTCCCACATAGCTGCCAGCTCATCTCCCTCCACACATCCGGTGTCCTGTCACAGAATGAACTCCTCCATGTGCATGAATTCCTGATTCCTCTTGGGTTCAGCAGCGGCTGCCAGCTCCGCCTCCACCTCCATAATCTGTCTGGAGGCGGCACTGCCTAGAGGACACAGAGGGGACGCTGGAGAATGCCGAGAGTGGCAGAGGGAAGACACAAAGACTTTTAAGGTTGTATACCAGGGACCCTCGCTCATCCATCCGGCTCGCTCAGTGGGGACACTGACTGGGGGACATTCCTTACGACTCCCACACACACATCAGGCAAATTTGCCTAATTATAGAGCCACCTCTGCCTATGGCTTTTGCATCAAAAGCCCTCACTGAGACTGAAGCACGCTATGCACAAATTGAGAAGGAATTATTGGGACTAGTATTTGCCTGTGTAAAATTCCATGATTATATCTATGGCTGCCTTGCGACTGTGGAGACAGATCATCAGCCACTCATAACCATACTGAGAAAACCCCTGCACACAGCATCTGCGTGCATCCAGCGAATGATGCTAAGGTCTCATACACACGGACGTTTTTTGACACCAACGTTTTCTGGCGTTTTTTGCAGCTCTCCATGTTAGTCAATGGCCCCATAAAAACACAGACGTTTTTGAGCTGTAGAGGGCGTCGGAGTTAGTGAGCTAAAACTAGAGCCGCACCGGCGTTAATCAGCTTTTCTGACGCCAACGTTTTCAGGTTGAAAAATAGCAGATGATTTTTTTTTTTTTTAAAGACGCCTATTGACGCCGACACCGATGCATAACACCCTTACCATAACAGGCCTTTTCCCTGATGTCGGGCCCGATGTTTTGATTATTTTTTAAGATACGCCCATGTGTATGAGGCCTAAAGCTTCAATGCTACCACCTGAATGTAATCTATAAATGAGGCCATGAACTGTTTGTTGCAGGTGCTCTTTTACGTGCACACCTCCCCATTTCTGATAACTGGAGCTATTGAGGATTATGATGTGTTGGCTCTGGGTGGGGTGATGTCATCAGGAAGGATTCAGGAGCTAAAGCAAGGAACACAGGCAGATGCCACCTGTCAGCGCCTCATGGACATCATTCTCAATGGGTGGCCTGGCTCCTTTAACCACTTCAATACCGGGTACTTAGAACAGTTCCCGCCCACACCAATTTTCAGCTTTCAGTGCTGTTGCGATTTGAATGAGAATTGCGCGGTCGTGCGACGCTGTACCCAAACAAAGTTTTATCATTTTGTTCCCACAAATAGAGCTTTCTTTTGGTGGTATTTGATCACCCCTGCAGTTTTTATTTTTTGCGCTATAAAAAAAAAAGACCGAAAATTTAGAAGAAAAAAAAACATTTTTCTTTGTTTCTGTCACAAAAGTTTGTATAAAGTACATTTTCTCCTTCACTGACGGGCACTGATGTGGCTACACTGATGGGCACTGATGTGGCTACACTGATGGGCACTGATGAGGCTACACTGACGAGCACTGATGAGGCAGTACAGATTGGCACTGATGAGGCGGCACTGATAAGGTTGCACAGATGATGGGGCACATATGCAGCACTGATGGGCAGCACTGACAAGCAACACTGACGGGCACTGATACGTGGCACTGATATGCGGCACTGATGGACACTCATAGGCGGCACTGATAAGTGGCACTGGGCACTGATAGGTGGCACAGGTGGGCACTTTTAGGTGGCACAGGTGGGCACTGATAGGTGGCACAGGTGGGCAATTATAGGTGGCAGTGGTGGGCACTGGTGCAACAAGCACTGTTAGGGATGGCACTGGCAGGCATCATACATGGGCACAGTGCCATCCCTACAGTGCACAATATTGCCCTTACCTGGTGGTCTAGTGGGGGCTCCCTGGTGGTCCTGGGCGGCCTCTGTGGTCCTTCCCAGGTGGTCCTAGGTGGCCTCTTTGTGATGTCCGGGGGGGGCTCCCTGGTGGTCCTGGGCAGGCTACCTGGTGGTCCAGTGGGGTGATCCTGAGGGTGGCTGCGCTGATAAATGTTCAGCACAGCCCCCCCTGTCAGGAGAGCAGCC
Organism: Glandirana rugosa; assembly: GCA_018402905.1. Lineage (NCBI taxonomy): Eukaryota > Metazoa > Chordata > Amphibia > Anura > Ranidae > Glandirana > Glandirana rugosa. The sequence continues at coordinate 75,017 of BLSH010240994.1, forward strand.
GATCGGCTCTCCGCTGCACAGGCCTGCAGACCTGAGCAGAGGA
>BLSH010240994.1:90533-101357 GCA_018402905.1 Glandirana rugosa
TATTAGAGATGTACCCCCCACCTAAAGTTGATGATTGCTAAGTTGGCATAAACCGTTATTCCTCCAGGGCCAAGACCATGTTCTTCTATCGGGAAGACAGCACTCGCTGACAGGAAACAGGAAGTTTAAATAGAGCTGCTTGTCAGCAACTAGAGGAAACCACAATCAAATGCAATTAACCCCTTCGGAACAGTCTTCTTCTAACAAATGTTGTCCGGGAAGTGGCGCTCATGAAGTCGGCTAACCGCATCAGAGCAAAAGTTTTCTGGGGGGGGGGGCTTTCTGGATAAATGAGGGACGTGACAGTTTCTTCTATGAATTTTAGGAAGGGGGTGGGGTTTTCTGTGGATTTACTGAAGATTATGTAGGCATTATACATGACCAAATGAATTAGATAAAGGGCTATCTTCTTGTACCAGAACCGGGACCTCCTTATTGCCAAATACGGTTGAATCGTTAGTAGTTGAAATCCACCCCCCATGTAGAGATTATTATCTTGGATGCAGGTTGGCTTTTGAATAGGACCTCTTCTTCTCGGAACCTAAACAGTGGTGTCGTCATGGATGGTGGACATCATGTGAACATTTTGATTATCCTTCCACCTCAAGGCCAGCACTTCGTTGCATCCCAACGTTGCTTTTTCCCCCTTTTGCAAATTCTTGTTCACAATAGATTATTTTTTCTTATGGTTCTGCAGGCCAGGGTATTAACAATGTACAGGTACTTGAAACGGGGCAAACTGGTGTAAAAATTGTCCATATATTTATGGTATCCTTTGTTGAGCAGTGGGTAGGCCAGGTCCCATACAATTTTTCCAGATATGCCCATGTAGGTCGGGCACTCAGGGGGCTGGAGCTGGGAATCTCTTCCTTCATATATGCGGAATGCATACAGATGTCCCGTGGCTCTCTTGCAAAGTTTATATAATTTCACTCCATATTTGGCTCTTTTGCTAGGAATATACTGTTTTATTCCTAGCTGGCCTGAAAAGGGTAACAGGGACTCATCAACACAAATATGTTGCTCGGGGACATAGAATTCTGAAAATTGCTGGGAAAAGAAATTTATGAGTGGGCGAATTTTTTAATTTATCGTAATTTGTGTGATTATGGGGAGGGCACTGAGTGTTGTCGCTGAAATGAAGGAATCTCATTATCAAGTGGTATCGGGACCTGGACATTACAGAAGAATACATGGGGTGGGTGGACCAGTAGGCATTTAGTTCTTTTTTTTTTGTAATCCCCATGGTGAGGCCCGTAAACAATTTGAACTCTTGCAAGGTGACATCTCTCCATTCAAATGGACGGATATATGAGGATTGGGGGTTGTTTGAAATAAATTGCTGGGCATATAAATTGGTCTGGTCCACGATCATCTGAAGAAAAGTGTCGGGCAAAAATAGAGAAACAAATACAATTTCTTTGAAGTTTTGGACATTGACCTGCACACCTGGCTGTGCGGTGAAAGGGGGAATTCTTGCTGCTCCTGAGCTGGACAGCAGCCATGTTGGGATGGCAAGACCTTCTGGGAGGTGTGTAGCAGACCTGGCTCTTGGGGGACGTGATGTGGCAGCACTGGCATTTGTTCCTGGGGCCTGTCACTGGCGGCAGCGCTGATACTGGGCCTCGGAAAGTGATCACGGTTTCCAGAGTGCTGTGCCCTTTTAGGAGGAGAAACCCATTCTTCCTCCGATTCATCTTCTGATCCGCTGCTGCCAATTATTTCAAATGCAGAATCAGTTTCGGAGTCAGAATGGGTATCAGATTCTGATGAGAGCTCCCCGTTGCTCTAATCGGTCATGGACAGAATCCAGAATGCCTCCTCACTGGTATAAACATGTTTGGACATGGCTGTGTGACGGGTGGCAAGTGACGGTAGCTGATGGACTGTGCGACGGGTGGCAGATGGGTGGCAGGTGACGGTCACTGATGGGCTGTGCTATGGATGGCAGGTGAGGTTCACTGATTGGCTGTGCGATGGATGGCAGGTGACTTTCACTGATGGGTGATTGGCGGTGGTCACTGACGGGTGATTGGCGGTGATCACTGATGGGTGACAGGCGGTGGTCACTGATGGGTGGCAGGCGGTGGTCACTGATGGGTGACAGGTGGTGGTCACTGATGGGTGACGGGAACTTGGTGGTGGCCACTGATGGGTGACAGGTGTCTGGCAGTGGTCACTGATGGGTGATAGGTGGTGGTCACTGATGGGTGACAGGTGGGGGTCACTGATGGGTGGCAGGCGGTGGTCACTGATGGGTGACGGGTGACAGGTGGTGGTCACTGATGGGTGATGGGTGCTTGGTGGTGGCCACTGATGGGTGACAGGTGTCTGGCAGTGGTCACTGATGGGTGATAGGTGGTGGTCACTGATGGGTGACAGGTGGGGGTCACTGATGGGTGACAGGCGGTGGTCACTGATGTGTGATGGGTGTCTGGCGGTGGTCACTGATGGGTGACTGGTGGTGATCACTGATGGGTGATGGGTGACAGGTGGTGGTCACTGATGGGTGACGGGTAACAGGTGGTGGTCACTGATGGGTGACAGGCGGTGGTCACTGATGGGTGACAGGTAACTGGTGGTGGTCACTGATGGGTGACTGGTGGTGGTCACTGATGGGTGATGGGTGACAGGTGGTGGTCACTGATGGGTGACGGATGACAGGTGGTGGTCACTGATGTGTGATGGGTGTCTGGCGATGGTCACTGATGAGTGACGGGTGACAGGTGGTGGTCACTGAGTGACGGGTGACAGGCGGTGGTCACTGGGTGAAGGGTGACAGGCGGTGGTCACTGGGTGATGGGTGACAGGTGATGGTCACTGATGTGTGATGGGTGTCTGGCGGTGGTCACTGATGAGTGACAGGTGGTGGTCACTGATGGGTGACAGGCGGTGGTCACTGGGTGACGGGTGACAGGCGGTGGACACTGGGTGATGGATGACATTTGGTGGTCACTGGGTGACGGGTGGTGGTCACTGATGGGTGGCAGGCGGTGGTCACTGATGGGTGACGGGTGACAGGTGGTGGTCACTGATGGGTGACGGGTGCTTGGTGGTGGCCACTGATGGGTGACAGGTGTCTGGCAGTGGTCACTGATGGGTGATAGGTGGTGGTCACTGATGGGTGACGGGTGACAGGTGGTGGTCACTGATGTGTGATGGGTGTCTGGCGGTGGTTACTGATAAGTGACAGGTGACAGGTGGTGGTCACTGATGGGTGACAGGCGGTGGTCACTGGGTGACGGGTGACAGGTGGTGGTCACTGGGTGATGGGTGACAGGTGGTGGTCACTGATGGGTGACGGATGACAGGTGGTAGTCACTGATGTGTGATGGGTGTCTGGCGGTGGTCACTGATGAGTGACGGGTGACAGGCGGTGGTCACCCACAGGCGGTGGTCACTGGGTGATGGGTGACAGGCGGTGGTCACTGGGTGACGGGTGACAGGCGGTGGTCACTGATGGGTGACAGGTGACAGGCGGTGATCACTGATGGGTGACGGTTGCTGATGGGTGACAGGTGACAGGCGGTGGTCACTGATGACAGGTGCACTTTATTGGGGCAGATGTGGTGATTGATTGGGTGACAGGTGCAATAGTGTGGGGGCAGGCAGTGTTCCCTGGGAACACGCCGCCACCCACATACACGCTGTTCACCCCAGTCGGTGACGAGCTGTGTCCTGGGGATATGCTGACACCGACAGAGCCGGGATGCGCACGCCTGATCTCACGCAATCCCAGCTTAAAGGTGCGACGTCATATGACGTCATCCCAGAACGAGAGCCGTACCGCTCCGCTGTCATATGACAGTGGGCGGTAGGCAAGTGGTTAAATACACTTCCTGCAATCAGTCTCAGGTGATGCCTGATTGCAGGGGATGATGTCAGGTCCTGACTGCCGAAAGACACCTGCTGGTGGACACCGGAACTGCAGCCTATAGGTCTGGGAGAAACAGTGCCACCAGCAGGTGACAACATTTCCAGATAGCCTATGATCACTCCAGGACCCCAAGCACAGCCATCTGCTACTGTGCCAATTGACACTTCCACCAATGGATGTAATGCACAACCACAACAAAATTATGATGACAACAGGCAAGGGTTTTCAGACTCGCAAGCCCCACAAGTTATTGCTCGATCTGGAAGAGTGTGTAAACCCAGTCCAAAGTTCCAAGACTTTATCACACACTGACTTTTACGCAGCATCTTTCGTTTTATATTGTAGTTTGTTATTGTTCCTTGCTATGCTGCACTCCTTGTTGGTTCTATATTACACTTCATTTATATATGCATATCTTTTCTTTAAAAGGGGAAAGATGTAGAATATGTATGTGTAGCACTACCCCCGTAGGAGCCGCTTAACCACCTCCTGCCCGACCTATAGCAAAATGGCGGGCCGGGTGGTGGTTTTGTTATCCTGACCGGACGTCATATTATAACCCGCGATTACCCGCTCATCGCGGCTATCAATGGTGTGTTGTGTCAGTCTGACACACCACATTACAGATCTCGGTAAAGAGCTTCTATCGGAAGCTCTTTACCAAGTGATCAGCCATGACCAGTCATGGCTGGTCACAGTGTAAACAGGAAGAGCCATTTATCGGCTTTTCATCTACTCGCGTCTGCAGACTCAAGTAGAGGAAAGCCGATCGGCGGCTCTCCTGACAGGGGGGTTCTGCACTGAATTTTTATCAGTGCAGCCCCCCCTAGGATCGCCACCCAAGACTACCAGGGAGCCCACCAGGACCACCAGGGAATGCCCACACAGGGACCACCAGGGAGACCACCAGGGAAGCCCACCCTGACCACCAGGGAGCCCACCCTAGACCACCAGGTAAGAGGCACAATGCCCAACAGGGATGGCACTCAGTGCCAATGTTAGATGCCACCCCGGACCACCAGGGAATGCCTCAAAAAAGTGCAATCTATCACTGCCGCCTTATAGTGCCCACCAGTGCCACCTATGAGTGCCCATCAGTGCTGCCTATGAGTGCCCATCAGTGCCGTCTATGAGTGCCCATCAGTGCCGCTCAGTGCTGCATTTTTGCGCCCATCAGTGCCGCCTAATCAGTGCCAATCAGTACTGCCTCGTCAGTGTAGCCTCATCAGTGCCCGTCAGTAGTGGAGAAAACGTACTTATTTACAAAGTTTTGTGACAGAAACAAAGAAAAACTTTTTTTTCAAAATTTTTGTTCTTTTTTTATTTGTAGCGCAAAAAATAAAAACCCCAGAGATTATAAAATACCACTAAAAGAAAGCTCTATTTGTTGGGGAAAAATGCTAAAAAAATTTGTTTGGGTATAGTGTCACACGACTGCGCAATCGTCATTCAAAATGTGACAGCGCTGAAAGCTGAAAATTGGATTGGGCAGGAAGGGGGGAAAGTGTCTGGTATTGAAGTGGTTAAGTATCTTCAGTCCCATACTCTGCCTCTCAACCCCAAGAATAGCCTCAGCCCCTCTGGCACACTTAGCAATAGTGCAAGTACCAATGAAACCACACACGTTATGCTAAAAACACAGAAATATAGCTCAATACTATATTCAGGCTGCTTTCAGGAGATTCCAAACCTGAGAATGTCCGCAAGAGCAGAGGCACACTTAAATGGCAAATAAGTCACAGTAAGTCCCTTTATATTGGATTGGTTACCTCTACTCAAATGTGTCTCTATGAGTCCAGGCAGGGGGAGAGCAGAAGACTGGCCCTCTTTAAGTCAGACCTCTCTCTTCTGTCCCCTGACACCACAGGCCCAATTACAAACACTGTACTCAGTTCAATATTTAGTGGCTTAACTTCCCAGATAAACTATCCCGGGCACTCACTACATATATAGGGCCCTGAACATGTGTGTGCGTGTCTGTATGGCACCAATAACTTCAGTCTCTTGGAAGGAAGATGAGGCTTTGGATTCTTCATCTAACCACTCTCGTCAGTGCACATAAACTCCTGAATAGCAGGGCCAAACACCACAACTGGCCTGGATTATCAATTAAAGAATGCAAGATCCTCCTCACACCGGAACGCTTCACATCGTCATTGCAGGTGCGTCTGGATATGCACCTGGGATCCCCCTCTCTCAGGCTGGATGTCCCCGACCTGGAACAATACGGTGGATGGACCTGGGACGTAGCACTTCTCCCCCAAGTTCACTTTGTTCTCCTGCCTCATGTTAACTCTTCTTGTGCAGGCCGCAACTCAGCCTAAGCGCTCTCCAACACAGAGCCCCTGCTTGCAGATCCAGGCCAGCGTCCCAAGAGAGAGATCTAGGCCTAGATAAACCTTTTTGTATCCTCTCCCAGCAGCCTGTTCAGCGGGCTGGCAGTTATAGGTCCCCAGTAAGGTTTGGTTTGCTCCAGAACATGCAAACAGACAAAAAGTTTGGGCGAACATTCGAAAACCATTAAAGTCTATGGGACCCGAACATGAAAAAAACCAAAAGTGCTCATTTTAAAAGGCCTATATGCAATATTAGTGCCCTAAAAAGTGTATGGGGACTCGGGTCCTGTCCTAGGGGACATGTATCAATGAAAAAAAAAGGTTTTAAAATCAATCATTTTTTTCAGGAGCAGTGAATTTAATAATGCTTAAAGTGAAAAAAAAAGAAAATGTTCTTCTTGGGGGTGTCCTTAATCTCTGTGAGGTGTAGAAGCCAGAGTAAAATTACATTTCCATAGGAAAAATTGTCATTTAAAATTGCAGCTGTAATGTAATGCCGCTTCCCGGCAATATACCAAAAAAAAGTGCGTGGGGTTCCCCCCAGTCTAAACCAGGCTCTTCGGATCTGGTTTGGATATTAGGGGGAACCCCACGCCAAATTTTAAAAAAAAATTGACGTGGGGTTCCCCCTAAAATCCAAACCAGACCCTTATCCGAGCAGAATGCCGACAGCCATGCAGACGAATTTGATGCAGTGTGCAGCGTATGGTCTGAGCACTGACAGGCTGACCCCCACCCCTTCAACCTCTGCAGCAATGCTGGCAGCACTCATATGTCTATTTCCTAAAGACAACCTCTGGATATGACACTCAGCATGTGCACTCAACTTCTTTGGTCTACTATGGCGAGGCCAGTTCTGAGTGGAACCTGTCCTGTTAAATTGCTGTATGGTCTTGGCTACCGTGCTGCAGCTCAGTTTCAGGGTCTTGGAAATCTTCTTATAGCCTAGGCCATCTTTATTTAGAGCAACAATTCTTTTTTTAAGCTCCTCAGAGAGTTCTTTGCCATGAGGTGCCATATTGAACTTCCAGTGACCAGTATGAGAGAATGAGAGTGATAACACCAAATTTAACACACCTGCTCCCCATTTCCACCTGAGACCTTGTAACACTAATGAGTCACATGACCCTGGTGAGGGAAAATGGCTAATTGGGCCCAGTTTGGATATTTTCACTTAGGGGTGTACTCACTTTTGTTGCCAGCGGTTTAGACATCAATGGCTGTGTGTGGAGTTATTTTAAGGAGACAGCAAATTTACACTGTTAAACAAGCTGTACACTCACTACTTCACATTGTAGCAAAGTGTAATTTCTTCAGTGTTGTCACATGAAAAGATATAATAAAATATTTCCAAAAATGTGAGGGGTGTACTCACTTTTGTGACATACTATATACACACACACACACACACACACACACACACACACACACATATATACATACACCTATACCAGGACATATATATCTTAATATTAATACACCACATCAAGTGTACTATATACCGTATGTACAGATATATAGTGCACACTCAATACGCTGTATATATATATATATAAGCTATCTTTTGTACTTTTTTTTCTATTTTTAAACACTTTTTGAAGCTAGCTAGCTAAACTGCCTGTTTTCAGGAACCTAAGCTCTCTATCCAACTCCGACCAACGCCTCCAACACACTACATAGAGCCGCTGTACAAGCGGCTTTGTATAGTGTGGGGCGTGGATTGAGGCTGCTGTGCAGTGATTGGCTAAAGGCACCCTGCTTTTAGCCAATCAAAGCTCTCACAGCAGGTCGCCCGCTGATTGGCCAAAGCATGCAGGTCATATGCATGCTTTGGATAATCAGCGGGCAGCATTCCGCCACCATTTTAATGCATTATGGGGTGCACGAAATTGCCGCGAACGCCCCATAATGTTCGTTGAAACCCAAACAATCGAACACCCGATGTTCAAGTCGAACTCAAGTTGGACCCGAACATCAAACTCATCCCTAGTCCCCAGCAGTTCAAATGAATGTGCCACTTGAGCGCTGGGACTACAATTCACTGTATGCTTTGCTCCCTGGTGGTAAACACTTTGCTGACAGGATCAACTGTCTGATGTTGAGGTGAGGGAGAATTTGGGTTCTAGTGATCACCAATGTCTTTGGTTTGATATTAAAACAAGAACTGAAAAAATCATATACAAAAACAAAAGTTTTAGATTTTAAAAAGGACAAATTTTGCTGAAATGGGGAAATTTCTAAAAACATGAACTACAAGGTTGGAGTAAAATGACAGGAGTAAGTAATCAGTGGGCACTATTAAAGTCTACCATCGTGGAGGCAACTAGATTATATGTCAGGCAAGTTAGTAAGAATAAACGGAAGAAAAAACCAATATGGTTCACCAAAGAGGTAAGTAGGATAGTAAAGGGAAAAAAATGGCATATAGAAGATTCAAGGAAACAAGAGGTGCAGCTGACAGAGAGGAGTATAAAAATAGACAAAAGGAGGCCAAACACATTATCAGTGCTGCAAAAGCACAGAAAGGAGTAAATTGCTAAGTCTATTAAGGAAGGAGATAAACCCTTTTTTTAGGTACATTAGTGATAGAAGGAAAAAATACAACGGGATCACTAAAATGAAAACTGGGCACAACACATATGTTGAGGGAGACCAGGATGTAGCAAACCATTTAAACAATTACTTCTGTTCAGTCTTCTCAGAAACAGACTGCACTAATAATAACAAGTTAGGGAATAATATTGGATCTAGTAATGATGGTTCATTTCTAGGATTTCTGGAGACAGGAGGTAGCTGAGGAACTGGCTCGGTTAAAGCTTAACCACTTCAGCCCCGGAAGGATTTCACGCTTTAGGACCAGAGCACTTTTTGCGATTCGGCACTGCGTCGCTTTAACTGACAATTGCGCGGTCATGCGACGTTGTACCGCAACAAAATTTGTGCCCTTTTTTTCCCCACAAATAGAGCTTTCTTTTGGTGGTATTTGATCACCGCTGTGTCATTTCTGATCGCCACTATAAACAAAAGAAGAGCGACAATTTTGCAAAAAAAAAAAAACGAATTTCTTACTTTTTGCTAAAATACAAATCAAAAAAAAAAATATAAAAAAACTTTTTTTTCAACGGTTTTGGCCGACTTTATATTCTTCCTCATATTTGTGATTAAAAAGAAAAAATCCCAATCGGCGTTTATTGATTGGTTTGCGCAAAAGTTGCCGCATTTACGGATGATGAGAATTCATTTTTGGGGTTCTTATTTTATTTATTAGTAATGGCGGCGATCTGCGATTTTTAGCGGTACTGCGTTATTGGGGCGGACATGTCGGACCATTTTGACACTTTTTTGGGACCATTGGCATTTATACAGCGATCAGTGCTATAAAAATGCACTGATTACTGTGTAAATGCCATTGGCAGTGAAGGGGTTAACCTGGGGGGGTGCTCTAAGGGTTAACTGTGTTCCCTGGGCGTGTTCTAACTGTGTGTGGGCTGCCCTAGCAGGGGAAGGGGAGTGATCACAGCTTCCATATAGAGGAAGGCTGTGATCACAGTCCTTCCCCCCTCACAGAACGTTGATCCGTGTTTACTTACACGGACCTCCGTTCTTTCACTCTGGGGGGGGCATCGTGGGTAGCCGGCGGAGATCGAGTCCGCCGCACCCGCTCCCTGGCCCCCCAGCGAGCGTGCCTCCGGCGGCGTGCGCACGCTCACAGTGCACGATCTCGCAGCCGCCGTCATATGACGCCGGTTTGCGATATCGAACCACCTTGTCGCCGTCAACCTGCGGTTGGCGGTCGGCAAGTGGTAAATAAAGCAATGGGCCCTGATGGTATTCATCCCAGAGTTCTAAGAGAACTTCGGGATATAGTTGTTGGACAATTAACAAATCTTTTAAATAAATCTCTTCTAACAGGAGAAGTTCCCCATGATTGGCGGATAGCTAATATTTTCCCTATCCACAAGAAGGGCAGCAAGGTAGAAGCTGGCAATTACAGGCCAGTGAGTTTAACATCAATTGTAGTCAAGGTAATGGAATCACTTCTGAAAAAAAGGATCATTGATCACCTAAAAATACACAGCTTGCTGGACCCAAAGCAGCATGGCTTTACTGAGGGCAGATCGTGCCAGACAAACCTGATTGAATTCTTTGACTATATTACCAGTGTTTTGGACCAGGGTGGTGCTGTGGACATAGCATATCTTGATTTCAGCAAGGCATTTGATACAGTTCCACATAACGATCTGATACAAAAGTTGTACAAGCTGGGACTTAACCCTTGGGTGGTTCAGTGGATATGCAGTTGGCTAAAGGCTAGATCCCAGAGTGTGGTTGTAAATGGGGTTCACTCAGAGCAGAGACCAGTCACTAGTGGGGTACCACAAGGCTCTGTACTGGGTCCTGTTCTATTTAACCTATATGTAAGTGATATAACTAAAGGTTTGTTGGGCAATGTATGTCTCTTTGCTGATGATACAAATGTGTGTAATAGGGTTGATATCCCTGGAGGTGTCTGTAACATGGAACATGATTTGGCATTGCTGGAAGATTGGTCAAAGCAGTGGAGACTGCAGTTCAATATTTCTAAATGTAAAATAATGCATCTAGGGAAAA
>BLSH010240994.1:101367-112076 GCA_018402905.1 Glandirana rugosa
ATCAAAGTTCGACGTTCTATTGGAGACGAAAACTTGTTAAAACGAAAATAAGGTAACAACCGATATGCACGACATGGAAAAGCAAATAGAATTCTGGGATGTATCAGTAGAGGGATCACCAGCAGGAGGAAAGAGGTTCTGATTCCTCTATATAGATCTTTAGTGAGACCTCATTTAGAATACTGTAAAATTTAAAGTTGTGATCACCCGGGTATGAAACCCATATGTGCCAGCATCCCACATAGCTTACAAGGAACAGTGAAGAAACCCCCCAGTATTGTTGGGACTTTCAAAGCACAGCAACTAATGTTGAACATGTAAAATTAATACATTTTATTGAGAGTACAAAAAAATAAAGATAAAATCACCATACAGCACGTATAGCCAACAATGGAATAAAAGCAAAATTGTTCAAAAGCAGAGGTTATCTTGCAGCTTGAAACTACTTCATGTCAATGGCCCGACATGTTTCCGGATAAAAGTTCCCTTCTTCAGGGGAATTCATTTAGACGGCGCAAGATATATGCTGCAAAATATAATGTACATAAATTAATGATTTCCCCCCAATCCATAGAACTCCCATGTACATACTTCGTAGAGAGCAATAGACATACAATCATACATAACAGTTTCCCATGTAACATACAAGAAGGGATTACCTTGTTAAGCAATGTTCCAGACCCGCCCTGGGTCAGGGCCAGCCACACATTACACAGCATCAGCCGGTATTGCTGAAAACAGCTCCCTCTAATACTGTGTCCAGTTCTGGAGACCTCACTTACAAAAAGATATTGATAAGATAGAACGAGTTCAGAGACGGGTAACAAAAATGGTGAAAGGTCTGGGGGATAAAACATATCAAGAGCGACTTCAGGAACTTAATCTGTACAGTCTAGAGGAAAGAAGGGAGAGGGGAGATGATTGAAACCTGTAACCACTTCAATACTATGCACTTAGAACACTTTACTACCAGACCAATTTTCAGCTTTCAGTGCTGTTGCGTTTTGAATCAGAATTGCGCAGTCGTGCGATGCTGTACCCAAACAAAGTTTTTATCATTTTGTTCCTACAAATAGAGCTTTCTTTTGGTGGGATTTGATCACCCCTGCAGTTTTTATTTTTTGTGCTATAAACAAAAAAAGACTGAAAATTTTGAAAAAAAAAAAGAAATTCTCTATTTCTGTCACAAAACTTTGTAAATAAGTAAATTTTCTCCATCACTGATGGGCATTGATGAGGCTACACTGACGGGCACTGATGTGGCAGTACTGATTGGCACTGATGAGGTGGCACTGATGATGAGGCACTTATATGCAGCAATGATGAGCACTGTTAGGCGGCACTGATAAGCAGCACTGACGGGCACTGATATGCAACACTGACTGGCACTGATATGCAGCACTGACGGACACTGATAAGCGGCACTGATTGGCACTCATAGGGGGCACTGGGCACTGATAGGTGGCACTGATGGGCACTGATAGGTGGCACTGGTGGGCACTGATATGTGGCACTGGTATGCACTGATAGGGGCACTGGTACACACTGATGGGGCACTGGTGGGCATATGTACTGAAAGAGGCCCATTCCCTGGTGGTCTAGGGTGGCATCTGAAGGTGGCACTGAGTGCCATTCATATTGGGCACTATGCCCCTTGCCTGGTGGTCTAGGGTGGTCTCCCTGCTGGTCCAGATCGGCTCCCTGGTGGTCCCTGGTCAGCTCCCTGGTGGTCCTGGGTGGGCACATTGTTGGTGGTCCCTGGGCAGGCTCCCTTGTGGTCTAGTGTGGCAATCCGTGGGGGGGCTTTGCTGATAAATCATCAGCACAAACCCTCCCTGTCAGGAGAGCAGCCAATCGGCTCTCCACTACTCATATCTGCAGACCCGAGTACAAGAAAGCCGATAAACGGCTTTCCTGTGTTACACTGTGACCAGCTGTGATTGGTCATGGCTGATCACATGGTAAAGTGCTTCGGATGGAAGCACTTTACCGAGATCTGTATTGCGGGGGGTCAGACTGACCTGCGGGAGCATGGCGGCTTGTTATCCTGAGTACGTCATATGACGCCCAGTCAGGATAACTGAACCACTGCCCGACCTTCATTCTGCATATGGCGGTCGGGAAGTGGTTAAATAGGGGTGAATAAGGTTCAGGGGGGCAGTCTTTTCAATATGAAACCAAAATCAAGAACAAATAAATAAATAAATAAAATAAATAAATAAAAAGGGGCAGACTTGATGGACTACTCAGTCTTTTTCTGCGGTCACTTTTCTATGTTTAGGATGTGATGACACAGAATCTTAGCTGGCACTAGAGGGAAACAGTCTCACTGCAACAATGTTGCAGAATGTCATCCGATACTGCAGGTAAGATAGCCAGCAGCCGGCTACATATGCATACCTCCCAACATTTTGAGATGCGAATGAGGGACACCTACTAGAAAATGTATGTAGGCTTAGGACACACCCCCCTGTCACACCCCCTTAAAGGAGAATTAAGCAAAATAAAGGTTAATTAAATCCACAAGGGCTTTTTTACCCCTATTATTCCTTTAAATTGGCTTTTAAAATTTACAAATGCAGCAACTTAGAATTTGGATGAAAGTTTTAACACTGGGAAACCACTTTTTGAAAGCTAAAAAGTGCATTTTATATAGGACTTTATAGATCAGACCAAAATGAGGGACAAATGAGGAGGAAAGAGGGACAGAGGGACATTGCTCCAAATCAGGGGCAGTTGGGAGCTATGCATATGTGTTGTATTTACATAGATGTGTGAGGACCTGGGGGTGGGAACAGGAAGTAGGAAGTTATGAAGTGAAACCAGAAGGAAAAGGTTTTACATGCGGCTATCAGCTTGCTGGAATAAACAAGTTCCTCACAAGATTCATCTGACTATTTTATACAAAATCTACAACTACACATTATTATTTTATTGGTTGAACTAGATTGATTTATGTCTTTTTGGCAACAGGTCCTTCACATAACCCAAAAACTCACAGACTTCTCTTTCTTTGATAACCCAGCCAATGTTCTTTTAAATCTGACAACTCACTGCCATAAATATCTCCTTAAACATCTTGTAAATGTGGAAACAGCTGTCTCCACCTACTGTAGCAAAATGGTTTGCCAGGGTGAACGAAGTACAATGCATGGAACAACTTACCTCTGCCTTATGGGATAAGTCTGAGGAACATAGCGCCAGGTGGCTCTACTGGGATCTATTCCAATTCTCTGATGAATACCTCCAGTATGCATAGGCTGTCACCAACATTACTCTCCTGCATGGTGGGAGGTGCCCCCTCAGCCACCCCCTCTGGCCCTTCACCACATCTCTTGTATCACTCCATTCTTCATTATTATTTTTTTTTGCTTCTTCTTTCTCTCTTCCCCCCCCCCCCCTTTTCCTCCCTTCTCCCCCACCCCTTCTTCTCTCCTCCTCCCTTCCAAAACTTTTCCCCATATACACCTATTAAAATATTGAAAACCCGGTGAACACCGTAATGGTAAATGTGACGGACCAAAAATCCTTTATGAGAGATGTAGAATTGACAACTTACAGTTCTAGTATTCTAACAAGACACAGGTTCACTTATGATTACTGATTACCAGGGCTTTTTTACAGCAGGAATGCGGGGGAATGCAGTTCGGGCACCTCCAACACTGAGGCTGGGTTCACACTATCGCCGCATGCAGCTCCCACCAGGGGCATCCTCGTTCAAGGTTTCAGGTCTGATTTCAGCCCGAATTTCGTTCTGAATTCTGACCTGAAATGGACCAAAAGACGCACAGGACCCCTGTGCAAATTTGCACCGGAGCCGCAGCAGAGATATGTGAACCAGCTCCATAGAGAGCCGGTCAAAATCTCCTGCTACTTGGATTCGGGGAACCCGCATCCAATTCACAATGGTGTGAACCCAGCCTAAATGTATGTAATGGTAATGGATGGAGGAGTGTTCAGGTTGGTCTATTTTTGCTGGCTACTCTGGGATCTATCTTTGCTGGTGGGGGGGGTCTATTGTTGCTGGTGGGTCTTATGTTGCTGGGAGGGATTTACTGCTGAGGGAGGGGTCTATTGATGCTGGCTGCAAGGATATCTATTGTTACTGGCTGTGTTGCTTTTGTGAAACAATATGTTTTTGTATATTAATCAGATATAACATTACATGTGACATGTAATGTCTGTTTAGTAGTTGTCATAGAATAGAAATCAGGTTACAGCAAGTTTGTTTGAGGATGCACCTCAAACAAATGCTGTTGGATATAATGGGAACCTGGATACGATTGTTGTATTCAGTTGATGGTTTTGGGAGGCCATTGTCTCTATAGCTACAGTTAATATATAACCTATGGCATGTATGATGGCAGAGTGCCATCTTGAGGTAGAATTTGAGAGTGCATCTCTAATAGAGAACTACAAAGATATTCTTCTGTTGTTCAGGAACTATGGTAAGCAACCTGATAGAGAATATATATATATATATATATATATATATATATATATATATTGCCAGGCATAAACACGGGGGGGGGGGCTCTTATCATGCCTTAAACACCAATGACAGTTTGTAACCAGCCAAGAAGCTTTCGCCTGATCTACCAGCAACTGCTATAGAAGCTTTGGGGTCCTCATTGCCAATGGAGATCACATACACACAGTAACCTGAGTTAAGTAGTTTTTAAGTGTATTCTACTGTTTATAGACCATAGGGTGTTTATTTGCTAGGCATTTTGCTTGTTATAGACATGTGTCAGTCTTGACTTGTATTCCTAATATTGTAATAGTTTTGTACGTACAACATTTTTGTTCAGTAAAAGCACATTTATGCACTGCACAGGCCTGAGCTTCCTTGCTTATACCGCAAAGTAAGCTTGCTAGATAGACGCACGCAAAACACTATTGTTGCTGGGGTGGATCTATTGCTACTGGGTGGTATTTTGCTGTTGGGGGTCTATTGTTGTTGGGTGTATCTTTAGTTGATGGGGGGGGATCTATTGTGGCTGGCTGCAGGGGATCAGGGATGGTATTCGGAGGTGGGTAGGGGGTGGAGACAAGGGGTAACTTGGAGGGGGGGGGGGAGTACCTGCACCTATTCTCTGAGAAAAAAAACCCTGCTGATTATTTGTTTTATTTGAATATCACTGCTAATTGCCAGACATGGATGTATCTTCTCAAAAGGTTTAATCTGGATGTAAATCTTTACATACTTTTTTTAATGCAAGAAGCTTTATGCTCAAAAAAGGTGTATGTGCTACTGCATTTGAAATTAATGGGCTGCCCTGTGCATGAAGCATGGCAACGCGCAAAAAAAAAAGCACATTTGCGTGACGCCTGGCATTGTATAACAGTGTGAATGGGGACTAAAGGACTAAAGGACTGGATTCTGAAACAAATATACTGTATTTCCAATGATGCATTGCAAAATCACATTTTTCCAGTAAGTGGCATTGTAGGTAAAATCTACAATTCTGTCCCGAGAAAACCTCAATTGTTTAGATTGTGTGATTTTTTTTTCCTTCTCTTCACGCTACCTTTAAATCTATTTTTATTCCTCTTATCCGTGTTTCCTTCTCTTTACTTTAAAACATCACCTGTTTTTTTGCATTGTCTCTAAACTTACGTATAAATCAAATTACTGAAAATTTGCCTAAGATTTGCCCAATGGAATAAATTACATTCCCTGACATTTGACAACATCTGTTTGTTTTTTTTTAGTTGGGGAGAATGTTACAGTGAAAACCTAACAAAAAAAACAAAAACTCAAAGGTCAATGTTTTCTTTCCTGCACATTCACTTGACATTCTTAAGAAAGTAATGAGTTGCCAAATCATTGCATTTTTACTGAAAAGGTAGTGTATGGTTAGAGAGAGTACTGAAACTGAGCATGTAGTCTTCTTCCTGTTGTGCTGATACCAGTCTGTATGTCCTTCAGCAGTTGTAATGGTTTATGTTATGTTATGTACCACATACAGTACCTGCCCACCAAGTTGGGCAAGTTAAAGGTTATTCCTCTCCCTGGTGAAATGATCTTACTATGCATATGGGAAAGAAAAGTCAGTGAATAAAAAACACTCACATCTTTTCAAAAGTACTTTATGAAATCTCTTTTTTACTAGATTGTACCCTCAAAGTTTCAGCAATGTCTGGAGATCAAGCATGGATCTTCTCAAAATCTATTAGAGCACCAAGGAAGTTTCTACCACTGGCAGTGAACTCTGGAGAAGGAAACTGTGCAAAACATCTGACTGGTGGGCAAATGTGGACTGACTTGGAGCAAAACCAGAGACTTAAAAGGGACCACAGGCATCTTAAAGGGACCAGTGCCATAGCATCCTGGGTGTTTATCTAGTGGAGTATAATAGTATAAGTGGAGAGTGCTGGAGTACCCGGTCAGCCTATTGAGCATAGTATTCAAAGGCTTACATTAGCTTTATATGAGGAGAGAGTTCTGTGAGCACAGGAGCGTTGCACAGAGGTGGCAGTGCACCATAAAGTTTATGAAGAATACACGTGGATATCAACTGATTAGACGAAGGTGGTTGGCATATATCACGTTTGAAGCTTGGACTTATTTTCAGCTCGTTTATGACCTCACTGATTTCACTATTAGCATTTGCACTTTATACTGGAGTTTTAATTTGGAATTCATATATTGACTCTGCACCACTGTATTTTAGGTTTTCACTGTCATACCACCATTGAGTTTGAACTGCATATTTGCAAGGCTGCGCAAACCCCACATCACGTTTATTACATTGTGGGAACACAACAGGGGCTGCAGCAACCCATACACCGGTTATTAACATTCATTTTTAATAGTTCACATTATAATATATTTAACTTTATCTTGTTATTTTCACAAAATGTATTCCAATCACACAGCACAGAGGTTCACACCATTGATTTTATTTCTGCAATGCAAATGCAGTCTACTGCTGGCTCACCACCGCACTCAGCGCGTCTCCGGAGTGACGTCACAGGCTCGGCTCTTCCCTCCTAGACGTGTTGCGCCCCGTGATTGGGCTTCCTCAGTAAGCGGGAAGCCAAATAACCCGAGCCCTTAAATAGCTTCCCACTCATATCTCCATAGGGACATGTAAGCACACAGTCATGCGGCAGCAGGAAGTGTAAATGGGTTTAGTAACCCCCAGTTCCCGGAAGCTTAAAATTACACTGCTTACGAGCAGGGGATACTCAGAAACAAATATAAAGATGTCAAAAATATATAAATATCCCGCGCTCCCCCAAAGAAATAATAACGAATGTGGAGTGACCCCTGGCAGCCCGCACAACAAAAAGATCAGTTTGTACATACCATATAAAGACAAATAGCAGCGCCAGTAATAGATAAAAAATAGACAATGTCCAATGTATATGCTTATTATCGGATAAAATGGTGAATTTTAAAATTCGCCCAAAAATTCATAGCTGTGATTTCACAGAGTAATAGATAAAAACAGACAATGTCCAATGTAAATGCTTATTATTGGATAAAATGGTAAATCTTAAAAGTTCACCCTAAAGTTCATATCTGTCGTTTCAGAGAGTGGGATACTGTATATGAAAATGCAAATCCTCTAAAACTTTAAGCATATGCGCTTACCAGAAAATGGTAAAAATAAGGCGAAAGGGATCCTTAAACCATCCGTCCTCTGAAACGTCCACATGTCATCTGAGTGGGTCCACCATCAATGTGCCACCTCTCCTGAAAGTGGTATTGGTCCCTCCAATAGGGGTAGAACTACAAAGCCAAGCTGTGGGGCTCACATGTACAGTGGGAGAGAAGAGAGACCCACCATAGCGTAATAACGCTTTGATGGTTTATTTGGTAGAAAATTAAAAACACTTACAGAAAAAACGCATATGAAGAGCTCTTCAAGTAATAAATTAGTGACAGAAGGGGAACCAGACCTTACGCGTTTCGACTCGATCGGTCATCATCTGGGGTGTCTTTATAAAATATAAAGATGTGCATAAATATAAAATAAAATTAGAATAGACGTGGCTGAATCTCTGCTCGGTATTAAAAAGCTCCAGATCCAGTTCATAGGAAGACACATCTAAAGAACACCAAAAAGTCCCTAAAGTGTACACACTCCCAAATGCCCCATACCAATTTAAATATATCTACATTTTAGTAAGAGAATATACACCCACTATGCCTATATACTGTAAATGCACTATACAAGACATTATATACTAGAAATATAGATAAATAAATAACTTAAAATATACACTTTTAAAGTAAAATCACATAACCAGACAACAGTATATTAGGTCCAATTAATCATTCCTAATGAAGCAGTTCAGATCAAATCCAATGTTTAAACCTCTAGGGACTAACACTTTGGTCCCTCAATGTTTCTGAACTTTTTCTATTCCCCAAAATGTAAGGCCTCTTGGGTACCTATTATGGTCTTCCCTGAAGTGTTTGGACACAGTGTGTTCTGTTTTCCCCTTTTCTATACTGTTGATGTGCTCCCTTACCCTCACCTGCATGGATCTAGACATATGCTCCACATACTGGATAGAACATGGACACTCCAGCATATACACCACCCCTGTAGTAGAGCATGAGATGAAATCCTTTATTATATAAGTCCTACCCTTTGCTGATGCTAGTGTAGCGCCCTTGCCCTAGAATAAGGTTGCAGGTAAATTTAGTTATGCTGGGTGGTAGTCAGCCTGGCTGATTTGTAGTGTTTTAGAGATTAAATGGCTTTATTCCAGTTCTGTGCAGTTTCTCCCTTCTGTCAGTAGGTGGTGCTGTTGCCTCTGATATTAGAGTGATGAGCTACAGTATATGCAAGTTATGGATAAACATACTTTTCTCAGCCAAATTGGTAGCTTTGCATGCTGGGAAAAAGTATTTAACTGGAAGTCAGGTGATCTGAGTCTTCCCACCCTGGGCTGCAGCCTAGGTGGATGTGCAGCAGGTAGCTCCTGGCTGCTAGGCCTAAAGCCTGAAACCTATCCAGGTGGTCGCCGGTTGCTAGGCCTGTCCAAGTCCTATCCGGAAGTTCAAGTTCTATTGAGGAAAGCCTGCCAAAGATCTGCAAATGATTCTGAGAGGGATGGGGTTCTGAGGATGCACCAGAGGGGACTCTTCATGAGCTGGAAGCTATGAAGTGGCTGGGGGACTTCAGGAGAGAACTAATCCAAGTGAATCCGTGTGCAGGAAGCTGTGAGTAAAATTCAGTTACTAGAGGAGACAGCCTGTCCTACAAAGTACAGATACTTGTTCAGCTTAAAGGCTTTTTCCTGTACTGCTGTCTGCCTTGCTTCACCGATTTTGTCTAAGGAGACAGCCTATTTGTTAATCGTTACTAAGGGTGTCCTGTGCCCTGTCCCCTCTCTCCCATATTTCTCCTGTTGAGAAACAAAAGTGACTGGCGCTTAACTTCATTTTCTTGCTCATCACCCACCATGGCCAACACCCTATACCCTGAGGAATGTGTAACCCTCCCTGCCTCTGAGAGTCACCATCAGGCTCCCTGAAAAATCGGGGCAGGCGCTACACTATAAATTCCTTTTTCTTTTTATTATTAACTCTTGAGGTCTTTCAGGCTACACACTTACCGCAACCATAAAATTCTGCTAAAAAGAATTACCCCATTCTTTTTAATCTTTGGTGGATCTACTATCCCTGGGGCCAATCTATCCCTAAGATTAGGGGCTTTCTTGTAAACAAACTTAGGAAATGGTGGTAATACTTTACCCAAAACTCTATCCTTTAATAGAATGTTCCAGTATTTTTAAAAAATATTTTCCACTTTTTTACTTTTCACATTATACTCTATTCTAAAGTCCTCAACCTGCTTGGGCTCACCGACTACCAGATCTTTATTTGCAATTAACTTATTTCTACCCATTGATTTTACCTCTGCAATCTCTTTTCTAATTACAGCTTTATTATAACCTTTCTGGACAAACATTTTTTCAATGATTTCAGATTGCTGCACAGAGTCCTTCACTGTGCAATTTCTCCTCAATCGAACAAACTTTCCTCTCAGCATATTAATCAGCCACGGTCTATAATGGCAGCTATCAATAGCTATATAGCCATTACGATCCGTGGGCTTACAATAGTTTCTACTGTACATATTCCCACTTTTAATCATAATTTCTAGATCTAAAAACACCATACTGGTACGAACGTACTTCGAAGACAGCACAAATTTTTTATCATTTTGATTTAATCTGTCCATGAAGGTGGGGAGCCTCTCCTCATCCCCCTCCCATATTATGAACAGGTCATCTATAAATCTGTTGTAACAAATTAACTCTTTAGGTTTAAACTTAAATACCACGTCAGACTCCCAGTGGGCTAAAAATATATTGACCACACTGGGAGTAAAACGGGCTCTCATAGCCAATCTGGTAGCCAATACCAATACCAATAATGATAACACTTTAATAGAAACCTTTGATGCTTCCTAGTGAGCTCCAAACCTTTTAGTGTCCATTTAACAGACTCCATAGCATCTGAATGCTGAATAATTGTATACAACAAGCTCACATCCGCTGTCACCAGAAAACGAGTTCTTAACCGGAATCACTTCTAAAATTTGTAATAAATGTTTTGTATCTCTAAAATTAGCATCAGTCGAAGTAACTACAGAATGCAAAAAAGTGTCCAAATATTGGTTGATACAAGATTTTAATAAAGAGTCACCATCGCGGCCTGCCGGGGGGGGGGGGGGGGGTTA
>BLSH010240994.1:112086-129991 GCA_018402905.1 Glandirana rugosa
TTGGAGACGAGTCTGTTAGAAGAAACCCGGCAGAAAAATATATTGCCGGTGTACGACAACCTGATGGAATGAAATATTCAGCTTCATATTTATTGAGGATCTACTTCTTTAGACCCCGATTAATTCAAAGTATAGTATACTTTTGACATCAGCACAACCCCCTCCCATCTGCCGGCGGTGTCCTCCTATGAATTGGATCTGGAGCTTTGTAATACTGAGCAGAGGTTCAGCCACTTCTATTCTAATTTTATTTTATATTTATGAATTTTTTTATTTGTTTCGGAGTGTCCCCTGCTTGTAGGCAGTGAATTTTTAAGGATCAGGGAACTGGAGGTTACTGAGCCTGTTTACACTTCCTGCTGCCGCATGATAGACTGTCCTTACAAGTAGCTATGGAGATATAAGTGGGAAACTATTTAAGGGCTTGGATTGTTCGGCTCCCCGCCTACCGAGGAAGCCCAATAACGTGGTGCAACACGTCTAGGAGGGAGGAGCCGAGCCCATGAAGCCACGCCAGAGTCGCGCTGAATGTGTCGGGGAGCCAGCAGTAGATTGTATTTGCATTGCGCTTTTAACATTGTGATCTTGTAAGTGTGATTATTTGTGGGGTGTTTTGAACAAAGTAGCAAAAACGGAGTATACTATGTCTGTGCATTTTTTGTCCTGTATGACAGTGTTTCTCAACCCGTGGTACCACGAGCAGGGGGGTACGCCGCACAGAGCAGAGTGAGACTCCTTGTTCTCACTCGTGCTGCGGCGTCCTCCTGTCAGAAGCTTGCTGTCCGGAGAGTGACAATCTGAGCGAGCAACTCTCCGGGCGGCTCAGTGACGTTGCTGGGGGGTGGGGGATGGAGCCTGCACCTGGATGACCCCTGCCATGCCCATGCCCTCCCTATTCACAAGCCTGCAGTGGCCGCCCGGAGAGTGACAGTCTGAGCGAGCATCTCTCTGGGCGGCTGCACACTGCATCCTCCTCCGCCCGCTGCGGAGGGGGGTGATGTGAAGGGGGTCTGCACTAATGGAGGGGGGATTTCCTAAGGGGGTATGCACTAATGGAAAAGGGGGGGTTTTCCTAAGGGGGTCTGCACTAAAGGAGGGGGATTTCCTAATGGGGTCTGCACTAAAGGAGGGGGATTTCCTAAGGGGGGCTGCACTAAAGGAGGGGGGTTTGCACTTATGGAGGGGGGATTTTCTAAGGGGGTCTGCACTAATGGAGGGGGGATTTCCTAAGGGAGTCTGCACTGATGGAGAGGGGGATTTCCTAAGGGGGTCTGCACTGATGGAGGGGGGATTTCCTGAGGGGGGTCTACACTGAAGGAGGGGGTTATCCTGAGGGAGGGGGTCTACACTGATGGTGGGGGTTATCCTGAAGGAGGGGGGTCTGCCCTGATGGAGAGGGGTTATCCTGAGGGAAGGGGGTCTGCACTTTTTGAGGGGAGGTTATCCTGAGGGATCAGGTCTGCACTGATGTAGTGGGGTGGTTTATCATGAGGGGGTCTGTACTAATGAAGGAGGGGGTATTTATCCTGGGGGGGCTGCACTGATGGAAGAGGGGGCTGATTTATTCTGATGGAGGGGTGTATACTTAGTGGAGGGGGGTCTGTACTGCATTTGGTGGGCATTGCACTGATGAGGCTGCATTTGGTGGGGGTGGGCACTGCACTGATGAGGCTGCATGTGGTGGACACTGCACTGATGAGGCTGCATTTGGTGGGCACTGCATTGATGAGGCTGCATAAGGTGGGCACTGCACTGATGAGGCTGCATGTGGGGGGCACTGCACTGATGAGGCTGTATTTGGTGGGCACTGCACTGATGAGGCTGCATAAGGTGGGCACTCCACTGATGAGGCTGTATTTGGTGGGCACTGTGCTGATGAGGCTGCATATGGTGGGCACTGCACTGATGAGGCTGTATATGGTGGGCACTGCACTGATGAGGCTGCATATGGTGGGCATTGCACTGGTGAGGCTGCATATGGTGGGCATTGTACTGGTAGGCTTCATATGTGTGCATGTGTCTACCTGTCTATTAATTTTGTATTATGTGTGGGTGTCATTGTGTTCATTTGTGAGTGTGTGTGTGTGTGTATCTGTCATTGCAGCATGCACACATACAGTAATATTGCACACCAACAAGGCTGCATTTGGCGGGGGTGGGCACTGCACTGATGAGGCTGCATGTGGTGGACACTGCACTGATGAGGCTGCATGTGGTGGGCACTGCATTGATGAGGCTGCATAAGGTGGGCACTGCACTGATGAGGCTGCATTTGGTGGGCACTGCACTGGTAGGCTTCATATGTGTGCATGTGTCTACCTGTATATTAATTTTGTATTATGTGTGGGTGTCATTGTGTTCATTTGTGAGTGTGTGTGTGTGTGTGTGTGTGTGTATCTGTCATTGCAGCATGCACACATACAATGATATTGCACACCATCAAAAACCATCACGAACACACACAGAAATGATCACAAAACACATACGGACATTACACATGCACACAGAAACCATGACACCCAAACGATAACTTTCTCGAGACAGGGGTACTTAGAACATTTTTTTAGACCTGCAGGGGTACTTCACCGTAAAAGGTTGAGAAACACTGCTGTATGACATGTGAGTGGAGTTGGATTGCATTGGGAATGCCCTGTGTAAACCAAGGATGACTGAGGTGGTGAATCCTAAGCAAGAGCAGTAGTGGGATAATATTGATAAGTGGATTGTGATAACATTGAGGTGAGCAGGCCCTTCACCTGGTGGATGTGCACTAATGCATGAAGAGTGAAAACACTTGGTGGTTTTAGTTATTTGCTTTTCTTTTTTTCTTACCTTTGGAAGCTGGATTATATGAATTTTTGAACACATAATTTCTGAGCACTGGACTTTTTATGCATTCTTTTTTAAATTGATAATATTTTTTAGAATATGATGAGGTGTTGCGCTACACTGTTTTTGGTATATAGCACTGGGCAATGGTACTGAATTGCAGAACCCTATTTGTCCACAAGATTGCGTTGTCAATTAGCCTTGTCTAGCTGTGACTGGAATACAGGTTGCCGGGGCAGTTTTGGAGATTTGGTCTTGAAGAATAATTCTAACTTCAGCCATCCATGGGCCGCAACTACAAGGCCCACAAGCACCTGGGAGCAGGAGGGATCATATAAAAGTAAAAGTGAGTTGCTGTGCTAGTGGCTGGAACAGGAGGCTGATCCGAGCGCGGACATTTGCATCTAGAGTCACTGTCCAAGTCACCATCGCATCTACTGCCTCTGCTGTACTGGTGCATAAGGGGGCCCCCTGCCATACAGACCACGTGCTGCCATTTAAGTACTGCCTACAGAGGAATCCAGTGAGAGGGTATCTGATCCATTACAGTTACAATCACCTGTTAACCCTTTCTTCAGTTTATACTTGTCAAAGTGCAATTTCTCTCCATTGACACTTTGCCTCAAGAGATCTATCACATTTGTTGCTGCATCAAACACTAAGCAGCAGCTATCAAAGTTAAATATAGAGCATAAGGTCATTAGTAATCCAGAACGCTGAATTTGCCATGCTTCTCATCCGCCTCTCATTGCTACATAGTATCCTAGTCCTTATACTCCCGACTGCCCTCTGAGCTGGCTCCACTTTGTGCATTGCTGCCTGAAGGAGTCCACACATCTACTGAGACCAAATCAACACTAGACTGCTGTTGAACGTGTGCTGAACGCCACACTCCTACTCATGTTCATCATTCTGTGCGCCAAGAGGTTTAAAGGGCTCCAACATAGCCAGCAGAGGTTTACCTAAAAGACTTATCCGAGTCATTCCATTCCTGCAGAACTGTGTTGTTGTTGTTACTAAACCAGGAATTGCAGTGATTGGTTTGTTGCATATAAGTTAAGTTTTGTGTATATAAGTGGCCTGTATCCCCTATTTATAGGAGCCCAGGCAGGCTTATAGCGTGAACTGTAGCCTTTAAGATGGCCCCTTTTTGTGATTGCCAGTGCATTCGGTTGTCTGTTTTTATTTTTGGGCTGTCATTTGCTTTAATGTGTTTTATGTATCTATCAGGAGATCATGGCGGGACAGGGGCGGAAACTGGGTCAGTTCAGATCACGGTCCTCCTTGTTCTATCTCTCTTGACCATCCAGCCCTTTTCTTATTGTATCCGTCCTTATCCCATATCTCTCCTTCCTCCCTCCCGTCACGGACAGAGAGGATCTCGTCCCTATCTGGATTGGCTTGAGGGAGAGATATGGAGTAGGTGGATTGTGCTCTCCGGTACTTCTGACCATCCGCCACGTCCCGTCACTACATTGGGGCGTTGTAGCATGCTAGTCAGCTGCCGGATCCTATTGACGTAGGGCAGCTGTATGCACGCCCCATTCCTCTATGTGGAGGGTTATGTGGTGCAGCCAGTGTGAGTCTTATTTGCCTGTTTTCTGAGTAATTTCTTTCTCTCTTTCCCTCCCCCCCTCCCTTTTTATTTATTTATTTATTTATTTTTTTGTGCTCATGACCTCATGTAATATTTGCCTGTTTTTTTCCTTTTTTCTCTTTTCAAGAATTCAGTGATATCACAAATACCAGTGATTTACACAAATATAACCTCTAACTACTGGAGTGACACCAGCCGTCTAGCTGTCTTGAAGTCATTTTGATTACCTTGATACCTATACTTTCGTTCATCAGGTAATGGAGTGTTTTCTGGTTCACTTTATGGGCACTTCTCCATACTGTGTTAGTGTTTTTTCATACTGCTATGGTTGGAGTACTGTGCAATTAGAAAGGAAGTTAGTAATGTACGCAAGAATATATAACGACAGAAGTAGAGACCATACCTATATACAACGATATATGATTAGTCAGCCTACTACCCTGGAATTTGTACTTTATGTATTGGTGGACACACAACTGTCTATTGTTTATTATTGTATTTATATTTTAGTGACTCTAGCATGATCCATTCCCCGAGGAAGCCCAGAATATAGGGCGAAACGCGTCGGAATACCAGGATCACTACTCAGTTCATGGATCTACAGACCCCACTATTCTGGCATGGTTTCTACTCTCTCTTTGTATAGTAGCCAGGACTGTTTGGTATTTTCTCTTTTTGACATCTAACCATGAATTGATTGTACAGCCATGTATTGAGTCATCATTATGTTATCTTTTTAATTAGCGGAGACCTCCCCATGTCTATTTTTAAAGAATCAATAAACTGTACCTTTTAACAATTAGTTTGGTGTAATTCTTCAGGGAAGGGGGTTACCAGCACCTTTAAAGTCCCATTGCTTTTTTCCTAGCTTCTTGCTGTTACTAAGTTTACATTTGAAGGCCTAAGCCTAGCCCTATTTCTCCTGTTTACCATTATCTTTGAAAGTGAAAGTAAAAGAAAATCCCAAATTTTGCATTGACATCACAACACAAATAAAGGGGAAATCTTCTAATAGGGGCACTAGTTCTGGTGACCTGGGGGGCCCCAAGGGATTCCCTTAATTTGCAGGGATTTCCTCCCACTTCCTGTTTTGGCTATGGGACAGGAAGTGAAGATAAATCTTCCCAAAAGGACACAGATGGCAAAAAATGACAGGGGTTATAAACCTCCTTTATGCTATCCAAAATGAAAGAAAAAAGAAGTTGGGGAAGTGGTACTCTGTGACCTGGAGCCAGCTGTGGTGAGTAGAGGACTATGTAGGCATACTTCCCAACTTTTGAAGTTGAGAATGAGAGACACAGAAGGGTGAGAGTGACCTGTGTCGTGTGTAGAGCACAGCGGTGAAAAGTGGGTGTGGTTAAATTATGATGGCAGGGAGGAGACTATCTGGCATCCTCTGGGTGCCTATACCGCTACCCCCTTTAGCTGCAGAGGCAGCACCTGGGGGTGTAAACATATTGAGGCCACAATGCTTTGCTTCACAGCTGTGGCATGAATTATACCCTCTATGAATGTGAACGTTTCACTATGAATGGTGCTGCTCTGCAAGCACACGGTTGAAACGTGCTGGTGCGGGGTTTAAGTGGTTGAGAGGCGATACAACACCCCCTTTTGCCTGTGAAATGCTCTCTGAAGTGAAATCCGAATGCCAATTGCTCTTCAGAAAGTGTGAACAAACCCTTAATCTATTTTTTTCATTTTACAGCTTTCAGAATTTTATCTATTTATTATACATTTTTAAACAGCCCTTCTGTTGGGCTTTGGTTAAATATCTCACTTTTGAGACAGCGAAAGGGGCTGAGGACAGAGATTCCTCAGTCCCTTTATCTGTAGTCTCAGCTACACTGGGCAGTGAATGAACAAAATGCGCTCTGTACAGAGGCTCTTGTTCATTCACAAACTGAAGCATAGTAAACACAGTTTTGGAACAATCGGTAACAAACGCTCACTGTGTTCATTCAGGAAAGAAAGGAGCCAGTAAATGGCATATGGCCAATGGCATAGGCGGATCTGAGCGGCAGGGGAGACACAAAGGGGGTGAAAATTAGAATGGTTGAAGGGGGGGGGGGCGCAGATACTGTGGATTCCCCTGCCACATAGCTGGCGGGTGGGAGAGGAGAACAGCCGGCAGCACTGCGGGGGGGGTTTCAGATCCAGATCAGATCAGGGGAATTAGTGGAGCCCAGTGCCAGAACTCCTTCCAACCCTTGGCTGTGGGATATAGCCTGGATCTGTTGGATGCTGGAATTTCAATGAAATCTTGGGACAGGATGACTAGGATGTTTATCGATGAGGGGGCAAGATGGTCAGAGAGGGATGTTAATGGAGGGTGAGGGAGCCTGCAAAGTTCCTGAAACAGAGGAAAGTCTCTCCCCAATATTACACTGTGCAACAGGATAGGGGACAGATCCTGAGCTGGTTTCAAAGGTCACCAGCGCTGTGGGGTACTTCTTACAGTCACCATGCACACATACCACTTCTACCCGATGCTGGGTCAGCTGTTCAGGGTCCACCAGCCAGGTATGGACCAGGGTGACCAGACTTCCAGAGTCCAGGAGGGCACGTACACTTTTCACCCTTATTTTTACCATAGAGCTTGGCATGTCCGGATCAGCGACCAGGCCCGGGCGAGCAAACAGGGACATGCAGCGAACTACGTCGCATTCCATAGGCTCAGGGGACACTTGGCAGCGATGTGACCCCACTCACTGCACCGCTAACACTGGAGATGCCCACGGGTTCCTCTGGGGCTTCCTGGATGTGGTCTTTCAACAAGGGGTGATGCTCTGATCATTCTCGCCGGCCTTTCAAGGCTTCCTCTCTTTGGCTTTACCAACTGGGTTGCTGGGGTTTACTTTTGACTATCAGGGATCGTGAAGCAACCAGGTCCTCTGCCACCATGTAACGTTCCACCAGCTCAACCAGACCATCCTTTGAATTTGGATTAGATTGCCTCACCCACCTCTGCAACTCAGGAGGTAGCGCTCTCAGGAACCGATCCATTGCAACCCTTTCCACTAATTGGAGCCTGTGAGTATCTCAGGCTGCAGCCACCGTTGGACCAGGTTGATCAGTGGCGGCTGGTGAAGTTTTGGATGGGGGGGCAGGCCCTGCCCTGCATATTTGACCCCTCCTACTTCTCATAAGCCCTACCCCTTATATAATCCACCCACTCCGTCCCCTGTATTCCACATATTGTGTCAGGAGTATACAGTTCAGCATCACAGGTGGGGTATATATCAGTCAGTAACACAGTATGCAGCCAGTACACAGGTATTACAGCCACAGCCAGTATACAGGTATTGCAACCAAGCACACAGGTATTGCACAGCCAGTACACAGGTATTGCACAGCCCAGTAACACAGGTATTGCACAGCCCAGTAACACAGGTATCAGCTCACCTCCACTTTCTGAGCACTTCTCAGCACTTGACTGCAAGTCACACCTTCACTCTGTATGCCCCCGGCCGGCTGGCGCCAGATCAGAGGAGGGGGAGGTGGGTGGAAACTGAAGCTACACAGCACTAAACAGGGGCCTCGCTCTGAGTGTGTGACATCACTGGTTGCTAGACGCCAGTCGGGGTGGCCCTAGCAACCAGTTGTGGCAATGTAGAAGGTAGAGCCACCCTAGTGGCCGGAAGTGACGCCCAAGGCTCCTCCAAGAGCAATCACCGCTGTCTGTCTATTGGATGACGGTGATTGAATGACAGTACCAGGAGCCAATAGGCGGCTTGAGGCGCAGAGCAAAGCGCCTCAAGGCAGGATTAAACCCTGCCATTGAAGCGTGACGCCTGCAATCATGTGATTGCAACGACGTTGCGCTTCCCATAGTGCACCGAATCCGGCGCCAGAACATAGTGCACCATGTTAACTTAAATTAACTTCTTTTTTCTTAAAGGTCCCCTTTTTTTGGCGGGGGGTCGTGCCTGGGCGCCCCCTATGGGCAGGTTGCCACTGAGGTTGATTAGGTCATACATTTGGGAGCAGGGTGATCCATCTGCCTTGAAACTCCAGCTGTGTACTCGTTGTCCTCTTACATAGTTGCCAACATTGTAAAAAAATTAATAGGGACACATTTTTACCAGTGGGCGGGGACGTATTCTAATTAGGAACGAAGCATCCATTTGTGGGTGTGCCAAGAGAAAAGGGACCAAAAATGGGTGTGATTTATGCTAGACAGTGGGCGTGGCTTGAAGGGGTGTGGCTCAAAGGGGTGTGGTTTGAGTCTGAGATGAGCAACGGATGGAGGGAGAAAGAAAGAAATAGGGAGGGAAGGAGAAAGAAGGAAGGAAAGAGAGGGGTGGAGGGACAGCAGGCCCAGATCCTACACCACAATAGTAATGTGTGTATTCCAGAAAGTTTAACAATCAGCAGATAAAGATACTCCATAAACCTGGTGTTAGCACTTCAATCATCCCGGCACCATGGTTGTTATGGTGTCAGGATGATTGAAGTGCATTATTTCTATTATTACATTGTAATATAAAATGAAAACATTCAACTCACCATAATGCAGAATCAGTGGGAGCCCCGAGTGTGTCACTTGCCACATCACCTGCCACCAGATGCAGCTTGTCACTTACAACGTCACCTGCCACCAGATGCAGCTTGTCACTTACCACGTCAGCTGCCACCAGATGCAGCTTGTCACTTACCACGTCAGCTGCCACCAGATGCAGCGTGTCACTTGCCACGTCGCCTGCCACCAGATGCAGCTTGTCACTTGCCACCGTCACTTGCCACCAGATGCAGTTTGTCACTTGCCACCGTCGCCTGCCACCAGATGCAGTTTGTCACTTGCCACCGTCGCCTGCCACCAGATGCAGCTTGTCACTTGCCATCATTGCCTGCCACCAGATGCAGCTTGTGTCACTTTGTCACCACAGATGCAGCTAGTCCATGCTTCTCTGTATTGGTGATTTGCAGTGGCGTCACTAAGGTTGGTGTCACCTGGTGAGGTAAAACATGGTGTCACACCCCTTAATTAATCTCCCAATCTAGCGATGAGGCCCCTGTCCCCAGGGGAAATGAGGGTCCCTGTCCCAAGAGGGGGGTGGTGGTCCCTGTCCCCAGGAGGGATGGCGGTCCCTGTGCCCCACAGGAGGGATGGGGGTCTCTGTGCCCTACAGGAGGGATGGTGGTCCCTGTGCCCCACAGGAGGGATTGGGGTCCCTCAGTGTCCCCAGGGAAGGATTGTGTCCCTCAGTGTCCCCAGGGAAGGATTGTGTCCCTCAGTGTCCCCAGGGGGGTGATGGTGGTCCCTCGGTGTCCCCAGGGGGGTGATGGTGGTCCCTCGGTGCCCCCAGGGGACGGATGGTGGTCCCCCAGTGTCACCAGGGGGCGGATGGTGGTCCCCCAGTGTCACCAGGGGGCGGATGGTGGTCCCCCAGTGTCACCAGGGGGCGGATGGTGGTCCCCCAGTGTCACCAGGGAGCGGATGGTGGTCCCCCAGTGTCACCAGGGGGCGGATGGTGGTCCCCCAGTGTCACCAGGGGGCGGATGGTGGTCCCCCACTGTCCCCAGGGGACAGATGGTGGTCCCAGTGTCCCCAGGGGACAGATGGTGGTCCCACAGTGCCCCCAGGGGGTGGATGGTGGTCCCACAGTGTCCCCAGGGGGCGGATGGTGGTCCCACAGTGTCCCCAGGGGGCGGATGGTGGTCCTTCACTGTCCCCAGGGGGCGGATGGTGGTCCCCCAGTGCTCCCAGGGGGCAGATGGTCATTGGTGGTCCCCCCACTGTCCCCACTTTGTGTCCCTGTGACTCACAGTGTGATCTACCAGAGCCTGGAGGTGATGGGATGCCACTGCAGTGCTGTCCGTGCCACATGATGTCCAGCTCGTGGAGCAGAGAAGAAACAAGGCGGGGCAGAGCCCGGGCGGCAATAAAAGCGGCTGTCCCATTGCCAGCCACCGGGGCTCCGCCTCTTTCTTCCTCACACGGAGCTGGGCTTCTTCAAAATGTTGGCGGGCAGGAGACATCATACAAGTGCCGACCGCGGACCTCTAGCGGCCGGCGGCGATAAATCGGGAAATTTAAATTTCCCGGGAATCGTTAAGGCTGGGAAAAA
The DNA here is from genome assembly GCA_018402905.1 of Glandirana rugosa. Classification (NCBI taxonomy): domain Eukaryota; kingdom Metazoa; phylum Chordata; class Amphibia; order Anura; family Ranidae; genus Glandirana; species Glandirana rugosa. Next base: position 122,581 of record BLSH010240994.1, read on the forward strand.
GGCCTAAATCCCGGGAATGTCCCGGGAAATTCGGGACTGTTGGCAAGTATGCTCTTACTGCCGCGATGACTCCCAGACGCTGCAAGATCTCAGCTTTTAGTTTGTCATAATCTTGGGCATCCTTAGCGGACAAGTCAAAGTATGCCCTTTGGGAGTCCCCTGCTAACAGTGGGGTCACCAGTGCAGCCGAGCAGTCTTTAGGCCATGCCTGCCCCTCAGCGGTTATCTGAAATGTACATAGAAAGGCCTCCACATCATCCTGCAATGTCATTTTTTGTAGAAGGTGACTTTTGGTGCCTGGCAGGATGTCACCCAGGGACCCTGTGGAGGTATTTGCAGTCTGGGCTGGCATCCGCTGCAGTATTTCAGCTAAGGCCTGTCTGTCTTTCTCAGCTGCCTGAGCCAAAGCAGCCACTTGAGCTCCAGTTGTCTGAGCCAGGGCAGCCATAGCTTGCTGGTTGGCTGCTTGGGCTTGTTGCTGCTGAGCAGCCAACAATCTATTAGTCTCTTGCTGTGCAGCAGTAGCTTGCTAATAAGCCTGTTTCTGTGCGGCATTACTCTGGAGCAAGACCTATAACAAGTCCTCCATGCTGCAAATTAACACTTATACTGCAGTACACTGTGCCTTTAAGCAGTGGTGTATTTTGGTTTTGTGCTTCCCTAGGCCTGAATAAACTTGTGCCCCCCCACCCCACAGTTGCGGAATGCCGGCTGCCCACACAACAACTCATTGGTTGGGGTCCGTCGCCTGGGCCCTTTGGGATGCCCGGACCCCCACAGATGTATGGGCTGCCCCCCTCTGATCATGGCCCTGCCTGTATTATCATACCGGCAGCACTAAACCTGCAAGCAGGCGGGGACTCTTTTCGTGCTGCCCCCCTGCAAAGTGCCGCCCTAGGCCTGGGCCTTGTTGGCCTAGGCCAAGATACAGCGTTGCCTTTAAGTGGTATATACACACTGCTGTCCTTTTAACACCGCTGACACAACGTTCACACAGCTTATTTCACTGCAGTATTTTAACACCGGGTACACAGTGTAGCCAGTACTTGCCTTTCAGTGTGGATCAGTAGAGGGCTTGCACGCATCCATTTCCACCAATTGTGGGCGATCAGCTTCAAGTGGGGGGGTTCCCCAAACAAGTAATCCAGCCAAATGTCAGGTCAAGGGCTTCCTGCCTGTATTTATTCACTCAGAAAATAACAATAAAACAGGAAGGTCTCCCTAGCATGGGTAGAAAAAACAGTCCCACAACACAAACATCCATTTAATGAAAAAAAAGCCTCCTGGCTAACGGACAGACCTCACAGGGTCTGCTTCAGACCTGCAGGCATGTTCCTTCACAGCCTGCTCCTCCTCTCTCAGCACCACACTGATTACACCCAGGTCAGGCAAAATTATACCCCAGCTGGGGAGCAAGGTGTGACCAATATTTAACCCTTTGCTGCCTACAGACCTTTTCCTGCCACCCATTTACCTTAGGAATCTCAGGATTCTATGTGGCATATATACTCCATCCACAACTGACATGGGCTGTTTTTCACAATACAAAGAAAATTGGTGGAGGTGGGGAGCTGAGATGTCCTGCTTGAAATCCTTACTGGGTGCAGTGTGTGAGCACACACATTGCCCCCATTGAGAATACCCCCACTGAGTGGAGCCCAGTTCTGGAACTTGTTTTAGCAGTGGGCTTCGAGACTCCAGGCCAGATCTGTGGGACTCTGGGACTTACTTTAAGGCTGGATTCACCCAATTGCGGTATGAATTCCAGCCTGTTTGCTGCTGAGAAGGGGCGCTCCTGTCCGTTCTCGCAGCGCATTGGCTGCTTGGGAATGGGGGGGGGGGGGTAGAGGAGGTGCAGTGAGGAGGGGAAAAATCTCTCGCTGTTCAGTGCGGAGCACATCTGCGGGTCAGATGCGCTCCCATTGAACAGAATGGCCTGGGAATTCGCACTGTTTTCTGTGCAATGCAGACTGCGAATGCACCTGACACATTGAAAACAATGTGTTTTAAAGTGTCGTGCGACTTGGATGCGCTGTTAGCATCCAATTCGCATAGATGTGAACCCAGCCTTAATCTTGGGACAGTCCTGCGTAATCCGGGACGGTTTGGCAGTATGTGTAGGTGTTTGTGCCCACCTATTATGTCTTTGGTATTGTTCACCAGATTGCTTAACCACTTCAATACCGGGCACTTAGAACACTTCCCGCCCAGACCAATTTTCACCTTTCAGTGTTGTTGCGATTTGAATGAGAATTGCGCGGTCGTGCGACACTGTACCCAAACAAACTTTTTATAATTTTGTTCCCACAAATAGAGCTTTCTTTTGGTGGTATTTGATCACCCCTGCAATTTTTATTTTTTGCGCTATAAATAAAAAAAAAGACCGAAAATTTTGAAAAAAAAAAAAAATTTTCTTTGTTTCTGTCACAAAACTTTGTATAAACTACATTTTCTCCTTCACTGACGGGCACTGATGTGGCTACACTGATGGGCACTGATGAGGCTAGACTGGCAGGCACTGAGGAGGCAGTACAGATTGGCACTGATGAGGTGGCACTTATAAGGTTGCACTGATGATGGGGTACATATGCAGCACTGATGAGCGGCACTTATAAGCAACACTGACGGACACTGATGGACACTCATAGGCGGCACTGATAGGTGGCACTGGGCACTGATAGGTGGCACTGCTGGGCACTGATAGGTGGCACAGGTGGGCACTGATAAGTGGCACAGGTGCTCACTGATAGGTGGCACTGGTGCATACAGCACTGTTAGGGATGGCACTGGCAGGCATCATATATGGGCACAGTGCCATCCCTACAGTGCACTATATTGCCCTTACCTGGTGGTCTAGTGGGGGCTCCCTGGTGGTCCTGGGCAGCCTCCATGTTCCCTCCCTGGTGGTCCTGGGCAGGCTCCCTGGTGGTCCAGTGGGGTGATCCTGAGAGGGCTGCACTGATAAACGTTCACCGCAGCCCCCCCCCCCCCGTCAGGTGAGCAGCCGATCGGATAGTAAACCATTTTTTCTGCCAGTAAATACCTTATACAACACACTTCCTGTTTCTTGGCTGGAAAAAAGCCAAGGCTTATGGCATCATGCACAGCTCTCTCTTTCTCAGATGAGAGTTTGCCAGAAAGGGAGGGGGGTGAGTCATAAGAGGACCAATGAGAGCTGCAGAGCTGGAGGTGTGCCTCTGTGTGTCTGTGTAAATCCAGGAAGTGAACAGACAGCAGCTTCAACTGCCCACAGTTAAAATGATTGCAGCCAGACTCAGTGGAGGGAGATATCTGCAGCATATTTGGCAAGTACAGAACCACAGTATATATAAAATAATATGCAAAGTGGTTGGAGGGAAGCTTCAGAATGGCAAAGATGTTTTAATTACACATTATGTGAGCAGACTGCAGTTCCTCTTTAACCACTTGCCGACCACCCACTGCAGCGTGATGGCGGCAAGGTGGTTCATTATCGTGAAACGCCGTCAAAGGACGGCGGCCGAGATAACTAGCATTGTGAGCTCGCACTCACTGTGTTCGGGGGGGGGGGGCCAGGGAGCGGGTAGGGCGGACTCGATCGCCGCCGGCTACCTGCGATGGCTCCCCCGCACTGAAAGAACGGAGGTCCGTGTAAGTAAACACGGATCTCTGTTCTGTTAGAGGGGGAAGGGCTGTGATCACAGGCTTCCTCTATGGAAGCCGTGATCATCCCCTTCCCCCAGCCAGGGCAGCCCACATACAGTTAGAACACGCCCAGGGAACACAGTTAACCCTTAGAGCTCCCCCTGCAGGTTAACCCCTTCACTGCCAATGGCATTTACACAGTAATCAGTGCATTTTCATAGCACTGATCGCTGTATAAATGCCAATGGTCCCAAAAAAGTGTCAAAATGGTCCGACATGTCCGCTGCAATATCGCAGCACCACTAAAAATCACAGATCGCCGCCATTACTAGTAAAAAATAAAAAAAAAAATTAAAACCCCAGAAATGAATTCTTATCATCCGTAAACGCGGCAACTTTTGCGCGAACCAATCAATAATCGCGCATTTTACGTTTTTTTTTTACAAAAAATCTGAGGAAGAATATAAATCGGCCAAAATTGATGGAAAAAAATGTTTTTTATATTTTTTTTTTTGGATTTGTATTTTAGCAAAAAAGTAAGAAATTTTGGGGTTTTTTTGCAAAATTGTCGCTCTTCTTTTGTTTATAGCGGCGATCAGAAATGACGCAGAGGGGATCAAATACCACCAAAAGAAAGCTCTATTTGTGGGGAAAAAAGGACGCAAATTTAGTTTGGGTACAACGTCGCACGTCCGCGCAATTGTCAGTTAAAGCAACACAGTGCCAAATCGCAAAAAGTGCTCTGGTCCTAAAGTGGGAAATCCTTCCGGGGCTGAAGTGGTTAAACAAGGCAGCTGTTCAACCCCTTCCTTACTCCATCTGAAATAAAAAGAAAGCAAAGAAAAAATATTTAGTTAGAGACTTTAAGGTTTAATCTCGTCACTATGGAAACAGTCAGTAAATTATTTGCGGAAGATGGGAAGCGGCGTCGCCCTTTAGTAAGATGGCCGGCTCTGGTCTTCCGGTCGTGGGTCGTTCGCTCTCTGCCAGCCTCCTCTCGCTGGTATCGCTGGGTCGCACTGGCACTAGCCTCGGCTCGGAGGACCCGGAAGTCGCGTCTCTTTCTCCTTCCCTTCGAAGCCGGCGGTAAGATGGCGGACTGCGACGTGATGATGGCGCCTGTGGAGCCGGAGAAGAGCGCAGAGGAGCGGGAGAGGTATATGCAGAGGGGCCGGGGATAACATGTGGATGGGTCATCCGGGAAGACAGGGGGCGGCATGATATGTGGAAGCCGGGAGATCCCCTCCTCCCCCGGTACCTGCCTGGTGTGTGCCGCAGTGCTTAGAGTCACCCTCCTATCCGGTCAGGTGGTGATGTGTATATGCAGGGAGTACAAAGCAGTGAAGGGCGAGGATCTCTCCATGTATTGTATAGGGGGGGTGTCATACCCCATAGTATACCCAGGGGCACCTCGGGTCATGGCAGGGTCACCCCATCACATTGTGGTACAGAGTGCCCCTTATCACAGCGCTCAGTCGCCCTATCAAGTCAGGTGGTGATGTGGAGGGTGAGGAGCTCTCCATGTATAATATAGGTGAGTGTGTCATACCCCATAGTATACCCAGGGGCGCCATACCCCATAGTATACCCAGGGGCGCCATACCCCATAGTGTACCCAGGTGCGCCTTACCCCATAGTGTACCCAGGGGCGCCTTACCCCATAATGTACCCAAGGGCGCCTTACCCCATAGTGTACCCAGGGGCGCCTTACTCCATAGGGTACCCAGGGGCGCCTTACCCCATAGCGTACCCAGGGGCGCCTTACCCCATAGCGTACCCAGGGGCGCCTTACCCCATAGTGTACCCAGGGGTGCCTTACCCCATAGTGTACCCAGGGGCGCCATACCCCATAGTGTACCCAGGGGCGCCATACCCCATAGTGTACCCAGGGGCGCCATACCCCATAGTGTACCCGGCGCCATACCCCATAGTGTACCCGGGGGCGCCATACCCCATAGTGTACCCGGGGCGCCATACCCCATAGTGTACCCGGGGCGCCATACCCCATAGTGTACCCGGGGCGCCATACCCCATAGTGTACCCGGGGGCGCCATACCCCATAGTGTACCCAGGGGCAGCCCAGGTCATGGCAGGGTCACCCCATCACGTTGGGGTACAGAGTGCCCCTTATCACAGGGCTCAGTCGCTCTCCTATCAAGTCAGGTGGTGATGTGGAGGGTGAGGAGCTCTCCATGTATAGTACAGGTGGTGTCATACCGCATAGTATACCCAGGGGCACCATACCGCATAGTATACCCAGGGGCTCCATACCGCATAGTATACCCAGGGGCTCCCTGGGTCATGGCAGGGTCGCCCCATCACATTGTGGTACAGAGTGCCCCTTATCGCAGTGCGCTGAGGTGCCATTCATTTTACAGAGCGTACACAACACCCAAACATCGAATGATGCACAGAGAAAAATGCGCCAATTTCTATCAGTGCGCTTATTTGGTGCTTTATGCACCAAATATCTGCGTGTCACATGACAATTGTATGATAGTCTGTCTGTACACATCTGCCTCCCTGCACTGTCTGCCATATTTACCCCACTCTGGACATCGTGTACGCTTTAGAACAATTTTTAACGTTTAGAACATTGGCGCAAGTACTGGGTTATTTTGGCACACCATAATGGATGTTTGTAGAAATGATCACATATCACTTTTATGATCCTTTTAACGCTGCCCAACACACGTGTTACCATTACCTCTACCAAACGTGTGGTGGCAAAAGTGTGGGCTTTAACACCTACGCACCACACATATGCATCGTTGCGCAGCTGTTGTTTAAGTGCCTGGAGCGTGCTCACTGCACACAGAGATTGAGCGGTTGCAGATAGCAAGCGAACGACCAGTCTACAGATCTATATGTATGTTGTTATATGTGTTTTTTAGCAGAGAACCTAGGGAATAAAATGGTCGTCTCTTTATCTCACACGGTATTTGCGCAGCAATTTTTCAAACACATTTTTTTTTTTTTTTAAAAACCGTTTCATGCATTAAAAAAAACAAAACCGTAAAGTTACCCCAATTTTTTGCATAATGTGAAAGATGTTATGCAGAGTAAATGGATACCTAACATGTCACGCTTTACAGTTGCGCACACTCGTGGAATGGCACCAAACTTTGGTACTTAAAAATGTCCATAAGTGATGCTTTAAAATTTTTTACAGGTTACCTGTTTAAAGTTACAGAGGAGGTCTAGCGCTATAATTATTGCTCTCGCTCTAACGTTCGCAGTGTGTGGTTTGAACACCATTTACATATGCGGGTGTGACCTACATATGTGTTCGCCTCTGCAAGCAAGCACGTGGGGATGGGCACTTTAATTTTTTTTTTTTTTTTTTTTTTATTTTATTGTTGGTTTTACTTTAATTTTTATGTTGACATTTTTACAATTTTTAAATCACATTTATTCCTATTATAAGGAATGTAAACATCCCTTGTAATAGGAATAGGGCAGCGAGATCTGGGGTCTATATACACCAGATCTCGCCTCTAGGCTGGGAAGCCTGAAATAAAAAACAAAAAAAAAAACAACAAACTAAAAAAACTATGCTAGCTTCCCAGCTGAGGCAGTGGCATCTATTCAAATAAAGAGGCCGGAATGTGGCGTCATAACATTGCGCTGGGAGAAGCATCGGGGGGGGTTTGGGCTGTCTAGTATGCAGTCAGAGTGCAGTTCAAAATGCATCAACTGCGTGTTAAAGGGCCCTTAAGATTAAAGTTGAACTCCTGGAATTAGACAAAATCTACCTTCGAAGTGACCTGGGGGGGGGGGGGGGGGC
>BLSH010240994.1:205693-217851 GCA_018402905.1 Glandirana rugosa
TACCCCGAGTCTATTCATATTCTCCCTGACTCCCTACCGATAACGTGTGTCTTCGCGCGCAATCCCGGCTTAAAGGGAGGACGTCATATGACGTCCACCCGCTGGAAGAGCAGGACCGCTCCGCCGTCATTTGACGGTGGGCGGTCCTGAGGTGGTTAATAAACACTCACCTGGCTCCCAGTGCAGAGATGTGGCCGCACGGAGCCTTGCTCCTCTCCTCTTCCCCTCTGCGACGCCGCCATTGCTACTGTGGGCACCCGACCACGGTTTCACAGCCGGGCGCACACTGCACATGTCCGAGCGGTGCTGCGCTTTGTGATTGGTCCTGAAGTCTTCTAGGACATGTCCTGTGTCCCAGAAGACTCCTCCTCCCCAAAAGCTCAGTTTCAGCATCCAGAGCTGGGGAGGAGGACTTAAAGCAGAAGTTCCACTGTTGGGTGGACCTCCGCTTTAATGCATTCTATGCATTAAGATAAACCTTCTGTGTGCAATAGCCATCCCTCAGTCCCTCTTATACTTATCTGAGCCCCATCTAGATCCAGCGATGTTGCAGCAGTGTCTCGGCTGCCTGGGACTCCTTCTCCATTGGCTTCTGCTGCTGTCAATCAAAGTCAGCCAGCCAATGAGGAGAGAATGGACGCAGGGAGCCACTGTTCGGGTGCTCACATAGCAAGCTGCTTGCTGTGGGGGCATTCAACAGGAGGGAGGGACCAGGAGCGCCGAAGGGGGGCCCGAGAAGAGGAAGATTGGGGTTGCTCTGTGCAAAACCAACTGCACAGAGGAGGTAAGTATAACATGTTTGTTATTTTTAACTAAAAAAAATAGACTTTAGTATCACTTTAAGGACTTCAGAAGCTCTGACCACCAGAGTGTGTGGAAGAAGAGGCTGCAAGGACCAGTCCAGCAGTGTGGAGGATCAGGTTAGTAAAACTGCTGTACCCAGTCTCCCTAGTAAAAAAAACAAAAAATGAACCCCTACAATGCGGGCACAGCTCCACTGCAAGAAAGGACTTATGGTTTTCCTGGAGTTCAAGCGGAGTTCCACCCTTTTAAAAGTCAGCCGCTGCTGACTTTTAATAATCAGACACTCACCTTTCCCACCGCCCAAAGCCTCGCTCCTCTCCCCCTCCTCCGTGCGGCGTCATTACAATTATGGGCGCCCGGCTTTGGCTTCAAAGCCGGGCAGGCACTGCGCATGCTCGAGCCGCGCTGCGAATGAACCAGTGTATTTTCTAGGACCTTTGATGTGTCCCAGAAGATCGCCAGGAGGGAGGGGGCACAGGTGAACTTCCTTCTGGCTCCTCTGCACCAGGACAGAAGTCCCCCCCCCCCCTCCCCCCCCAAAAAAATGTACATGCCAATTGTGGCATGTCAGGGGGTCGCCTTCACTTAAAGTGGGAGTTCCACTTTTGGGTGGAACTCCGCTTTTAAGTTTTAAACACACTGGAGCGATTTTAAAACTGTGCAATTGCAGGTAGCAGTCTATTTTTTTGACATCTCCACTTGTTATAAGTATCCCTCATTCCTTCCCTTTTGGTTTAAGTTTTGTAACTCATTGATATGTAATTCTTTACATATTAAATATTATTAAACTTTGACTTGCTCAGTAAGGCAAAATATAGCATCCCATAGAGGCTATTTGGGCTTAAGTTCATTAAGCTCAAATTTAGTTGCTAATGGTTACTTTGTGTTACACCCTAGGCTTACTGTGTGTACTGCTTCTTTGGGCGCAGTTGAGTGAAGACCATTTCTGCTCCTTTAACTTTTAACAATTATGATTTATGTTTGCGTTAAGCACATTTAAAGCTATAAATAAATCTTGATCTGCATTAATCATACATTAGATTCTAGTTAGTGTAAGCTGCTTGAAGAATAGTAAATGCATCTTTTGTTGTACCAAGACAGGTAGCCAGCTGGCTATGCATCAAAGTTGTAAGGTATTCATGGTACAAGAACTTTTGTGCGACATGCGTCCCAGAATTCTGTTTGCGTGATTTTGCCACGATTCGTTAGATGACAATCGTGGCAAAATTGCACTGCGATTTGACATTCAAAGTAACGATCACAAGGGCATCCCGTGATTTACTGCATTTTCGAATCCCGGGCAGAATCGCTCTGATTCCACTCGCAGAATGGAACGCAATAGTGTGAATGGAGCCTAACTTTGCCACTGACAATAATGCTCAAAGTCTCTGCTCCTGCCTGGCACTGTTAGTCTTGCTGGCTGGCTTGTTGCTTTTGCCCGCATGAAGAAGCAAGTGGTGTTACCATACAGCTGTACGAAGAGGAAGTGGCTGAAGCTGCTCTGTTCTGTATTTCGCAGTGCATTCTGGGATACTTGAGCCTCCACTGTCTCTCCTCCAATGCCCAGCTAACACTTCATATATGCTTCACTAAGGCTTAATGAACACAGGCCGCTTTTTCAACCTCTTCTGAACGACTTTTTGACAGCTAGAACCCGATGCTTAAAAATGGGTGTTTAGCTGTGTTTTACATGCCCCACTTTGCTGCGTTCGTGTCTAGAAGCGTTTTGTAATTTTTTAAAAAAAACCCTTTAAACGAAACGCTGCTAGACGCGCGTTACTGTGCATTTACAAGCTGTTACAGGCATTTGGCATTTCAAATGCGTCTGAACTTCATCTGAACGCATTTTTTCTAAACTCAACTGCCTAGAAACTACTGTAAACGGCCCTGTGTAAATGTACTGATAAGATAACAGTGGAGAGTTGAGGGGCAGCTGAAAAAAATGCCCAACTGCTCCTAAATGTCCCTTTAGCAGAAGCAGTGTACATGAAGCCTTAGGCCTCATAAACGGACGTTCAGGGACATTTGGACATTTTTTCCAGCTGCCCCTCAAATCATTTAAGGTTATCTTATCAGTACATTTACACAGGGTCATTTAAGGTAATTTCCAGTCAGTTGAGTTTAGAGGCTTTTTTTGGAAGGCAAAAAAAATGGGCTGACGCAAGTTCAGAGGCATTTGACACGCCAAACAGCTTCTAAGCGCGACTAAATGCGGTAACTCGCATCTAGGAGCGGTCCGTTTACAGGCGTTTCCATTTAAAAATAAAAAAAAATTCAAAAACGCTCCTAGATGTGAACGCGGCATACAAAACTCGGCAAAACAGGCGGTTTAGAAGCCGGCTCCTAGCTGTCAAAAATAATCGTTCAGGGGAGGTTGAAAAGCGTCCCGTGTGCATGAAGCCTTATACATCATAAATGCTGTAGGTGCTGTAAAAGTTCTAGAACATTGCCATTTAAATCAATGGAAGCAGTTGACAAGCATTGATGCCCCATGAAAGTGACATGCTTAATGTTTAACACCACACAGCACTACTGCCCCTGTTTGAACACCATTGTGTGGTGCAGTTGTAATTTTCATGGCTGACGTTGACAGGTCGTTAAGGCTTTATAAATGCTGAATAAATGCCACATAAAAATAGAACGCATTGACACACGTGTGAACGAGACCTTTGTGCTGCTCTTGCCTTTCAGCATCAGGTTTTGGTTTCTTAAATTTCTCAGGCTGCCACCTAGTCTGTTCTCAACTTTGGTTTTACCAGGTGGACAGTCAGGTCTCAGATGCTTCGTTGGTAAGATTCTCCAGGCAGCCTTGTAAAGCTGCAGGGCTTCTTTTGGTTTGTTTATTGTTCGTGTGCTATTGTTCATTCATTTACTGTGTTAACGACCATTAGTTGGACTGCTTTTGGGTGTCCCATTGGTTCCAGAATACCATTTGTGTCCTGTAATGCATGATTAAAGGCTCACCTTTGGTGGAAAAAATGACTATGCAGAAAAGGAGTCCCATTAGGTTAAACACTACAGGTTAGAAAACATCATCCTAGTTTAATTTCCATATCTGTAGTACGTGAGTGGTTCCCCCAAAACCTGCCTGAAAAACTCCCAACTGAGCTCCTTCTCAACTGCTACAGGGAAGAGAGAGCAAACTGTGCATTATGTGAGTTTTAAACAATGGACAGCGATGTAACAAATAGCATGTCATATCTTCTGGGCAGGATAGGGCTGATCTCTTACAATGCTTGTTTTAAGGCCAGGCTTTGCTTTGCAGATGCCACTGATGGCCTAGTGGTGTGGCAACTAAACATAAATTTATCCCAGACCTGTATGGATTATGGAATGAACACTAAAAGGCATGTGTTTTTATTACAGGGAGGCTGAAGCATACAAAGAGAAGGGGAATGCATTCTATGCACAGAAGGACTACAATGAGGCCTACAACTACTACACAAAAGCCATAGGTGAGTTTGTTTCCTAAATGATAACACATTCATTCCAACACTAGTTAGAGCTGCACGATTAATCGTTATAAGATCGCAATCTCGATTCAACCCCCATCACGATCTACACCTGACATTTCCTCGATTCTGTGTAAACAGTGCAGGGCGACTCAAGTCACCTGACAAGTCGTGCTCCATGCAGTAAAATGGGACCGTTCTAATAGAAGTGACACAAGTCACTCCGACTTAGAATAAGGTTCCTGTACTACTTTGGGGGGACTTCAGGCGACTTGCATTGACTTCTATAACAGAAGTCGCCTGCAGGGTAGCGCTGAAGCCCCTGAAGTCAGAGCACCTACCAGAGCTGTCAAAAAAAAAACACAAAACCTGAGAATGTTCTACATTCCTCAGGGCTGGGAGATGAAGAAAAGATAAATTGTAACAATTTTGTCCTTTTAGATCAAAGGGAAGAACTCGTCTGGAAATTGAAGTAGTTTAACCACAAAAGACTAAATCTTTTCCCGACATTTGCTTACAAGTTAATAATTCTATTTGCTGCTAGAAAATTACTTGGAATACCCAAACATATTATATATATATGTGTATATAGTATGTATGTGTGTGTATATTTTTTTTTTAGCAGAGACCTTAGAGAATAAAATGGCGGTTGTTGCAATATTTTATGTCACACAGTATTTGCTCAGCGGTCTTTCGAATGCAATTTTTTGGGAAAAAATACACTAAATTGAATTAAAAAAAAAAAAATTAAACTGTAAAGTTAGCCCAATTTTTTTGTATAATGTGAAAGATGATGTTACGTCACGAGAATCGTGATCTTTATTCTAAGCAAAAAAAATTGTGATTCTCATTTCTCCTATCGTTCACTGACAGACGCAGCTCATCATGACGTGTGGGGTTTATGCTTGTCCCACTAGGCGTTAACTAGGCAGGGAAAAGAAACAGCTGACCCCTCCCATGGGGGCCGTCCTCTCTTCCTACATAAACCCCCTCATAGCATAGCTCTTCAGTTCTTATACCTAGTTTGCAAGGAGTTGACCTGGCTTCACTTTAGGGGAATTTGTGGTCCTGTTTGTGACCATTTTTTATTTTAAGTTTTCTTTTATTTGACTTCTATCAAGACATTGATCTGCTATCAAGAAGCCGGTCGGGGCATAGAGGGTCCTTGGGCTCTGTACTTTCCCTGACCCAGCCAACCGATGCGAGCCAGTCCTGACGTATGGGGACCCGCCGCATCGTGCCCGTTCCGTGCAGGTGGCCTGGGGTGACCCCCCCCCCCCCCCTTGCGCCCAGCCCCGGATGCGATTCGGCAAGGGTGATTTTCTGGCCGGCAGCATACCGTCCAAGAGGGGGCGGAAGGTCTGCGACTGGGTGGCTACCCACGGCGCTTGTCGGAGTGGTGAGTGAGAGTTCCTGCCTTTCCCCCCTTTTTAGGGGCGGAAAGGAGGACCGACGGCCGCACAAAAAAAAAAAAAAAAGTTTTTCTTGCTGGGCAGCCGCCGGTGGGACGCGTGGAGCTGCCGTTCACCCCCCGCACCGCACCGATCGTCTAGGCCGTTCGTTTCGTTTTTCGCCGCCATTTTGCTGCGGACCGCCGCCATTTTACCGTAGCCGCGGACATTTTGGGCCTATGGGGCTTTCCCACTAGCGCTCAGAGTGCCCGTTTGCGGTACTGCATGTTCCCTGAAGGTGTCTTTTGGCCTCTAGTGTTTAACGGCGGCCATTTTGACTGCATCCTCTGCAATACACGTGTCTGCAGCTCTGTGGAGCGGTGATCTGGCGGCGCGGCTCTTCTGACGATACATCCAGAAGTTACAGGCAGCGGAACAGCAAGTATAGCTGGGCTCCCTGTATGTGCTGGTGGCGGTGGGTGCAGTCCTCCTGGTTTTCCTGGTGCACTGTGGGCGGTGGTGTGCGGCAGTGTGGGGGTGCCTCATTCTCCTTAGTCCCCTGTGTGTCACTAAGAGTGTTTTTCTGGGGGAAGACGATGGCAGATTACACTGCTGACCCTGCTGAGGAGGCATCAGCGGCGGCGCAATCTGCGCAAGGGGCATTTTTGGACCAGCTGCAGGCGGTCTTTAGCGAATTTCTCCCCCAGGCGGAGGTCGCCCAACAGGCCCCCAAGAAGCGTCCCCCTCCTCTTTATTCATCAGGGGAGGATTCTGAGCCGGAAGTGGCCTCAGGGGTCTCAGGGACCCCAGTGGACCTATCTGATGGGGAACTGGGCCCATCGGACGGCGAAGGGGATCAAGGGGCGGCGGCTGCACGCGAGAAAGCGTTGGTTGCTACCATTATCGCTGGCATTCGCACTAAGCTGCAACTGAGTCAAGATGGTGAATTGCAGTTTGCTGAGTATGTGTGTGGGTCCTCTAGGCCCCCTAGGGCCCCCAAGGCTTATCCCTACAATGACTTTTTTGATCATTTTCTTTATCGTGAATGGCAGCGTCCACAGCACTCTTCTTCACTGTCAAAACGGTTCGCTGCTCGCTATCCCTTTGAGGAAAGCTTTTTGAAAAGATGGGAATCGCCTGTGGTGGACCCACCGATAGCACGCCTTAGTAAGGCGACGACCATCCCTCTGGAAGGGACTCCTTCTTTTAAGGATCCCGCTGATAGAAAAACAGAGGCGCTATTTGGTCCACGCTTGGATGAGATTATTAAGGACTTTACAGGAGGTAAGAGTACCTTCCTTCCAGAGCCCCGTAGGCGTGAGTTTCGCCGCAGACAGGGGCCCCCTCCTTCGGGTCAGAAGAAGTTTTTTCGCGCCCTGGGCGCAGCAGGTAAAGGGACCTGCTCCGGTAAGGTCGCTGCAGGGGCCGTAAGACGGCAGTGGCAGCGCAAAACCGAAAAGGCGGAGGACAAGTCCTCCTCAGCCTGATGGGTTGCCCCCACCCGGGTTTCGGGTGATGGGACGTCTTCTGGGGGTTCGCAGACTGGTGGCTGACTCACATTTCCGACCGCTGGGTCCGGGAAGTGGTGTCCACCGGGTACAGGATAGAGTTCGACACTCTACCCCCAGACAGGTTCTGGGGCTGTACAAGCACTCTCAGACCAGGGGGTGATCGTCCCAGTGCCCCCAGTTGAGAGGTTTTGAGGGTTCTACGCGAATCTTTTCGTGGTTCCCAAAAAAGGGGGGGGGGGGTTCGGCCCGTACTGGACCTGAAGGCCCTGAACCGGTATGTCAGGGTGCGGAAATTCCGGATGGAATCTATTCGCTCGGTCGTGGCCGCCCTTCATCAAGGGGAATTTCTGGCGTCCCTGGACATCAGGGATGCATACCTCCATGTACCCATTCATCCACGTCATCAGCGCTTCCTGCGCTTTGCAGTGGGAGACCTCCATTTTCAATTTGTGGCGCTCCCCTTCGGCCTGGCCTCGGCACCTCGAGCTTTCACAAAACTGCTAGCACCAGTGTTGGCGTTGATGCGACAGAGAGGCATTGCGGTAGTAGCCTACCTGGATGACCTGCTCCTGCGAGCGGAGTCCGCCTCGGCTCTGGAGGAAAATGTGGGTATCACAATGACTTCGGCTGGTTGCTGAACCTGCAGAAGTCGTCTGTCTCTCCATCCCATCGCCTGGAGTATCTGGGTCTAATTCTGGACACAGAGCAGGTGAAGGTATTCCTCCCTCCGGCCAAGTTGCTGTCTCTGCAGTCGGCAGTGTGCACCCTCTTGTCGCACCGTCAGTCTTCATTACGGTTCTGTATGCGGGTGCTGGGGCTCATGGTCTCGTCGTTCGAGGCTCGGTGGGACAGGTCCCCTCGGTCATTGGACCTTCTGATCCGTCTGAGCTCCCAGACCAGGGCGTCTCTGACCTGGTGGCTTCGGGACTCGGCCCTGATTCAGGGGAAGTCGTTCCTGCCCCTCCAGTGGGTGATCATCACCACGGATGCCAGTCTTTCGAGCTGGGGAGGGATCCTGGGGCTGCTGTCTGCCCAGGGCCGTTGGTCGGCGCAGGAAGCTCGTCTCCCCATCAACGTTCTGGAGCTGAGAGCAATCAGATTGTGCCTTTTTCACTGGATAGTGAGATTGCAGGGTCGTCCGATTCAAATTCAATCGGACAATGCCACAGCAGTGACGTATGTGAACCATCAGGGCGGCACAAAGAGTCCAGCAGCTGCGGCGGAGGCAGCTCTGATACTACGTTGGGCGGAACGTCACGTTCCGGCGATCTCAGCCATTTACATTCCGGGTGTGGAGAACTGACAGGCAGACTATCTCAGTCGCCAGACGCTGGACCAGGGAGAGGGTCTCTCCACCCGGAGGTGTTCAATCAAATTTTCCGCAGATGGGGACGCCGGACGTGGATCTCATGGCGTCTCGGTTCAATCACAAGGTGGAGACCTTTTTGTCCAGAACGAAGGATCCGTTGGCAGTGGCCACGGACGCTCTGGTGGCCCCCTGGGGCCCTTATCGGCTTCTGTACGCTTTCCCTCCGATAAGACTGCTCCCACGATTGATACGCAGGATAGTGGCGGAGCGGATACCAATAATCCTGGTGGCTCCAGATTGGCCTCGGCGCACTTGGTGGTGCGAATGGTGGCAGATGCCCCTTTTCGGCTCCCACTGCGAGACGATCTTCTGTCTCAGGGACCCATCTTGCACCCTGCTTTACCCTCGCTGGCTTTGACGGCTTGGCTATTGAGTCCCAGGTGCTGAGAGACAGGGGAGTCGCCGACTCCGTGATCCCTACTTTGTTAAAAGCTCGCAAGTGTACTTCTCGCAAGATTTATCACGGCACCTGGAAGGCTTATATTGCTTGGTGCGTGGTGGAGGGCCATAACCTTCGCTCTTATGTCGTGTCCAGGGTCCTGACTTTTTTACAACAGGGCCTGAACAAAAAACTGGCTTTGAGTACTCTCAAGGGCCAGATATCGGCTCTGGCGATTCTCTTTCAGAGACCTTTAGCTTCGCACTCGTTGATTCGTACCTTTGTGCAAGGTATGCAACACATGGCGCCTCGGGTGAAGGTTCCGATGCCTCCGTGGGATCTGAATTTGGTGGTTTCTGTTCTTCAGAAACCGCCTTATGAGAATATCCGGGAGATTTCTTTGTCATTGCTGACGCAGAAGGTGGTCTTTTTAGTGGCCATCACTTCCGCCAGACGGGTGTCTGAATTAGCAGTACTATCATGCAAGTCTCCCTACTTAGTCATACAGAAGGATAAGGTGGTCTTGCGACCTTCTCCTTCCTTCCTTCCGAAGGTGGTTTCATCCTTTCACATTAATGAAGATATTGTTCTTCCTTCATTGTGCCCTCGTCCATCGCACCCAAAGGAGTTTGAGTTGCATGCTTTGGACATAGTGAGGGCCTTACGAGTGTACTCGGCTGCTACAGCTCCTTTTCGAAAAGCTGATGCTTTGTTCGTGTTGCCAGAAGGCCCGCGCAAAGGGTTGGCGGCCTCGTCGGCTACGATTTCTCGTTGGATCAGACAGACCGTGACCCATGCATATTCTGTTCGGGGCAAGGTTCCCCCTTTTCCGGTCACGGCTCATTCTACTGGGCTGTTAGCACTTCCTGGGCTTTCAGACACCAGGCCTCGGTGTCGCAGGTGTGCAAGGCGGCCACTTGGGCCTCGGTTCACACTTTCACTAAGTTCTATAAAGTTGATCTGTTTGCATCTTCGGATGCTGCTTTTGGCCGCAAAGTGTTGCAGGCGGCAGTGTAGGCGCGTCTGGCGCCTCCTTAGAGGTTCAGTTGGGTACTGTTGTTAGCGTTTACCCACCCCTCTTTTGACACAGCTTGGGGATGTCCCCACACGTAATGGAGAAGCTGCGTCTGTCAGTGAACGATAGGAGAAAAAGGGATTTTATTAAAACTTACCGTAAAATCCTTTTCTCCGAGTTCACTGACAGACGCAGCGTCATGATGAGCTGCGTCTGTCAGTGAACTCGGAGAAAAGGATTTTACGGTAAGTTTTAATAAAATACCTTTTTCCTCAGGTGATCCTTTAAAGTATATCTAAAGCTAAAAAAAAAATGTGTGTTAATTTTTAAATTAAGCTGGGAATGGTTAACATTACTGTGAGCTTTTATATGTCATCATTGTCCCATTGGGGGAGTTTGCTTTTCTTTCTGTTTTGTCAGCAGAACAGGAAGTAAAAAGAAATCCCACCGATTTGAGGGAAATATCCTTTTAGGCAGTTGTCACTGAAAGTGTCCTTATCAGATGATTTCCCCTGAATTGCTCTTCTCTTGAAAGCTCAAAATGTTGTGATTTTTTTTTTCCCCTCCCTTACATTTCCAGTGACAGTGGTTGCCAGTCTGAGCAGAGAGAGAATCTCCCCAGTGGAAACAGTAGACAACAATAAATGCCTGAACATAGTTCTAACTAGGGCAGAAACAATTAATCGACATAATTATAACCGATTATGAAAATAGTTGTCAAATATTTTCATAATCGATTAGTTGGTCAACCGATTAGTTGGCCTGCATACAGGATGCATTATTTGTTTACGTATCAGGAAATACAGTGCAACTCAGTACACCATTCATACATGTCTGTATACACAATGCAGCTCACATACAGCTCAGTACACCATCCATACATGTCGGTAAAATGCCTGAGAACTTGTGAATGTGAGGAACAATGCCTTATGGGACTTGTAGTCCTGGGTAGGAGAAGGACATGAGTGATTCTAAAGGCAGAGGTTTTTTCACCTTGCTATAGGGGAACATTATACTACACTTTGTGGCTTGCTATAGGGGCGCTCTGAAGGACAGAGGAGCCAGAAGCTCCAGCTGTGGGGGCCCCAGAAGAGGAGAATCGGGGCTGCTCTGTGCAAAACAATTACAGAGCAGGTAAGCATGACAAGTTTGTTGTTTAACCACTTCTCTTTAGGTGGACGTCTATTGACGTTCTGCCTTTGAGAGGTGATATCTGAATGGTGCCTGCAGCTACAGGCACCATTCAGATATTGTTTTTTTTCTGCTGGCGATTCTGTTTTTGATAAAAGTGGTCTTAGCGGCGGATTCGCCGCAAGATCACTTTTATCAGCGGTGGGAGAGGTGCCCCCTCCCGCCGCTTTCCCGTCCTCTCCGCCGCTTACCGGACCCGCCGGCTGTGGCAGAGATGATCAGTTTACGTGAGCCGCTGAAGCTGCTCACTCGGCTCCATAATACGGCAGGGTGGAAATTACGTCAGAAGTCACTTCCGCCCAACAGTCTTAAAGGGCCCATTTTTTTTTTTTTTGGACTGTCATTTTTTTCAAACTTTTTTTTTTTTTTTTGCATTTAAGTGTAAATATGAGATTTGAGGTCTTTTTGACCCCGGATTTCATATTTAAGAGGACCTGTCATGCTTTTTTCTATTACAAGGAATGTTTACATTTCTTGTAATAGGAATAAAAGTGATCACATTTAAAAAAAAAAAAAAAGAACATTGTAAAAATATAAAGTAAAAAGCAAAATAAATAATTAAAAAAACAAAACAAATTTAACCACTTTAAGACCGAGCCTCTTTTTGGAGTTTGGAGGTTATCAGCTAAAAACAGGTTTTTTTGCTATAAAATTACTTAGAACCCCCAAACATTATATATTTTTTTTTTTCTAAGACCCTAGAGAATAAAATGGCGGCCATTGCAAAACTTTATGTCACACCGTATTTGCGCAGCGGTCTTAAAAGCGCGATTTTTTTTGAAAAAATTCAGTTTTTTGAGTTAAAAAATAAGACAACAGTAAAGTTAGGTCAATTTTTTTTCATATTGTGAAAGATAATGTTACGCCGAGTAAAATGATACCCAACATGTCATGCTTCAAAATTGCGTCCGCTCGCGGAATGGCGACAAACTTTGCAACATAAAAATCTCCATTGGCGACGTTTAAAAAATTCTACAGGTTAGCATTTTTGCGTTACAGAGGAGGTCTAGGGCTAGAATTATTGCTCTCGCTCTAACGATCGCGGC